>VZRF01011660.1:145178-165364 GCA_013396875.1 Vireo altiloquus | reverse complement strand
AGGCCGCCCCGCCCGCCCTGCCGCGGCGGAGGAGGGCAGAGCAGGCAGGCGAGGGGAGAGTCGGAGCGGAGTCTCACACCAAATGGCCGCGAGGAGCTGTGCTTGCTCCGGTTTATCCTGCCGGGCAGAGCCTTCCCTAACGCCGTGTTTGCTTTCGCTTCCCTTGTTTTCAGTCGTGGATCCACATTTTTATTCGGTTTCCATTCTGTAAGACATGAGTTGGGTTGGCAGGGACTGGGGAAAAAGGTGGCCGGTTGAAAGGAAGGAAGGAGTAAGGAGACGAAAATGCCTTTTCCACCTTTGGGCGGAATGGGAAGGCAGAGTGGGACACACGCACACCGTCGGGCACCCGGAAGGTTTAGCGCCCTGACTCCCTGCGGGAAGGCAGAGCCGTGCGTTCGGCACGAACGCGCTGGGACACCCCGCGGAACGCCGCCGGTGCGGCCGGTACTCGGCTGCGGTGAGTTCTGTTCGCCCCAGCCCCTGCCTCAGGCCCAGTCCCTGGAAAGCTGTCCCCACGCAAACTCCGGTAGCCCCTAGGGTGATGCGGTCTCAGAAAAGCCGTCCCTACGTAGCCTTCGGTAGCCCCTAGAGTGATGGCGCACTGATGTACCTGCTAGTTTTTGTGAATTCATAAACGCCTCACAAAATTCTCACACCTGCGCTTCCCTTGGCCACCTCCATTTTAAGCTACTTGTATCTAGGAATGTTGCCAAATCGGCTGTGAATCTGGTACTAGCGTATGTAGTGGGTAGAAAAGCACATCACTGTCTTATCTTCTAGCTCCATGTCTGATACCCTCACAGCACCTACTGACATCTGTTTTGAAAGTCATATGCTCTTTCCTAAAAGTTTGCATATATACTGACGGAATTATTTAAGTAAGGTCTTCTGTAAAGAGTAAGACAATAAGGGAATTAAAAATAAACAAAAAGGAGAATAAAACAATCAGGGAAATAATACATTCAATCAATTTTTAGATTATGAAAAAAATCATTACTTAAAAAAATGCATGATTTCCACATAGATCTCTATTGTACTAGTATATATAGCATATAAAAATGTTTGATAGAACTTGGAATCTTTTTTCTTTATTCTAGTCAGTGACTTTTAGTCAAAATTGGGTAGTTACAGCTATTAAGAATGGATTATATTTAATTCAAAGCATGTTTTCTATTTTAAAACCTGTATGTATATAAGTGTATCTATGTATTCAGCTGTTTTGTGTTCTCATCCCAGATGCATTAATGCTATATTCAATTAAGATTTCTAGAGACCCAACACTGAATTACAGAGACAACAAGTAACAAAAAAGAGGGGGAGGTTACTTCAAGAAAATAATTATCAGGGTTTCGAGAATAAATACTAGAGTTTTCTTCTAAATGCCAGGGTCTAAAAGAGTGAAGGTGAGTGTGTGGTAAAGCTCACAAGGAATACTTTCTGGACATTTTGTACATGGTGTCCAAATTCACAGCAACCATCTTCAGGAATCACATCTTGTAAAAAAGGGTAGGAACATGTTGGTCAATGAATTTCCAACCTTAAAGTAAACTGAATCAATATCCCCTCCATAACCGAAGGCACACTGTTCCAATAAAACCTGTAACCATCTGCAGTAAAAGAAGTTGGACTAAACTTTCTTAACTGTTTTATATGCTCAGTATAAGAGGCATGAACAGTGTGTACCTCAACTGCAGAATTGTCATTTAATTTTGCATTTTAATGAGAAAAGACACCCCACAGACCATAACGATAATCTGTATGTACCATTCCTATTGATATAATTGAATTTCAAATCTTTAGATATCTTCAGATTTTTAATGGATGAACCATCTAGTCCTGAATATGGCATCAGCAGATAGCCATTATACACCGTTTTGCCCATTTGCTTCATGACTTAGTGGAAGTCAGAAGAACCCCATTATGGACAATTACATGATAATAAACCTATGAGGAAATTTCTTTCCAAACCTCAATTCCATAATGGTTGGCTTTTGTTTTGAAATGAGAAACATCCTTCATAAATATTTTATCATAATAACAACTATCAGTAAATGACCGAAATCTTTATTGCCCATACAGGTAATTATTATCCATAGATACTATCCATACTGTTACCTAATCCTGGACAGATACTTCCTGATAAGCCTCCCCTGTAGCACTAATAACCTCATCTTCTGTCCAAGTAGTCACCAGTGCATGGCTCATAGCAACCCATTGCCTGTGAGACGTTTTAATGTTGCTTACTGCCACGGGAAATTAAAAGTGAGACTGACAGAGGGAAAAAAGATGGTATAAAACACCCTGCATCTTTGGTATTCTTACTCAAAAGACAGCAAAGATCGGGAAATTACCACTATATTTTACCATCTCCATAACTTTCTTTGCACTAATCTATACCAGTTTTCAATTTCTTCCTTCCACATACCTTAAGATATTTATTGCCACTCTCCTCTGTCTCTTCTGCCTAAGAAAGGTTTTCTGTGATGTTTTGACAGGTTCCAAATGATATCTGAACTTGGTACTCACATGACAGTAAAACAGAATATTGTGTATAGCAACATCATAAGATTTTTGTAATTAGCCTCCCATCTTAAACAATGGGATACCTTGTGAGTGCTTTTTGGTTGCCATTGTGCATTAAGAAGATATTTGCACAGTGCTACACACAAGTACATCTCAATCTTGTTTGTGAATGCTTCCAGTAAATTTAGAGGCTATCAGTATGTCTGAGTTGAGCAAATTATCCTTCCTGTATGCCATCCAAATCAGGTTTTTGTTCGCTGGTTTTGTTTGGGTTGGGTTGTTTTATTTCCTAAGGGAAAAAAAAAAAAAACAAATATCTGCTGTTCCTCTACTGTTCAATGAATAACACCCAGTATTTGCAATTTCCTTCAACTGATATCAGTGCGTTCCAGTGTGTGTAGTTTTGACAAATTATCTTCTGAATGTTTCTCAGTGTAACTATTTGAAAGTAAAACGTGCCCACCAAGATGCTAAGGTACAGGCTAATGACTAGGGAAGAGTTAACCCCCCTGTTTTTTTCACCTGATTTATGTGGAATTTTAGAAACTTGTTTCCTTCTACTTGTTTACATGTCGAGGTTCTTACGGATGACCTATCTCTAAAAACACCCAAGTATTTTTCAAAACGCTTTCGTTCTTCAGACGCATCTTTTAATACTACTTTCCACCACGGCCAGAAGAGGGGTGTTGTGTAGAGGAGCACGCGTGGCACCCCTGCTGTGCCCACCACACGCACCCCAGCCGGGCGCGCCGCTCCAGGAGCCAGCATGCTCTCCACAGCGCTCCTCACCGGCGCGCACGGCTGCCCTCAGCTCCGGCAGGACAGGCTGCTAGCCACATGATTTGGTTCCTTACCTGTGCATGGACCTGATCCTGGTGTATTGTGTCGGGTGGGAATTTTCTTGGTTGTTAGGGTGTTTTCTTGGTCGGTTGGTTGGTTGGTTTGTTGGATGGTTGGTTGATTGGTTGGTTGGTTGAGTATTTTCCCAGAGTTTGCTGTTAGTTTAAGGATTTGCATTGTCTTTCACAAAGTTTCAATTGGCCCTTCAAGCCTTCTCACGGAAAACATCTAGTAGGCACAGTGTGATCCAGACCACCACTTCTATGGGAATAAGCTGCTGGATCACCTGCATGAGCCAGTTGTTTTTGTATTGTTCTGCACAAGTCTGGTGGAACAGGATCATAAATTTCAGCCCTGAAAAAAACAAAAACCCAAAAACAAAACAAAAAAATCTCACCATGCTTGACATAGCCACATGACACAAATTACATTAATAAATTGGTATAGTATTAGCTGATACTACAGTAATATGGACCCTCACTATAAAGGAATACTTGAGTCTTCAGTATTGGCACCTGCTGTTTCTCTGATGACTTTTGTCCTATTGTATTACTTTTATCATTATATAGATGCCAATTATGGATCCAGGCCTATTTTTATTTTTATTATTTGATAATTGTATAGGTTAAAATCTCCTCCCAAACGTTTCAGCAAAGGCTGTGATTAGGTGTTCAGCCCTGGATGTAGTACGAGAGATACTAGTCTTCCACCTCTGTGACCTAAATTATAAATTCATATTTTGCCTTCATAGAAATACTATTCTTTCTGTCACAATAGCTTTTATGTGCATTTATTATGTTCATCACATTCAAGCACATTTTTTCCCAGCTTCTTGAATTTTTAGCGAGGCAGCTTTTATTCTTTATGGGTTTCTTATTTTTGTTCAAGTTCCAAAGTAAGTTATTCATAGATATAATCACACGTATCTCTAACCTATAGAGACTTTGTATAATGTCTAGTTCATTTGCAGCCAGTAAGACTTCTCATGCTCTGCTGAGTTAATGTCGTTGTATATTTGTATTATTTATCTAAGACCTCAAACATTCTATTCTAGCTTTTACTCTTCCCCTACAGTCTGCTCTTGGATATATGCTTCCTAATTCTGGTTTAATTTAAGTTTCATAGCATAGTAACTCCATCATTTTCAACTGAATTACACTGTTTTTCACTATCATATGCAGTAGTGTCAGACCATGAGCCCCCTTTAAGATATTTAACATACACATGGTAATTATGAGACTCCTCCAGTTTGTTCAGTGACTATTTCAGAAATAGTCTAACCATTAGAAAGCATAAACTCATAGGCCCTCATTCCCATCTTAGTTCTCACCATGTCATAGGACAGAGAGGCAAGAGTTACCCATTACCCAGACAGAGGTAGTTCTTTTGGTATTCCATGGAAAAGTATTATTTATAAATCTTTCCGTCATCCAAAGAGTGTGTCAGCTGAGGTTATTTTCTTGCAATCTAAAGTACGTCACAAGAAGGTCCATGGATAACTATCTATTGCCCATAATTTTATGATGGAAGACTAATCCAAAATCAAAGCAAGCTTCAATACTTTTCACAATCTTTCACCAAAGTTTAGTATGCAAAGTGAAAAATTATTTTTCCAGTGAATATGAACAGAAAATAAATACCCACTTTCATGTAACAGTACTTTATAAAATTATCTTTTCAATATCCATTTTATAAACAAATTAAATGCAAGAATTTAAAAGCTTTAGTAATGAATTCTGTACTTTGTATATGCTTCATGTCTTGTATTAACAGGAGCATCAATATATTTTTCACATTGCTACCAAATCTCCTAATGAAAAACATAAGGAAATGTGTGAAGGTTACGTGACATAAGGATAAAAGTTATGACCTAGTCAGTTGCATTTTCAGATGAGAAATTAAATTATTTTTATTGATATATATAATTTAAAAACATTTTAACAGAAGTCCATTGGGATACTGCTCTGAGTGTTTATGGTTTTAAAGTGAATGCAGAGATGGATCCTAAGACAACAGGTGATCAACATTTTCCTTAAAGTGGAAGTACAGTAATAGGAGAGGTATCTTTCTTTCTCTATATGAAAGTCTACTTGAAAAGCTTGTGGTACTTAGAAAAAATAGTCCTCATTAAGTCTTATAAAAAGCCATCACAAATACTTGACAAAAGTAGTATTTCCATGGAAGTATTTAAAATAATGGAGAAAACTGAGTTTGACGATAGCAAAATAATTGGCTTCCATTTGGTACTTCAGGAAGTATCATCAAGAAGGAATTGAGGCATTCAGTTATGTACTGAAGTAAAAATGTGGGTTGAATTGTAAGCCTCATTCTATAACTATAGTTACAGTTATATAACTTTAGTTATAACTATAACCTCAGTTTATATAACTATAACCTCAGATAGCCAGATAGTATGTTTCCTGAGGATGGTTTGTGAACTTGAATTTAGGCAGAAATAGAAAAAATTCCCATGCCCGAGATGCACAGTTAATAGTAGCAGTGCAGTGATTGCTGTTATTAGTTAAATTCCCTGGCAGTTAATACGGAATTTAGATAGTGGTCTATACTCTTAAGGAAGATTGGTGAATCTATAATAATATTTAAGGGAATTACAGAAATTCATTGTTAGGGAAAAGGATAACATGTGTTTCATTTGTCCTAAGAGACAGAGAAAAGAGACTTTCAACACTTAGAAAATGCTGCTTTGGACATATATAGAGAATTGTATAGAGCGCTAAGATGGTTTAAAAACAAATTTTGATAAAAAACATGTATTACCCTGGTATGGGTATAATTGTGAAGCAGACTGTTAGGGTACTGTATTTCTATGGGACTGCTTCTAATCTGTTTGTATTTTGAATTGTGGTTTTGCATTGCCTTACATAGAATCTAAATAAAAATCCTCTGAAATTTGGGTTTTGTTTTCTTGGTTATATGTATAAGGAGATAGAAAGAAGTTAATTTTTTTATTCCAAAATGAAGAGTTTTTAATAGAACTAAAACTTTGAAGACTCTGGGAAATTTTCAGAAGAATCAGTGGTTAAATTTTGCTTTGGATACTGAGAGCAATTGTAGTTATATTTTGAATTATATAGGATATTCAAACCTCTTGTATTTATGAGGGAAAACTTTTGTCATTAATACCTGCTTCTAAGAAACTAGTCATGATTCTATGAGATTTATAAGGGGAAAAAAAGCATTGAGCTCCCCCTACTGTTCTTTCCATCGAAAAAGATGGAAACCTGAATTTTGTTTTGATGGGTAAAATATCAGTCAGATAAAAGAAAAACTTAACAATACAGAAGTACCATTTTAGGTTTCTGGTAATGTGCTATTAACAGTGGAGAGAATCAGAGTGGTTAAATTGTTTTCCAAGTTGTTAGTACTCTCAAGGTTTTTGGCATTCATAGCAAAATGTGCATGAGAATGTAAACCTTCACATACAACAGTTTTCCAAGGTTTCCATGCAAAGATATGGCTTATTGTTAGTGTATGCATACAGTAAGTCTTGTTCCATTTACATGAAATTGGTGGATCGTAGAACTTATGAAATATTGGCACATTCATATAAGTGATGAATTGAATTTACTTTTCCAGATAGCTTTCAAAAAGCTCTTATTTATTGAGGTAAGTGATTTGGGAATTCCTACTACAATTTATAATAAATTAATACTTACAAATCTACTTTTTAAGTTCCTTTACATTATTGTCATCATAAGTTAAAAAGAATACTTTAAGAATTAGAATTCTGACCCATATACTGATTGACATTGCAAATATTTTTCACTAAAAGTGTTTAATTCATAATGGCCAGATTTGTCTATAATATAGTTTCTGAGTTCAAGATCATCATCAGTGCTCATGAACAAAGCACTTTTATCTGTTTATTAGTATTTCTTTGTTAAAGAAGACTTACTTTTTTCCAGAAAATAAGCCTGTCTTTGCACATAGGCTGATATTTGGAGTTCTGTGCTTTCATTATTTTAACAGCTGAAAAGTACTAATGTGCTGGTTATTTCAAGTGTTGTTACACCCATTCTCATAGAGTCTCTGCTACATTCTTTACAGGTGAGCTTAAGGTGGTAGTATTGTAACAAAAAAAAAAAAAAAAAAAAAAAAGTCAAAATTCTCTCTAGTGTATCATATATGTATTGGTACTTCTCTTTAAGTTTCAGTATGGAGTTTAAAATTCTTCTAATGAAATAATCTTTCTTTTTTACCATTCTAATATCCAAAAAGTAGTTAAGCAAACCTCTATTTCTTTGGCCTGCTAACACCAATACCAATATGATAATACCATCTGTTCTGCATGGAGGTGTGGGGTGAGGTGAGAGTGAGCTGCTGCAGGGGTCTTTCTAGATTTCAGTAAGAAAGGCCCAACAACAAGTGGCTCAATAAGCTTACTTCAAAAAGACAGGCTAAGAAGAAAGTATAGCTAGTAACATCTTCCACCTCCTCAGGTTCTGAGCATTCCATGCAGCATTGAACAGTGTCCCAGTGGATTTTCCCAAGACACACTGCACAGAGCAGATCCTCCCTGGGGGGAGAAACTCACCCTTTCAGTCATTTGAGGTCATCTCTAACTTCCTTACAAGAAAACAGTTCTGTTTAAGGGCAAGTCCATGCAAGAGGTATTGTGCCAGTGCTGAGCAGGAGCTGCCTACAGGCAGCTGCCTGCACTGTCCCATGTAAGTTGCAGTGCACAGTCAGGATCCCCATACATTCCATCCCTTGATCCGCATACCTTCCATCCCTTGATCCCCATAGAGTTTGCCTTTCCCAAATATATGGTATAATTTGCAAATCATATTAATAACATATGGGATTCTCAAGTGCCAGTTCCAATAGGAGAAATGTGGCCTTTTCAAGATCACCAGCTCTTCAGGTTTAATGTCTTCTGCAAGGATCCCACTACAGTATCTACCTGCACTCTTCAAGGATTGCATTGCTCCTTTGTAATAGTTCAGGGGAAAATAAACCAGTAAACCAAAGTGATTTTTGATGACACTTTGTGGTCTCATTAGAGAGACAGCACTCCAAGATTCATTAAGATATTTGTTTTTATCCTCAGGTCATTCACAGTTTTTCTGTCCCCTACATTGTCCAGAAAAGGGCAATGAAGCTGGTGAAGAGTCTAGGGGTAAGTCATTTGAGGAGCAGCTGAGGGGTCTGGGGTTGCTTAGCCTGAAGAAAAGAAGACTCAAAGGTGACCTTATCACTCCCTAAAACTACTTGAAAGGAAGCTGTAGCCACGTGAGGTCGACTTCTTCTCCCAGGCAACTAGGATGAGCGAACAACCTGAAGCATGCACCAGGGGAGGTTCAGGCTGGACATTAGCACGTATTTCTTCACAGAAAGGGTTGTTAAGCCCTGGAACTAGCTGGCTGGAGAGGTTGGGGAGTCATCCATCCCTGGAGGTGTTTAAGAGAAGACTAGCTGGGGCACTTCCTGCCATGATCTTCTTGACAGGGTGATGTCTGGTCAAAGGTTGCATTTGATAATCTCACAGGTCTTTTCCAACTAATTGATTCTGTGATCATGTTAAGTTCAATTTACCTGCAGTTTTACTTCTATTTTCCTGCTGTTCACATGCTCAGTTAGTCTTCTTTTACCTTAATGATTACTATTGCTCTGTCTTTTCTTTTATGAATTGAAAAAAACAGCTCCATGGTCTTCACAAAAGATTTATCAAGTCCTACATTGGGGCTTACATTGGATATAATACTTCAAACAGCTGACCATGCTGAGAACAGCCAGTTCTAGCAGTGAGCTGAGAGTATTATTTGTTGCTAAATTTCTGTTACAAAATGTAGATCCTACTGTTTGTTTAATCTTTTATACTCCCATTTTGTCTCCATTGCCCTATTTGACTGCTTTGTTCATGTTGCATATTTTTATGCTTTAATACCAGGTTTGTTTTGTCATGCATGTGGATAGACCATAACCATAAACAGTTTAGGAGTATATTTCCATTTTTCTGTAATTCCATTTAGTGTCTACACCATTGGGATTCCAGTCCTAATGGATAGTAGTTGTAAGAGAAATACATATGCAAAGTCCTGTGTGCTAATACAGATATTTCAACCGTAGAAGTTCTCTCTACAGGTATGTTTCCTTCCCTCTGCCATAGCAAAGCCTTCCCTCTATTCTATCACCTAGAAAGGAGTAGAACTCAGTTTGGAGAAAACATCATCTACACTATGTGGATGCTGATTGCTTGTTTGGAGAAGATTTTCAGCAGTGTTTGCAGGAAAGTAAATTTTCTCATGCAGGCCTGAAGGCCGTGAGAGACGGAAAACAACTTTTGATAAACAATTCCTTGGTAAATAACTTGCACCTGCTGCTTGTGACTGATGTTTTGAAGAGATGTTTTGAAACTGGTGTTGTTCTTCATTTAACCTACAGCGTTAAGAGGTGTTTTTCAATTAACTAATGGTGTAATGTCTTTGCGCAGCTGTGTAAAAAAGTGTACGCTCGATAAACGGAATCCTGCTCTTTCTTCGTGCTTTCTGAGTGGAGTTGTCTGTGTCTTTCTTTGCCCGCCCCTAAAGTGCAACAGCGACAACGCTTCTCGTAAGAGAGTAACTAATTTCACATTTACATGCATCATTATTAGTAAAAGGTCACCATCAGTTATCAGCTCCCTTGTTACTAAGCAAATAAGACTTGTTTGATTATGGACATTGTTTCCCCAGTGAATATTTGGGATCTGTTTTGCTTTTGGCTGTCCATTGTTTTGGTATCCTTTTAGCACCTACTGATGCCTTTTTCTCTAGTCCTAGAAATACCAGCCAGACACAGGGTGATATAAAGGGGTTAACTTTATGTAAGGATCCTTAGCTGCACCATTCATCAGGTGGAAAATGCCGAAGATGCACACCCCGCATGACACGTGCACAATTTTTATAGATTTTGCAAATTAGCATCTCTGACAAGAGTCCCCAATTCGATGCACACCTGGTGAAGTCATGCCCCCCAGCTCTAGTACCTTCTAAATCCTCCCCCTTCAGATGAGGACTAAACTCTGTTTTTAAAATCATGTCTCAAAGAGCTGGCCTCAATCTTGGATTCTAAGGAGAACCAAGATTGCATAGGGGTCTTGGAATGTGTTTTGTCTTTCTGCCTAGGAAAATACTGAAGCTAAGTTACAATGGTAGACTACAGAGCTACAAATATATGTGTAAAGAATACAGAGAATATATAAAAGAAAAAAAGGCAAAAATCAAGATGGCATCACTACCACCCTCACAATCTCCAGGAAGCTCACTCATTTGGAGCTTCCCAGTGGACATATTCTATGTAATACATTCTATGATAACTGTATTAGAAACTTCATCTGAGTCTATTATTTAGAAATTACAATAAAGATCATAGAGATTAGTTTACTTTACACATAGACTTTTGTGGCCACCAGATATATTTTTATGAACTTTGATTAGCCATTATGATACTAGAAATTAAGCAAAATTACAAAGGCATTAAAGTATGCTGAATTACTTTCTGATTGAAGCCTCACAGACATTGATACAGGTTTTATTAAATGAAAAAATACTTGGAATCAAGGTTTACCTTTGCAGTAAAAACACTGTTTCATTTATAACCTTTTATCTATATTAGCATGAACATTTTAATATTTCAGACTTTAAAAAACATCCACGATGAATTCTCTATCCAAAAAATGCAGCCTTTAATGTAAACTATGTTAATGCAGGCCATAAAGAGGTGTTTTTCCTTCCATTAAGAGCAAAGTCTATCAATATCTGTTTAGAAATCCTATCTGCACCCTAAGTAGCAATAAGTAATGAATAGCAGTACTAAATTGGTCTCAAATATTACATGTAAATGTATTTGATGAATTAAATACTTTTAAAATTTTATTTTATTGCAAATACATAAATTTTTATTGCAATACATCAATTTTTATGCAATACATCAACAGACTGTTATTCTTAATCTCACTCAATTTTTTGTGTAGCTTCATAAAAATAAAAAATATCAGCTATGATGTGACAATTTCAAAACACTTGGTTGTAGATTCCACTTTACTCAAATAATATTTGCATGCATGAATAGAAGTGGAACCATCTTTTTTAATGTTTTTCTACATAAATACAGGCTGCAAAACAAAAAGTCAGTGGACAAGGCCACTGTCTTCCTAAAAGTTTATCTTATGTTTAGGTATTGTAGAATAATACCTGACTCCTGGTGTTAAAGTTACCTGTACCATGGAAAAAAACCTCCTGAGTGTACATATATAAAACACTAGAAAAACTGGGATAGCTGAAAAAGCAGGCAATCAGGCTCCATCTGAAAATTTCTTTCTTTCCCTAGGATAATTCTAAATATAAGAATTCTCATCTGTAGATTTAGGTATATAAAATACTGAGTAAGTACAGATGGATTGGCAGTCAATGCTATTTACTATGTAGAAAGATAAAAATATTATTTCCTAAGCCTACTGCACATATCTTAAATGTTACATGCCTGCAAAAAGGTCACTTGTCAACCTGTCTCTGGTGTCAGGCAAGGGGTCTCCCAGCCTCAAAGGGTAACCTTGAGAGACATCCCTGCTCAAGAGGAGATGGCCACTGCACAGACAGCTGCAGTGGAGGGAGAGACTTCAACAGGCTCTGGTGGTTGCACATATTTGTAGTGTAAAGTCATCAATTCATAGATTTTCTGCTGTGTTCATGGAGTTTCAGCTGCTTATTAGCCCAGTCTAGAGCCAATGCATTTTTGCGGGGGGAGGGTTGGTGCCAAGTTTTCAGGGATAGCCTTACACAAAAGTATTAACTTAGATCTACTTGCTGAGAATCTCCCTGGACCAAAGTTCAGTTAGCTCAAACATGAGGAGTGCATTTTTCACACAGCATAGATTTGGGTTATTTCACAAGATCACAACTCACTGGATTACAGTGTAGTCTTGGACTGCTTTTGAGGATTGTCCAGCTTCTCATCCACCAGCACCCCAAGTTCTTGTCAGGGCTAGTCTTGATCCATTCTCTGCCCAGCCTCTCTCTGTACTGGGGATTGCACTGAACTCACTGAACTGGATTCCTCTTTGAAATTTTTCCCTGCCAGTACAAAGATTTATTTATGACTTCTCTATAGAAAACTGAAACTGGGTGTTTAAGTTGAAAGTAGGAGAAAAAGGCCATGAAATGATGTTGAAGAGAACAGTGGAAAAATGAGTGAGAAAAGAACCCGCCAGAACAGGTGGATACCTGGAGGAGGCTGTGTTCCAGTGGAAGACCTGGTGGAGAGAGAGAGCCCTGCCCTCAGGCTTGTTATTTTGTTAATTTTATTTGTTAATTTTTTTTCTTTTTCTCTCCAGCTGTGGCAGGGGAGGGTGAGTGAGCAGCTCTTGTGGGTGCCTGGTGTTGGGCCAGTGTCAAACCACAACAATTCTATTAACTCCTACTCCTATACTTCTATACTCCTAGTCTCCTGTTTCTATATTCCCACTCCTTCACTCCATGTCCTGTCCTATGTCCACATGCACTTAATGTGATGCTGGATTTTGTCCTTTCGCATTTTTCAAACAATGAGCCTAAGATTGACTGGGTGCCAGAATGCTTCTTTGTCTGAGTTGGGCAAATGTTTCTGTGATTTAATATGTCACTGCTGTGAGAATGGGCTTGTCCTTGCCTACAGTTCTGAAAAACATGACTTTTTTGGGAAAATGGTGTGTTTTTCTTGGTGTTTTCTACATGCTATCAACCATATCTACATTTGAGTTAATTGCTAAATTCCCAGTCTTCCAATTTCCTGTATGACTATCATATTGAGAAAGTTCAAGCAGCATTGAACTCAAACAAATGGCTTTTCATGAAATGTAGGCCAAAGATGAAGCCTACCACAGAAGAGGTATTTCTTTGAATAAAATAGGTGTTCATAGGCGTTTGTTCCTTTTGACTGAGGAAGCTTAGAAAAATTCGGCACCAAAGAAAATTATTCTACTCAGAATGTATGAAAATTATCTACTCAGAAATACACAAGACACAATTAGATCCTTTTATAATGCTTAACTTAAACTTACAGCTCAAAAGGGAGTTCTAGGAGTTGTCACTGATAACTCTATCAGCCAAATGTGCAATAGAAGCTGAAAATACAATTGCATGTTGACAATCACCAAAAGGTTGCTGAACACAGGTCAGACACATCTGGTTGATCTAAATGAGCCTGTGGGTTGTGGGTACCATTTCCAGTGTAGTTTTTCTCCATTGAAAGAAGTATGTAGTGGAGTTAGGGAATACAGAGAGACTGGGTGACTGAAACAGTCATTTCATGGAGCAGCTGCTCTGCAAGAAAAAATCAGAAGGACCAGTTCAATTTATTTATCTTTTAGTTCTCTCTTTTTGAAAGGAAGTTGTGTCTAGAAGTCTAAAGTGGTCCATGGATTACCCTGACAGGAAATCTCAGAAAGTATAAAAAAAAATTTGAGTCAGAGCTAGGGCATTTAATGTTGCACGGGCACTTGCAATTAGCAGAAAATAAGAATTTGATATTGTCCTGGCCAGGAGAGGGTTAATTTTTGCAATAGCCAGGAGGAGGCATGGCTAAGACATGAAAGTTATTCTATACCACTTCACATCATTTTCTGGGATGGGAGGAAAGGGGGCCTTCTAGTTCAGGTGGCTTGGTGGTAGTGGGGTATTATCAGGTGGTCTCTGTGTGGTGAGCAGTCATGTTTGAATAGTTCGTCTCTCATGCACTGTTATTAATACTGTTGCTGTTACTGTTCATTTCCTTATTTCATTTGCTGTTTCCACTAAATGGTGCTTATCTCAGCCCATGATCTTTATTCTTTGTGCCTCTAATTCTCCTCTCCAGCCACCCACACAGGGAGGTGGAGAAGGGTATCGAGTGAATGATGCATGGTTTGGAGTGCTTCAGTGGGAACACTAAATAGGGGAATATCATTCCTAAACCATGACAAATACATACTGAGTAAAATGTCAAAAGTGATTAAACTAGTAAGGAAGAAATGCTGAACAGGAGAAATAGAAGTATTATTGTAATTATGCACTAAATAGTCAATTAATCAAATTTTTTGACTTGATCCAGTCTTACCCTGTATGGCTCTGGTACAAGTCTGGTAATGAAAGTCATATGAGAACATTTTCTGCCTGTGCTGCTAGGTGCCTCTGCTTGGTCTTCTTCTTCAGGTCAAAGTGCACAGCCATTCAGAGGGGACACCGGTCTGTTCAGCAGCAGTACCAAACACAGTAGCTCCCTGAGTGTCTTGCTTCCTTACAGTGCCTGGGAGATGTTTTATTGGGACAATTTTGTGTTCTTCAGGCATTAGGATCCCCTTGCAATACCATCTTATTACAAATCTGGAAAGAGGACAGAGAATATTCCTCCTTTCAAATTCTATTTGAAAGCTATATTTTATATATACATATTTTATTCTATGTGATTAATTCTGTTGTTACATATATTTAACAAGCAGATAAAAACCTTTTTTTTTTGATAAAAGCCATTGATACACCTATCTCTTGATAGAGCTGCTGAGCACTACACTCCGGATGTGACTATCCAACCACTTTCTTATCCAACTAACAGTCCAGTCATCAAATCCATCTCTGTTCTGTATTTAGAGAGAAGGATGTTGTCAGGAAGGCTTTACAGAAGTCCAGAAAAATGGCATCTGGAGCCCTTCCCTTGTCCACTGATGTAGTCATCTCATCACAGACCATTGGCTTGGTCAGCAAGGCTTGTCTTTGATGAAGTCATGCTGTGTGTCTTGAGTCACTTGCCTGCGCTCCATGTGCCTTAGCAGAGTTCCAGGATCTTCTCAGGCACAGAGGGGAGGCCGACGGATTGGTATTTCCCAGTGTCCTCCTTTCTAAACTTTGTAAAGAACATTTTACCATGTTTTCCTTTTTCCAGTCCCCTGGGACTTCACCTGATTGCCATGACTTTTCAAATATCATGGAGAGTGGCTTGGCAACTACATCAACTAAACTGCTCAGGACTCTGGAATATATCTCATCAGGTTTTATGGACTTACAATCATTCAGGTTCCTCGTGGTCACAAACTTGATCTTTACTTACAGGGGGAGGGACTTTGCTCCCTCAGTCCTCATCCTGCTGTCCATCCACTTGAGAGACGTGAGAAGAGAGGTTGCCATTGAGGACTGAGGCAAAAATATTGTTGATTACTTCAGTCTTCTCCTCATTCACTGTTACCAGTTTTCCAGCACTGTTTATCAGGAGGGTACTCCTTCTCTGACCTTTGTTTTTTGCCTAATGTATCTGTAGAAGACCTCTTGTTATTCTTTGCATCCCTTGATAGATTCAGTTCCTGCTTTGCCTTGGCCTTTCTCACCTCATCCCTGCACAACTGATCTTTACCTCTAGGTAAGGATGCATCCAGCTCTAGGGTCCCCAGCACTGGAAGGATGTGGACCGTTGGAGTGAGTCCAGAGGAGGCCACCAAGTTGATCAGAGGGAAGGAGCACCTCTCTTGTGAGGACAGGCTGAGAGAATTGAGATTGTTCATGCTGGAGAAGAGAAGGCTTTGGGGTGACTCAATTGCAGCCTTCCAGTACCTGAGGGAGCCTCCAAGAAAGGTGGAGAGAGACTTGTAACAAGAGCATGTCACTACAGGACAAGGGGGAATGGCTTCAAATTGAAAGAGAGCAGGTTTAGACTGGATATTAGCAAAAAATATTTCACTATGAGGGTGATGAAGCACTGAAACAGGTTTCCCAGAGAAGCTGGGGATGCCCCATCTGTGGAAGTTTTCAGGTTGGATGGGGCTCTGAGCAAACCAGTCTAGTGAAAGATGTCCCAGTCCATGGCAGGGGGGTTGGAACTAGATGACCTTTAAGGTCTCTTCCAACCCAGGCCACTCTATGAATTTATAATATCTGAAAGCTACCTTAATGAAAAACCATGTTTTCTATCCTTTCTCAGTAGTGTTTTTGAAAGTTAGTATATAGTTCAAAATTAGTGTATAGTAATTACTACTGTTACCATAATTTACTGTGGCAGCTGGGGCTGTGCAGATCTGTATAGTGAATTAGAAGCAAATGATGAACTCTGTGCAATGAAACCTGTGAAATAGTTCCCAATCTAGGAGAAAAGTCAGGATCAAGAACAATAAATGTGTTATTTTCCTGTACATAAAACCTTCCAACTTAATTTCAGAAGGAAAAAAAATGTTTTTTCACATCTGTTATTTTACATACTTAATTTATATTATTATGTACACAATTATATATAATTATACATTACATATTTTCTTCTCTATACAATGATATCTATTGTATATATGATCTCTTATTTAATATGTTATATGTTATAGCAATGGTACATAATGTTTCTATTTTTGTTCATGCTGCCTTTCTGTATCTTCCACACTCTGTATTTACTCATTTCCTAACTTCAGGGCATTTAATTTTCTGTGTGAATTTTTCACTGTTGCTCCTTGTTACAGTTATGACTTTCAGAATTCANCATTTTCAAAGACTTTTGTACCTAGATGGTTGATATGGTTGAACAGCAATTTTGAAAAATAGAAAATAAATTTAAAATAGGAAAAAGGAAGACAGTGAATAACAAGGAGAGACAAAAGGAGAGCAAAGGTTTTCTGTCCATATCTGATAACGAGACAGAAAGAAACAACAAACTTTTGAGAACAAAAAACAAGCCAGTGGTAGATAAATGAAAAAAATTTCTATTTCCACTGAACAAATCCTGCTTTGCATTCAGTCTTTGTTACATGGACATGGAGCTCCCAAGTCTGCTAAAAGGAGTGCTAATCCAAGGAATGGAGGGCATGGCTAGATATCGCAGGGAGAAAAGAACTGAATTTATTGCCTTATGTCCAACCCAATATTTCTAAAACAAGGAATATTCAGCACTTTCCCTCCTCCATAGTCCATAAAGTATTTCTTCTTCCACCTTGGCCAAGTTTCCTCTTTTCTTTCAGGATTTTTAAAGCATATTTCCTTACCAATGCATGTTGGCAAGAGATTTTGTACAATTGATAATTACTGGAAAAAACTTCTGTCTCCAGACCAAGTTTTGTACATTTTTGGATCTCTTGGTGTGAAAACAATGACTCTTTTCTTTTTAACTTGATGTGCCTCTAGGTTGCCTTGAGGTAGACATTTAGATTCTGTAGTTTGTTACATTTAGTGTGTGTTGAGGGTCAAGTCCTGTTGCAGTATAATGCAGATAATAAGGACCACTGAGCACTTGTCATGCAATTATGAGCTTCCAATAAAAATATGGTAAAGCTATCTAACAATGACAGAATGAAACAGCTATTTGCTTCATGCTTTAAGCAGATTTACAGGCTCTTCCAGTACAGCTTTCCTTGATGAACCTTGCCACCTAGCAACAAAGGACCCTCTCAGGCTTCTGGACAAAAGTTTTACAGAGCTGCCCTGTCAACAGCTCTTAAAACCTGTCAAATAGTTCCGGAAATTTTGGTTTTGTCCTTTCTTGCACTTAGCATTCAAGCCCACTGGCATTCTGCAGAACAGAGGGAAATAATTTTTAGCTATTTAGTTTTGGAATCAGACAGCTATTTAGTCTTGGAAGCAGGCTTTAAAAGGCTAGATAGGGAAGTTAAAAAAAAAGGACAAAATGTGGAGTTGTTCCTCTAACACATCCTTACTAGGCAGCAAGCGATAATATGGAAGAACACCAATTGAATAGGATACCTTCCAGACATCCTCATAAAGTCAAGAGAAAACATCTGCTGCCCACTCACTAACAGGGTAGAGTGCAGAGCCCCTGTTTCATCTCCTGATGCCTTTAAGAAAGTTAACATTGGTTATGGTGTGAGACTGAAAAATGCTTGTACTGTTGAATCAGATTTTAAAATTAAATTATTATACATTAACAAAAAACTCCAAATAGCATATGGCCTAGAAAGAGAGAGGAAAATTCAGCAAAATGATGACTGGTGAAGAAGACATCATTTGCCAAAGTGACAGAATTGGGTCTGTTTGGGACTGTTCTCTACAGAGACATCTGGTATCTCACCAAATTACTTTATGCTTTTGAAGACCTAAAACAGTAAAGGGAACTGCCTTTGACTGCAAAAGAAAGTAGTGATTATAGTCACAAATGCAATATATAGGATATATTATAAAAGAAATGAGATTTCTAGCCAAAGAGAAAAGATAAAACAAGAGTAAAAATTATGCAGAATCTGGGGTCTTCTCGCTGTTCCCTGGGTCCTGCAGAGGCTCTGGGTGATGGTGGCATTGCAGGACTGTGCCCTTTGTCAGGCAGAAGGTCAGAGCCCCTTCACAGCTCGTGGTTTGGGGCTGCAGCCACTTCCCACTCGCCAGGGCACAACCTGCAGCCTGCACTCCAGGCTAACAGCACCAGGTGTGCTCTGCAACAAATCTGTGGGCTGCAAAAGGCCTACACATGAGAGACTGGAATGCAGAACGAGAGATCATCACAAGTACCTCATAAAGCCTGTGTTTAGAGCCCACACAATGATTGATATACATAGAACACTTTTGACACTTCCTCAGTAATCAGCCCCTTTGGAATGGGTACCAAAAGGTCTGTGTCATGTGTACCAAAATTCAGTGTAGCAAAAAACCCCCAACCCAACCAAAATAAACCCAAACAAAACCACCTCCTCCCCAAAGCAACAAAACCAAAACCAACCAACCAACCAACAAAAAACCCTAAGCCCCCAAAAGACCCAACCCAAAACCAAACCAAACCAAACCAAACCAAACCAAAAAAGATAGAGTTGTAAATACAATGCAAATCAAAACCACTGAATCAAATGCTGAGGAAAGGGACACTCAGCATCATTTTTTGAAGAAAACCAAGTCTGGTAAGGAGCAACTTGAAGCAGTTTCTCTGCAAGATTTTTTGAATAGCAAGCATTTGAAAGTAAAGATTCTTGAGAATACGTGAATTTTATTTTGCTTGAGTTTAGTACATGACACTGAGAGGTATGGCAAGCACAGGAAATATTTTGTCATATAGTCACAGAAACATTGGTTTTGCCATTTCACTGGTAATGGCCCTGTGTCTCTCGTCTTTTATATTGAATTCCCCAAATGTCACAGTGAAACAATTTGTTCAGATGGTGATGTCAGACTTACTGAAATAAGACTTGTTCTAGTGCACTTGGTAGCACTTAAGGTGCTTCAGTTGCTTCTGATGTCAGTCAAAGACAGCATGTAACATTGCATCTGCGTAAACACAGTGTCCTCAGAGTGCTCTAGGGCTCTGTCTAATTTCTCTAGAAAGCTCTCTGGAGTTTGCTCACCTTTAGAGTTTAAATCCTGCTGCCTACCAGCAGACTAGAAACTTTAAACAATCAAATTGCTCTTAGTCATCAATCTACAGTAATAATTTTTCTTAATTAGCTGGTGTCCCTATCCTTGAACTTGGAAGTTCGAGGAGCAGCACCTGGACTCCATTTTAAGTTATTCTGCCTTAAATGTCATACCGTGTAATGCACTGTACTCAATGTTAATTAAAACTCTGTGATCCCGTGTGTGTAAACTAACCTAGCAAACGAATGGGAAACATAGCTGGGAAAGACGAGTTTGTTACCCTGTTGGACGGCTCAGGCCACCTGGCTGTGGCTACTGCTGTGTGTCAAAACGTTTCCCTACCTATAGAGCTCCTTACACGCGTGCTTTGCTGACAGAAAGCTGCAGCCCTGCCTGCTTCCTTCTGGCACTGAACTGTTGGCTTTTGGTTGGTTTTATGGGATGTTTTTTGTGGTTTGATTTTGGGTTTTTTTGTTTGTTTGTTTGGGGTTTTTTTGGTATGTGTGTTTGGGGGGGCTGTACGTTTGTTTGTTTGTTTGTTTGTTT
>VZRF01011660.1:114646-144282 GCA_013396875.1 Vireo altiloquus | reverse complement strand
AGTGGGTTCCGGGAAGGTGGGGCCGTCGGGGCCGGGGGCGGCAGCGGGGGCGTTGCGGGTGCGGGAGCGACCCGCTGGTGGCTGCTGCCGGCCGCCTCTCGCGAGCCCGCGGGGGTGGTGGCGAAGAGCGCAGTCCCGCGTTGATGCCCGCTCAGTGGTGTGCGGTCTGAAGTGGTTCCCGGAGTGAGTATCGATATTGAGTGGGTGCAGCATAAAAACCACGGGTGCTAACCGGAGTTGTCTGTAGCTGGGTGCGGTGCTACATCCTTAAACACAGTGGTGCAGCAGGTAAAGTAAAGGGTGCCCGGCCCCGGCAGACCCTCAGGCCGCGCTTCACAAGGCGCGCCCACCCTTAGTGAGCCCCTCAGCTCGGCATGTGACCGTAGCTGCTGTGGGCAGTGCGCTTGAATGCCATCTGCTTGCCCACCCTAAACTTTTGGCCAGCTGGTTATTTTCATCGCTACGAACTCATAGCTGCCTGAAAACTCCTAGCATGGAGCTGGATTTTTCAGTTTTACTGTGTGCTGTCTACTTCTTGTCATTTGTCGCCAGCTCGTGTGATATCTTCTGGTATCCGTATTGAGTACGTAATTGTCGTCTGCATACATTCTCAGAGCCTGTCAAGGTAGTCTCAGGTGGTATCAGAAGCACTAACTTCAGTGCAGAGGAGTTCAAGTTTACATGGTTGTTTTCCATTTGGAAAGCATTGTGGGTCTGATTAGTTTTCTATCTACCTACAAGTAGGTTAAACATCAGAGCTGAGGCCAGGAGCACATTTTTTCAGTTAGAGGTGTGGTGTTAAGGTGTTGCAGTGAAAGCCCCCATGAAAAGAATATTGCTTAAGATCTGGAGACAAAAGGCTAATATTTTGCACATTGATACATCAGCAGAAGGCGTTAAAACCTATGGCCACTTTCTGAACCCGAAGTGTAGAATTAAAATTTAGTAAGTTCTGTTCCTGTGGCCACAGTGTGGTCATTAAATGCTAGTAAATCAGAGCTAAAAAAAGTAAAAGGGTCTGGAGGAACTGTATTATTAGACTTTATATCTTATTATTACTACATTTCCAGTAGTTTAGATGCTAACAATATGATAATTTTTTGCTAAATTATGTTTTTGGGAATGGCTGTCCTCACATGCTTGTATCTGTCCAGTAACATGTCCTAATTTGACATTCAGAATATTTTAGAAGATTGGTTGAAGCTTTCTAGTTCATGACAAATAAGAAAAAATGTTTGTAATGTGAACAATGTTTGATATCCTGTGTGGAATACTTAATGCTGTCTTGAGTGTAAATAAATAAATAAATGTATCTTCTAAATATGCTGGGAAATGTCCCTGTTGAGATTGTAGAATTACTTAACCCTTAACAGATATGTAATAGCAGTATTTAGAGATTCTTCTTGGAAGTTAGTAGTGTTTTTCTATGTGGGTTCTAAAGTATAAAAAAAACTTAAGCCTGAAAAGGGCTTACTGAATTTTACTGGCATATGTGTATCTGGTATGCAATAGCAAAAATGTTTAGGGCCACAAGCTTTAGTATGTATGATGAGAATTTAGGCTTTTAACTGAAGTGGCAGAGGAGCTCACAACTAGTTCTGTCTGTTTCCCTTGATGGTGAGTGAGGGAGTGTCCAAGGCTTTTGGGCAGACCTTGACACTACAAAGTTAAATTTTAAGATGAAAACAAGATCTCTGCAACAGTTAGTATTTAAAGATCTGGGCTTTTGTATTCTTGATAGACTTCTTAGTGTGGGAAGAATAAAAATGCAGATTTTTTTGGGTTGTGGTGTTTGTTTTTTTATTTTCTGAGCCCTTTACTCATTCAGCTTCAGTTGCACAGGTATTGAGTGTCACAAGACAAGACATTAGGTTTTTAGCTACACATTAAAGACATGTAAATGCTATACAATATCCAGGAACATTTCCATGTTTTGGGTATGCATGTTGAATTGGCACTGTGTTGCAATATAGTTACATATTGAAAAAAGTTTATTTTTTTTCCCTTTCTTACTTTAGAGAGAAATTTATCACATAAAAAAATGATTGAGTCAGTCAAATTAAGAAGACAGTGCATGCTGGATTTCTACTCACATTATGAACACCTTTGTGAACTTCAAGGCTCTCTCCCACTGAAAGCTGTGAAGGCTAACATGACTCATGATGCTATTGATCTAATTGTAGATCACATCAAAGCTACTGATTGGGCACCACTTCTGAATGCTCTCAGGCATAGTAAGACTCTGACTTCTATTGTAATAAGAAGTTTACATCAACATGGTCTTGAAGAATCAGGTCTGTATAAAAGATAAGTATGTTGATGTATGCATGTTAGAATTCATTGCATAAATCTTCCGTGTGATTGAATACCTGGGAGGATGAATTGTTAGGCCTAAGGAGCTATTTTTATGTAAGAAGGTACACGAAAAAACAAAGGTATGGTTATAATTGCTTTTAAGCTAATAGAGACTGGATTTTACTGATGTGTAATTTTTGTTTTTTACTAGGTGTTGAAAGATACAAAACTTACTTTAGAAGGAGAATTCCAGCAACTCTATCAAAAGACTTGACTGGCCAGCTATGCAAAGCTGTGAGAGGCTGTCTCAGTATATCAGATGTACTAAAAAATTTAGAGCTGCAGGGTTTACTTCTGAGGGAAAGAGACCTAGCACTTTTAACAAAGGTGAGAATACAGTAGTATACAAATAAATGGAAAATATGGCTGGAACAAAGAATAGTAGCAACTAAATTTTATAAGTATTTGTTGCAGACAAGGATATTTCTCTTCCAAGATATTTTTGTATAGTCTTTATTTATACATATATATATATATATATAATGATTCTACTGAGACGTTTAGTATAACCTAGTCTTAACTGAACGTAGTCTCAGAATCACATCACGGTGTATTGAAAGGTCTTAGCAAAAACTCTGCCATGTGCTTGAGGCATATGACATACGCTTGTGGCTGAAACCACTGTGCATGTATGTGATAGAAGGGAAGTTGTGGGACACCAAGGAGATAAAAACTGGTCTTCAGATGTGTTACTGAAAAGCTCCAGTTTGCTTGTCAGTAGCCTCTAGGAAGGGAGGTTACTGCTGGTTGCCCACAGACAAGATTTCTCTGTGCTAAAGAAATGATCCTGCTTAAACTGAAGGTTTGCTTCTTTTGACCTTTGTCTGAATCCTCTAGACTGTCTTGTAAGGAACAGAGTTTGAGCAATTTGGGTGACTTGATCTTTTGTTTTTTGCTTTTCAAGTCAGATAACAACATTGTTTTATTCTTAAGGGCTTGGCCTCAGCTTCGTCTCTGGAGAGTGTCTCCTTAGCCCACTGTCCAATTGGAGATGGAGGGTTGGAAAGTAAGTTCAGAATCAAAACCTGTAAATATACTTTTCTCTTTTTAAGTTTCCAAATAGGTTAGCAAATTTTTCAGTATTTCCATTCCTGTTTTAAATTTGTCTATGGAGATTAAAATAACAATCTTCACTTTATTCTGCATAACTCAGTAACATTTAAAGACTTGGATTTCTTCACTCCATGCTAGTAAATAACCATACTACTTTATAGTGGTGTTTATACTTCTGTTTAAAGCTGCATTCATATTTCTTGACTCTTTCCTGATTTGTTTATGTTTTTATAAGTAAATTGCAATAAAATCCATTCTAGCTTGTTCAGATATTCTTTGCTGAACATTTGCACTGGGAATGCATTAACTTAGAACACATTAAGTGTATTTAAAATATACTCTGTATTTCAGCACTAGCTCTTTGTCAAGGCTTTGGCTGTTAAAGCTACCTCTTAATTAGTGACTGAAGAAGTGTGTTCTGATAAAATGGAAATGCTATGTGTAAATAACATGCACGCTTTTGTTTTTTTCAGCGATCTGTCAGAGTATAAAGAATACAGCTAATATCAGATGTGTAAACTTCACGGCATGTAGCCTGACATGGCGAGGGGCAGAACATATAGCAAATGTATTAAAGGTAATTTAATTGACACTCTTAGAATCGTGTGTTTGTAAGAGCTTAATACATTTAAGTTTTTACTTTTACTTTAAAGCTCATAATCAGTTAAGGCACTTAATGAGGAGCTTGTGTGAATACTGAAGTTAAGTGTGCACTCTTACGAAAGCTGTGACTGTATGACAAAAGTAGCTTAGTTTACTTAGTGCAGGATTTAAATTTGGTATTTCTTAGCAAGAAACATCAGTTAATGAATAGAGTAAAGTTCGTTCATTAAATGAGGGCTAGGCCTGACATCTGTTTTAGAGACTACTTCTTTTATTGTCAGTAATTTTGAAAAATATCTCAAGTCTTCTTAAGCACTGGGTAAGAACAATCAAGGGTTCAGTTTACAAACTACTGATTAACTGATCAGTAAGCTTGTGCCAAGTACTATATTTTAATTAATGTTAATTGTGATTTCCATGAAAGCACAAAGTTTCGTAGTATGTTTGTATTTCCTATTCAATGTGCCTTGAAAGTGTCTGTCAAAAGAAGGTAGTAAGATAGTTGGTAGCCAAGTTTAATAATTTGCATTGCAAACTGGGTACTCAGAACAAATGAGAGTTACGGTAAGGCTTAAAAATCAGTTACGTTTCTTAAACTCAGAAATGGTGTACTTTTACTAGCATATATTTCTTATACCAGCATTCAAGCCATTGAACATGATTTACAGAAATGGCAACTTGTGATCTTGTCATCAGTAATGGCTTTGCCATTGCATTTGGTAATAGCTTCTTTGTTTGCAAAGCACCAGGCAATAAGAAGACATGGTGAAGCTTGGGCTGAAAGCCTACGTTACAGGAGACCTGACCTTGAATATATGACAGGTTTGAGGCGGATTACTTTGAACTGCAACATGCTCGTTGGAGATAGAGGAGCAAGTGCCTTTGCTGACTGTCTAGGAGAGGACCTTTGGCTAAAAGGTATTTGAAAGTCCTCTCATGAACAGCAGAGTAATTCAGGAGTTTCCCTACATCATAAGTATAGATGTATTGATATATAGATACTGAGATATTCCATATAATATAGAACTTTGCCTACGTCAGCAAATTCTCTGTATACTTCATATCTGGTTATTAATAGTTGCTGTAAGGATTTCTGCAAGGAGATTTCCATATCTCATTCTCTTATACTCTATTTTCTACTATATCTGTGTCTCACTACTGCATCTCTTAAAATAGAGTAGTGGCAGGCAGAAGACGTAAAATTGTCAGTTATAGCAGTTGCAGTCAGAGGAGCAACTCACTTATGTAGGTGGGAAAGAGTGGTCTTTTTTCCAAAGAAATCTCTCTTCCTCTTTTGAATTACCTGAGTACTTTTGGGTCATCTGGTATTGCCCTTCAGTATTTTTGAGAGTTAATTGGTTCTACAGTATATCTATACAAAATTACTAATGGTGCTGGTGTAGCACTTGCTACATTCTATATGTGGAATCAAATACCTGTTTTATTGTTTTGTTTTATAGTTTGAGTCAGACCTACAGATAACATCCATGCTGATGGAAGAGGATCAGGTTAGAGAATACTTAAGCAAACTGGGCAAACAGCAGTCCATAGGCCTTGATGGGATGCATTCACAAGTGCTGAGGAAGCTGGCTGATGTAATTTTGAGACCACTCTCAGTAGTCTTTGGAAGATCATGGTGACTAGGACGGGGTGCGTGGGGACTGGAGGATAGCTAATGTCATGCTTGTTTTGAAGAAGTCTGGGAAGAAGGACCCAGGAAACTACAGACCAGTCAGTCTTACTTGGATCCCTGGAAAGACAAGGATGTACTACCATCCAGGGGGACCTCAGCAAGATGGAGAAATAAGCTGGTGGGGACCTCATAGGGTTTAAGAAAAGGAAGTGCAAAGTCCTGTGCTTGGACAGGAATAATCCTGAGCATTAGAACATGCTGGGGGCTATGTGGCTGCCATTTTCAGAAAGGGTGCTGCAGATCCTGCTGGACAACAAGCTGTCCATGAAACAGTGAAGTGCCTTTGTGGCAAAGAGGGCCAGTGGTGTTCTCTGGGGTGCATTAGGCAGAGACTTTTGAGCAGGTTGAGGGAGGTGATTCTTCCTCTTTACTCAGCACAAGTGAGGCCATGGAATCTGTGGTACAGGAGAGAATTGGAGCTAGTGGACAGAGTCTAGTGAAGGGCCACTAAGAAAGTGAAGGGACTAAAGCAGCTCTGATTTCAGAAAAGGCTGAGGAAGCTGGGACTGTTTGGCTTGGAGAAGAGAAGGCTCAGAGTGGGGTCTCCTCAAGGTGTACAAATATCCAAAGGGAGGATGTAAAGAAGATAAAGACAGACTCTGCAATGGTGCCTGGGGGCAAAGCAAGACTGAGTGGATAGAGTTTAAAACATTGGAGGTTTTTCCTCAACGTCATGAAACCTTCTTACCATGAGGATGACTGAACACTGGCATAGGTTGCTCATAGCGGTTGTAGAGTGGTGCATATTACCTCCTCTGCAGATATTAACAGTTATTTCTTAATGTTGAAAAGTTCTAGTTATCTTCTTTGAAAGTAATACTCCTGTTCTTACATGACTTATCATCATGTTCTTATTTCTTATTTTTAATGTTCTAAAATGAAGGTTTTCACCAGGATTAATTTTTTTTAGATATCAACTATTAAATTAATTTTCTAACTAAATGTGGTACTACCTCCAGTGATTTTTTTTTTCTTCCTTAAACATTTTAGCACTTGATTTGCAGCAGTGTGGAATATCCAATGAAGGAGCAAGATTATTATTAGATGCTCTTCAAACTAATACAACATTAGTGGTACTTGACATAAGAAAAAATCCATTAATTGGTATGTATCTGTATCTGAATTTTTCCTGAATTGTGATTGTTGGGGTTTTTTTCTTCTAAAGTAAATATATGGGGAAAGGTAAACTACTTTAAAAAGAAATCCATGCCATAATAATCTGCTAAGCATTTTTAAAATGGGAAAACAAGCAGGATAGGTAATGTGTACTGTTTATTCAATGATCTGTTTGTTCACATAAAGAGTTGTCTCTTACAGAAAATTCTTAATAAGGCATTTTAATTCATTCTAGGACATGTTCTGATGAAAGACATTATTGATAGAGTTCTTAAGAATGGAAATAATGCTGATTCAGAGGTATGTGTTATGCATTTTGGAATGAGTTTAGAGTTTTCTTTGTAGCTTCCATTGCATTTATTTTTTTAAAGAGTGACTTTTTTCAAAGTTAATTTAAAACAACTATTCTAGTTACAAACAGAAGTTTTATTCAGTACACATAAAAACCTACTGTCTAGGGGAACATGTTACTGTATTGGGTTTTTATATGATTTCTTATGGAATTAAAGCTGTCACATGTAATAAAACCTGAATATACATTTAATAGAAAGAAAAATGGAAATGTGTGTGTATTTGGGTGTTACCATAGAATGTTAACTGAATGTTGCTTCTGGACTGCTGAAGGACTTTCTACTACATATGTTCTTGTCAACATGGTAATAATAACTTCTAATTTAAAAGTAAAGGAAATCACAATTTAAAATTTAACATTTAATTTAGTTTGAAACTTATTTCTTGTCACTAACTTCTATAACTAATTTTTTTTAAGTTACTCAAGACTGTCCTTTCCAATGCAAACCATCTCTGAAAACAGAGTTCATTTAAAGTCTTTCATCTTTGTCTAACAGTCCACACAGAGTTAACAGTAATGTGTATAAACTGAATATCTAGACCATTTATGAATAGATACACTGTTCAAATATACGGAAATCTGATTCAGTTCTCAAAGGGGTCTCAGCAGTCACAGTTCTTGTGTTGGAATTCAGTGCTCTTTTGGTTTTTGAAAGACTAAATAAAGTCAGAGCTGTGGATATATAGAGACTGTGCAATAAACGAGAATTTGTGTATAGAATTTCTGGAGGATTAATACAGTTCCCCATTTCAGTCTCTAGAAGACCTTTTTTGAGAAGTTGAGGTTGATTGTGAAGAAGTACTTTCTGCTTGGCAGATGCAATCAACACTTGGAAAATGTCACAGGGTTCACATGAAAGTAACATCTGCCTGGAAATGCTAAAGATAATTGGAAAGTCAAACCATGGAAAGAAGCAACTCTGAGGAATCTTCCATATACTAAAAAAATCACTTGACTCAAGACATTAGTTTTATATTCACAGTTTGTGTGGTATCTTAAGTTTTATTGGCAGTGCTAGTAATTCTTCAAACGTCATTAACAGTATGAGTGAAGAAATACTGACCACCAGCTTACTAAGTAGCTTTGCTTCTTCCACCAGGCACTGCTGTCTTTCCTTCCATCCTGTTTTGTATACAAACTGATTATTTTTCAGTAGCATGTAGTTGATTGCCTTCTGGGCTGGGTTTTTAGGTTTGAAAGAAGAGTTGTCTACTGCTAATGGAGGCCTTCAAATTTGACCGGCAGCTAAAACAAAAGCTGTATTATTTTAGCAGCTCTGTGTAGCAGTATGGTGAACTGTGATCATTGATATGACTGAGTGTAATACGAAAAGTTTGTGTAGTTTCTGAAAGACTGAATAGTTTAAAGGAAAATCCGTTGAATATCGCTACAAAATAGGATGCTTTCAAAACACTGTTTTTATATCTTGCTGTCTTTATATACTGTTGTACAACAGCAGTAGGCACCCAGATGTGACAGGCTATGGGCTAGATCAACTTCAGGTTTAGCCTAATAAAGCTACCCTTTTTTGGTGTCTAGTAAACCAAAATTAAAGTGTATTTTGCTCTGAAAAGTCTGCAATTTAATTTTACTCTTTCTGGGTGTGCTTTAGTTTAAAATGACCAATTGACTTGCACGGGGGCTAGATCCAGCTTTGGATGCAGCAAAATTTATTAAGGATTAATTGAGTCCAAAGTGAAAAAAAATATTTTCTTGACAGTGATAAATTTGGATTGAACTTGGTTAGTTAGGGCACAATAATGGCATTTTAATTATTCTGATGCTTTAGATGGGAATAACTCTGGCATACGGTTCCTAGTACTCTGATGTGGGATTTAGGGCTATCTGAGACTAGCTTTGTGTTAATGTCATCTATATTTTCTTCAATGGCTGCTTCAGCACTAGACCCTGTACTGGTGATGCACACTGAAAAGTTAAGTGCAGGGTAATTTAGGAATATCTACCAAGAGTAATTAAACCTCTTATCAGGGCAGCGGGAGCCTTTAGGAACAGAGCTGTTGCTGTAAGGAAATTAAGTTTGAAGTGCAGCTGTGGCCTTTGATCATCACTCTCTCTTAATTTTAGTTTGGGGCTTTTACTTTGTAGGGATGAATTTTCATTACAAGCAGTAAAAATAAACTTCATGTGTTTTAAAATACTGACTTTATCAGTAATACAAATTCATGTTAGGGGAGCTTTTATTAGTCTGTAGAGCTTTGGCCTGAGCCAGTCATTCCTATCAAGCCAGTTTTCTGAGATGGAAGTTCAGAAGCCAGGGTTGCCTCTTTATAGGGTTGATGCTGGGAGTTTTTTGCTATAAGAGAAGTGTTTTGCACAGGAGAAAGGATAATATGGGATGGGATATTATAGTGGTATCTTGGGAACACCTTCTGGTGATATAGACAATCATCTGCATTTGAATTTGGGCTTTGTGAGTCTGTTTTTTCTTGATTTTACAATTCATTAGGTTTTATGTAAGTAGCAGCATTCTCTGTGTCTGACAAACCCCCTCTAATTTTAAAAAAGCACCTCTTCAACTGTCAGTTACTAAACTGATTTATTTTTCTTTAAAAAAAACCCCAAATTCTAGTATAAGTGGCTGATATCTCCATCTTCCAAAGATGCTTTGAAAACTAAGCCAAAGAAAAGAACTATTGTCCTAGGAAGTGGTCGGAAAGGAAAAGCTACTATTCGCATTGGTAATTCTTTGTTTTTTCTGGCTATAGTAAATTTTGTCTAGAAAATTTTATCTTGATGTTTAAGAACTTAAGTTAAAAGATGTATGATGTGTCTAAATGTTAGTGTTTTACAGAAAACTTGTCTCCAAAAAACAATAATCCATTTTGTCTTAATTCTGTAATGTGTCTTCTGTCATCGTTGGTATCTGTAGGAAACTTCCTTTTGTTTTTAGTGCTGCTAGATATGTGGCTGGAAAAATGGTAGGATTAGCTGACTTTAAAACGTGTGGAAGCATTGCACATATTTATTCTGTGTCTCCACAAGCTTTTCCTTCTGCTCAGCGTGGCAGTAGTAAGTTGTCTGATTCTCCTGCTGTTGTAACCTTTCTGTAGCAGGCTGTCCTCTGCCAGAACAAATAAACATGCATTTTTTAACTGATGTACAAAATGTTGTAAGATTTTTTAAAAAAAACCTTCATGTATACCTATTATAAATAATATGTTTAAAATAACATAGATATCTTGAATATTTATAATTAAGTACTGATAGCTGCAATACACTAAACATTTTTCAATAAGCTACTAAAAATTTCACTGTAATACATTTCACTGTCTCTCATCTTCGCTCTAGTTATCTGGAAGCAGAGAGGTAAGAATCTAATAGAACTCTTTGTACAAATTAACTGGTGATCAGGGTGGTGGTGGGAGGAAGAAATGCCTGGCAAATGTGGTTGTGGAGGGTTTTGTGATTTTTTGTTTGGTTTTTTTTCTGCTTTGGGGTTCTTCATTGTATGTGGGTTTTTTATGTATTTTGGGTTTTTTTTTAAGAGAAGGAGGTAGTCAGAAGGTGAAAACTATCCTGTTTATTATGTTAATTAATTGAAATTTCAAATCCCATTACCTAAATTATGCATTTCTATACCATTACAAAATCAGTTGTTTTATTGATCTCAGAGAAACAATAACCTGAGTTCTCACTAGTTTAACTGTAAGAAATATTAGGTGATTAGTTTTCTAGACTTACCATTTCTGACTTAGAACATGAGGTACAGTGATCATCCACATTAGGTTTCTTTGCTGAGTCTACTTTGATGCTGTATGATTTAAACAACAAAAGACCAAACTAGTGAACCCTACCTTTTCTTATTAGTCCTCTTAAGGGAACTACAGTGTGTCCGTACAAGTGATCTACAAGCTGAATACCAGCTTAATTTTTAGTTATTTTGTCCTTAAATAAAACGATGTGCTTCACTCTACAGCCACTAGAGGGCAATTTGAAGCACATAGTTTCCTTTATTGTCTATGTGGGCTGTCTAAACTCTGACGTGAGACAATGGAATTAAGTGTCCTAAATTAGTAATGTGAATAAACCTCTTCCACTACAAAACTTTATCTCCTTTTTTGAAAACCAGTTTGTCTTACTTGCATCAACCCAACAGCAGTTAAGTATACCAGCTTCTAAAATTGCAAGTTTTTGGACACTTCAGCAAAATTTGACTGAATCGCAGATTTCCTACAGTCCTTATTATTACACAGGAAATTTTATGAACAGTAAGCTGTGAATTTGTATTTGAATAATTAGGTATAATGAATTCTCTTTTCTTCTGATCTTGCTCTTCAATCTAGGATTACCATCTAAAAAATCTGTAAGTCCTGGAAAAAAAAATTACTCTGTGAGAGAGAGTTACTCACCAAAGCCACTAGCACCAGGCACAAAAGGCTTCCTTCCTTGGCGGACTGCAGAACGTGCAAAGAGGAGCCGGTGAGGCTGTCATAATACAAGGGAAAATAGTAAAGCATAAAACTTGCATGATAAATGAACAATGGTAGCTTTTTAAAATACAATTTGAAATGTATGACAATTTGATGATAGAATGTCATCATAATTTTTTCTGTTTATATAAATTTTTAGGATTTTACATAAATTCTAGTCTAGTAAGTATTCAAAATACACAAAAATATATGGTCATTGTAGGAATATTCATGTGCAGCAAAAAAACCCACCATAACCCAGCCTACCTTGTCTGTTTGTTCTTTTTTTAATGATTTTTCAGATATATCATAGCTGAAGAGGCAAGTTAGTGTTCTAAATTTGTAGTATTGTTGATTTGAGATCCAGTTCAAGGTGCTTAGGTATTTTTCCTGCCTCTTCTTTCTGCTTCACCTCACCCAATACCAGCATCATTATTGTGATCATCTAAGTCCTGTAAAATAAAACTGAACAAAACTTACACATGGAAGCTGTCTTTTGAAATATTTTTTGTTTGGTTTTGGTTTTGTTTTTTTTAAATCTATTCCCTAGACCTTGGTCTCTCAAAATGGAGATTATATAACTATTTAAACAAAAAAATTACTTAGTGTTCCATTGGAATTGTATTTATTAAGCTTGTTTTCAAAGTGCCAGACACCAAATTCTCCTGTTGACTTTAGTTCAAAATAATTAACTAAGTAAGATGCCTATTGAAGATAATTAATGTTGGCATCCAGTAGTGTTGCTCTAAATCATTATTAAGTAGGGGGTACTAATAGAACAAAATGAGACTGTAATGAGGCTTAAAGGGATATAGTGCAGTGTCTGATGTTTTTACTCTTACTAGTTCATCTGTCCTAGAATGTTGTGTTTGGAACATTATAAACTTAGTTTCCTCAAAAGTGTGGTTTTTTTTTTCCCTAACTTTAGAGGCGGGGCAATGGATTGTGCTGGGAAATTGCCAGTGAAGATTCAGGTACTGTTTCTCTCACATAATGGTTTTTAGTGGGTAGATGCCTGAAAAAAGGGGAAGGTATTCTCAACAGAATCTCAAGAAGTTAAGACTGGAACATGCTTTTAAAGATTCTCACTCATAAAAGTGCAAAACAATAGTTTACATCAGCATTTTGTTGAAGCTTCTTTGATACTTAGTTTACTTCCATTTCTGTCTCTGTATCTTTTGGTTTCCTAGTCTTATGAGCAAGTGAGTTGGAATATAGGCACAATCCCTCCATACGCAGTAAGAACAACTGACAGCATTTTTCTCTGCACTGTCTTTTCTGTCTTGGATTTGGATTATATACTTGTTTTTGCACCTGTCTGTGAGCTGCTTTAGTAACCCTACCAGAAAAAAAATTGCGGTCTTTCTTCCTGCTCCTTTGCATCTTGTTTCCATCACAGGAGGATCTGATGGATGCAGAGGAAGCTAGCAATTATCCTCTGCTCTGGTGTAGGCATCCCATGGGCGGCAGTCCTTTGGCAAAACATGGGCAGGCACAGGATGCCCAAGGGCAAAAGCTCCTTTGACCCATCCCTCTGCTCTGACATGAGTCTTCCCTGGCTGGAGTGAGGATATTGGCTCCACCATGGAACTTAGTCCTGCTCTCAGCCTGATGTTCCCTCTGCTTTTTCTCACTCTTTTGTTCCCACCTCTTGTGCCTGTTTGACATTTTTTGCCTTGCAATGAGTCAGCTGGGACTGGCTATATCCTGCATGGGTTAGCCCTGGCTGTGCCTTGCAGAGGCCAACTGCTGCTAAGTCCTCACCACAAATACTCAGCATAGGCACACATAGGATTAATTTTTTTAATATTGTTTTATACAAATTTATTTCAAAGTTGTATGGCTGGGCAATGACTGTATTTAAATTAAGCTTTTGATTATTTATTATTTTATTATTTAATCTTTGATTTTTGCTACACATTGTAATGCTATGAGTGGGCATGTTTTTTTTTTTCTGGTGTAATTAGACAGGTGGTCCTGTGAAAGTGACAGTAGAAAGTGCTTCTACATCTGAAACTGAAGATACAGAAGATTTAGAGAGTGTTATCCACCAGCCTGATTTGACAAAATCATTGGATAAGATTGAGGTAGCCCAATATCAACAGTTACAGGTAAGAAGCATGTTCAGTGCTTTAGACTCCATAAAGACAAATTATATCAATTAAAGCATGTTTTATTCAGAAAATTTTAATTAAATAAATAACCAGTTTTGGAACAGGATTTCAGGATAACTTTATACAGCTGCAGAATGCGTAATTCTCTGTTCCAATCTTGAATGGTAATGCACAGATCTTTTGATCAGTCTTTGCAGTATTTTCTTCCAAATGTTTCCTTTATAAAAGTAATTTAATGTTATTTCTAAGACCTAAAATATAGTAATGACTGTTGTGTAAAAATAATTACAAAAATAGCTGAAAGCATTTGAGTTATGTTTTATAACTGATCCTAGTAAACCTTTTTAATTTCCTTTTTATTATTCCTTTTACTTCTTTGATACTTAAAAAACTTAGCAATAGTGAGACGAACTGTTTCTGCAAATGTCTTGACTGGGAATGTTCTTATAAGAGAAAGGGATGGAAAGCAGTATGTATCAGTGGCTCAGTAATGCTGCTGAGGTAATATATCACTATTTTAAACTAACACCCTCAGGCAGAATAACCGAGTTGTTTCTGAAGTGTTAAGATTTGAATTCTGTTCGGAAAAAACAGTGGTTAGTTTTGTAAATAAGATCTGCAATCAGTCTGTTTTTGGTGGTTGTTGTCTGAGCACCACACTGGGTGAATGTACTGTTCATATGTGTAAATATTGTATTGTATACCTGTCTCTGTGTAAGAGGAGTGAAGTTAAGTTTTAACTTGCTGCGGGTCTGTCGGTATTGGGAGTGTTTAGGGTGGGATAGAGTTGTGGAAAGCAAAATGACTGTACAGATAGTGCGTAGAAAACTACCAGCGTTTTAAGCTGATGTTTAATTTTTCTTTAGATTTTTTTCTGTCTAGAACTTTTGTTCAGGAAGATTTCAAGGTTTTCACCTGTTGCTGGAACTTAAAGTTGTATAGCAGCTTTTACTGTTAGTGTGCAATATATTGACTTTGCATTATGGGATGGCTTCAACACTCTTACCAAGAGCACTGTGTCTAAAATCATAGAATTCCATGTCATATGCATATTACTCCAAAAACTTCTATGCAGGAACTACTGTGCTTTCAGGAAGCATTTGATTATTTATTCTTGGTGTTTGGCGAGGAAAGAATATTATACTCAGGATACACAGCAGAGGCAGGCAGTGTTTTGTGCTTTGGGGAAGGGTTGTCATACTGACCTGTTGTGTCAGTGTTAGCTGTAGTACCACATGTAGGGCAGCTGTAAGGAAGAGACCATTTGTTACTAGTTTGACCTTCCTTGGAGAGAAATGCACAAATTTTGGCAACTTACCCCAAAATTTGTTTTTATTTTCCTTTACTTTTGAAGGTCCAGATTTTCCTGACTTTCTGAATTTGAAAACCAAAATACTTTTTTAGGCCATGGTTGCTTATTAGATAGCACTGTTTAAGCAATCTGCACCTGATTCAGTGCCTCACCCATTGTTTCTTTTGCTCTGACACAAAGCAGGTTCATATTATGGCAGAATCAAACTATCACATTGTCACTACTGAATTGTCTATTTCCCCTCTGTCACTTAGTGCCTTTTCATTTCTTGCTTCAGTCTTTTTCTCTTGTGCCTTTATTCATGTTTGTCTGATCATAAGACAAGTTGATTCAGCTTGTTGCTAAGGTGAAAACTCGCGTAATTAAACAAGGAGAAATGCAAAGTCCTGCACCAGGACATGGATGGGAGAAGAACACCAAGTGGTGATATCTCCTAAGGGGCACCTGCTGGAAAGCAGCACAACAGAAAACACTCTGGGCATCCTGGTGGACACCAAGTTGAACATGAGCCAGCAGTGTACCCTTGCAGCAAAGAAGGTGAATGGTATGCTGGCCTCCATTAGGAGGAATATTACCAGCGAGCTGAAGGAGGTGATCCTTCCTCTCTGCTAGTGAGGCTGCACCTAGTGCTGTGTCCAACTCTAGGCTCCCCAGTACTAGAGAAACGTGGGCATGCTGGAGAAGGTCCAACAAAGAGCCCCAAGGATGATTAAGGGACTGAGGCACCTCTCTGAAGAAAGGCTGAGAGAACTACCACTGTTCAGTCTGGAGGAGAGAAGGCTCAAGGAGGGATAGATACCCAAAGGGGGGTGCCAATAGGATGGAGCCCATCTCTTTCCACTGGTGCCCAGTGAAAGAAGTGACACAGTGGGTAGATACTGAAACACAGGAGGTTCTGAACATCATGAAACGCTTTTTCACTGTGAGGGTGACTGAGCACTGGCACTGGCTCCCCAGGGCAGTTATGGTGTCTCCCTCCTTAAAAGATCCTTAAAATGGTCCTGGGAAGCTTATTGTAGGGAGCCCTGCTTGAGTTCTCTTCCAGCCTCAACCAGTCTGTGATATTTTTCCAGGAAGTGTTCTGCTAGCTTAACAACTCACATTGGTTGATGTGCTTGGGTGTATTTCAGAACTGGAGTACACCTTTTTCTCTGTTAATTTGTCTTTAGTACTGTCATTAAACAGCTCTTACTGCACAGCTTGCAAGGGGAGCTGCTTTGAAGAACTGATCAAACTGTAAAGTAGTCCAGTGTATTTGGTGGTAGCAGGCCTTTCAGTAAAGTGGGACAACCAGTTGTGTTAGAACAATGATGGGAATGCAGTCTGGGAATAAACAGTAAGATGTGGGAGTTGCTTAAACTGCTGCTTTGCCAGAAAAGCTCTCCAAACATCTCTTGATGATACTGAATGACAAGACTTTCACTTAATATGCAAGTCTTGGGGAACGTCTCTACAACATTCTGGCATACTACTTAATGAACCAAGTAGTACTTAGTTGTGTTTTCGTTAAAAAAAAAGCCTTGGCTAACGAAAGCCTAATTTCTGCTTCAATGAAAAATAAGAACAGATAAATATTCATTCCTTCCACTAGAGGGAATCAAATGTCAGAATTGGTTTTGATGAAGTGTGTAGTTGAGGTAACTCCCATACTTTTAAATTTTAACTAGGGATTTATGAACTTCAGCCTTAATCTAGTTAACAGGGCAACTCGTTCTACATCCTACTACTTTGTGAATTACAAAGAAGTAGAGATTGTGCTGTAACTTTTTTTAAAGTACGATGCAGTCAAGTAGAAGAACATGACTAATTAGTTACTAAATTTTTTAAAATATAATTTTATTTTTTAAACTTCAGTTTATACCTCTATGTAGTGTTGAGCAGACATACTGCTTATGGTAATTTTGAGGGCTACCTATATTTTTGGTATTCAGTTTCATCTTCAAATCTTTTCTGGGCTGTAATACTTGAAGTCTTAGGCTTGTAGCTTGGATGTACATTTAGCTTTCTGATATATTTTAATAATTTCTTTCTGCACAAAGACTAGGGCATTGTGTCAACTAGTGGATTTCTTAAAAGTAAATCAAAGATTAAAGAGTACATATACGTGTAATATAATGGCGGCAAATTAGTTCCTTTAAATTCTGCCTCTGATACTGCTTTGAGGAGATGCAGCTGCAGTGTTCAATTTTGTTATGAAGTCAGCCCATAACCATGAAATACTATGTATATCTAAAGTGTGATAAATCAAGTTTAAACATTACTACAAAACATCTACATTTCTGTTTAAAAAATCCCGATCATTTATTACTTTCTAAGCCATTGACCTTTGACATTATAAACCATCAATTTGAAGAAAAAATCAGTGCTTTCATCTTTAAAATTATCTAAAATCTGTCCACAACAAAAATACTGCAGAACTACAGTTTCTAATGTAGAATTCCTAGCCCGCATCCCAGAAACTTTAAAATACAAATAATTATATGTATGCACCTGCACTATTAATGGAAAGGTAAGAATTCTTCAGTCTGTGATAGCTCTGATGGATCTTCAAAGCTAGGTTGTGGGACAGGTTGTCAGTGTGGAACATTATGATTGCTACTTTTTGTGCTGTGCTTCTTTGTCTCCTAGAGGTTTTATAGCTCCCATTACTTGCACATCTAAGGTAGATGGCAGTAAGATTGTATTTGTGGATGGTTCTCTAGCTATTTGCCCCCAGCCCTATGCCTGCATGTTAGATAGTGCTAAATATCTTCTCAAATACTGTCTTTAAAATGTTTTTTTCCTATTCCTTCTGACTTTTGCAGGTGATGTTCAAGTATGAGTCTGATGAAGATATGACTAGCTTTCTACTTGCAGCATTTGCTTGGTTTGCTAGTCTAGGGATTTTAAGAGTGGGCTTCACTGGAGTAGTGACAGACCCATAATCATCACTTTGAGTGGCTGTCACTGGGAAGGCTATATATACAATATTCTAGAACCTGCATCTGTGAATCAGTTGCAAAAGTACCTTCCAATTTATAACACCTCTTTGCATTTGTAGAAGGATTATTTTTGAAGGATTATTTTTACTACGCATTCTCTTGCATCCCAGTCTTCTCAGTTGATTGCTTATATGAAGTGCAGTAGTATGCACTTGAATAAGCTTTTGATAGTAAACAAACTATTTTAGTACTATTTGAATCTTTGATTCCCTTCAGAACTGGTTGATACAGTATATACAAAAAGCAGTGTCCTTTTATATGTATGTGCCTGTATACAAAGTGTATAGAGAAAGGAAGAAGTTTTGTATACTGTTATTTCATGTACTCTAGCCAATGGAAAATTGAATGGCTTGGTAATTTGAAGAGTTTTCACCTTTTGAGCTAGAAGATTTTTAAGGTGTGCAAGAAAAAAAATTCTTGCTTATTTTTCCAGTTCAGATGCTGTAATTAAAAATGATACTGCTCTGCTGGGAGGCAGGAAAATGTGATATTGCAAATTCTGTCTACTCTTACTGAAACTGAGATTTACTCCTTAAAACTAATAGCTAAAATACAAGTTTAGACATCTCATGAATAAGACTAGGATATATTTCTTAAGTGTTTTGAGTTTGTTTTTATTCTGGTTAATTCAACACTAAACTGGAATTGTGAAAAACTTTTTACTGAAGAACTAAGTGAAACCAATTAGAGTCCAGTTCTTACACTCCAGAATTTTGTATTCTTAGTGCTGAGAGTACAGTTCTTCAGAATTTTGTTTTCTTACTGCTGTAAGAAGGAATAAAATCCTGGATACTAAAAACTGTAGTTGGAAAATCTAGATACCGGTGCCAAGGATTTTTTACTGGAGTCCAATTTGAGCTTTTGATGATGTAGACATACTTAGTTAAAAATAATGATCGAAAAAGTGAAGGGGAAGTAGAGAAGAACATTCATTCCTGATGATTATGTCATAGGCCAAAGAGACTTGGGCTATAGTTTCATGTTATCTGTTGAAATCTTACAAATCTGTTAAGCGAATCACATTTACTTCTACTTTTCTGTCTTAATATTTTGCTTCCTAGAGTTATGTACTGGTAGACCTCTGTCTTGGTATTTTTGAAGAAGATATGTTTGGAATATCATGTGCTAGTTGTTAATTGGATATGTTGAGGGTTTTTTTTGTTGCATGTTAGTCTGACATTTTGAAATAAATTTCGTGATAGTTTATCTGTGTTTTCATAGATGGAGCTGGAAAAATGCCTGGAAAAACTAAAGGAAGAACAAAAAGCTAGAGTAAAGGCTGAGGAACAATTACTGGAGGTAACAATACTAAACAATTAATGATCTTTACTTTTAAAGGAGGCGCTGCTCAAGGAATCCACTTGCTTAATAAGGAGTAATTATCAATGACCACTAATATGGTAGCTTTCAGAGTTTCAGTTCAAAGTCACATGGATCATTTACTCTGGTCTAAGGGCAATGATGAAATCTGTCTTTAGTAATGTTTGTTTGTTCTACTGATTCTGTTCCAGAGCCTTGAACTCAAGCTCAAGCTACTCTTTCAACATGTTTCATTCATTTTCTGAAATACTTATGATTTGGGGCATCCTGATACTTGTTCTTCTCAAGAAAGTGATTAAATTTGTTGTGCTGAAAAGCTGTTTGTCGCAACTGTTATTCAATTTGGTTTATTCTGTACCTTTGGTTTTTAAGTTTTGTTTCTGCAGGCAATAACCATATTGGATGGTTTTCTGCATGTTAGTTGTTGTGAAGTGCAGTTTAGCTTTGACAAAACTGAACAGCTTATCACAGTTAAATTGTGAGGTCTGTTTCCCCTCTGTCTGCTGTTGCTGACCTAAAAATATTCTGCAAGAATAAGGAGAATAATAATTTCTTGTAATATAGTTGAGTGTAAGGTAGTGTAAACAAATGGATTTGGTCCTTATATGTGATTTGGAGGGGAGTGAAAGGGGTGATATCCTTTGAAATATGATTAACAAGTGGTACCCCTCAGTACAGGGAGCAGATATCCACAAAGGACTGTGCACTTCTCAAGATTAATTGTAGTCCTCTTGTGTGACTATCCCCATCTTCCTGCAATGTGATGTGCACTGCTGAGCTCTGCTGGGTGTCTGTTGTTTAGATACTTCAAAGTTTTTTAGGCTAAACACCCCTTACAAGAAATCTTTCTCTGTCAAGGCTGGGCTGGTTGGACTTAACTCCTTGTCCCAGGACATGGGATAATCCTAGTTGCAGTAATCTCTAAAATTGTTTATTTTTATGCTTATTTGTCACCTACAGTGCACTATAGAATCTATAATTTTTTTGTCCACTCATTTAAAATGTAAGACAGAAAGCCTGTGGTAGTACTTGATTGCATAGCTGTAATCTTAAATAAGTGAGTTAATACTTCCCTCAAACACAAAACTTTGTACATCCTGCAGTTATCATGCCGTTTTCAGTTTCATCATTGATTTGATTAATGCTCGATGTGGAGAAAAATGGAATAATCTTAAACTTTCAGTTCTGGGATGCACACTGCATGGAGAGATAACAGTAGTATGCATTCCCTGTGTGAGAAAAGGGTGAATATAAGGAGGACATTGGCCTTCCTAAAGGTTTTTTTACTAGTAGAATAAATTCTTTGGTGTTAACTTGTCATATAATACATGCAAAGTAAAACAATGTGAAAGCTAAATTTTTGCGCTTGTACTTGCTCTGTAACATCCTGTACATACTGAAGACAGTGCTGAGCTGGTGGTTTTGGGTGCCTACAATATCTGTGGTAGCACAGAACTGCTGCGCAGAGCTCATGTAACAGTGCCCTCTGTGTGGTGCAGAAAACTCTGCATCTTGTTACATCAGTTATTTCAGATATTCCTCTTCACGATTATGCTGTCTAGGCACACAAAGATGAGATTTGATATTTGGGGTCTTTTAAACTGAAAATAAAAGAACTTTCTTTTTGTTTTTTTTTTTCCCCTGCATAGACAGAAATTGAAAATGCAAGATTAAGGAATATAAATATCTCCCTGTCCGAGCTTCTTCATGCACAGTCAATAACCAGCATGATTTTGGAAGATGAAGGTGTTCTAGGCAGCATTGAGAACTCTTTTCAAAAGTTTCATGCTTTTTTAGACCTCCTTAAAGATGCTGGGTAGGTTGTCACTTTACTTAAGTCTTGCTGTTTTTCCTGAGATCTTTCCAAAATTATCCTCACAGTGAAGTACGCTGCCTTCTACCCTGCCATATTTCTAGGTCTGTACTCTCGGAGAGCAGAGGAAAATAAACTAGCCTTGTACCTATTGTTTAGTCTTTTCCTAGTGGCAGAAACATGATCTAAGCACTGTTCAGCTGAGTTCATGTATCTGTCTTTGGGAAAGGCTTTCAAGAAGCCTATTCCAAAAGAGTAGAAAGCTTCTATTAAAGCACGTTTCCTAGGCTTTAGTGAATCGCCTTTGGCTCTTAGCATTTCTGCAATATGAAAGGCTCAAAATGCAGTTGAATTGCCTTCAGAAAGTGTTCTGTTACCTTGTGCTCTCCATTCACTAATTGAAATATGGAAATCTAGATGGATGAATCTCCAGAGTAATTTCAGAGAGTATTGATTAAAGCTTGTCTTACTGTTGTATGTGCAGTTTGTCAGAGGATGGTTCATCCTTCCCATTTTTTCATAGAATTTCAGCTTAAACCTGATTTGTGAGGCTTGTATGACCAAGCATAGCAGTCTCATCCCCAAGGAGGGAACGATATAAATATATATTAGAGTCTGCTCCATGTAATCAGAGAAGATCACAGAAGATTTTATTTGCCCTCCCTATTTCCCACTTCCAAATTGTAATTATATAAATTGGGAACTTAGTGACAATGGCCTCAAGTTGTGCAAGGTGAGGTTTAGATTGGATATTTAAAAAAATTTTTTCACTGAAAGTGCGGTCACACATTGGAACAGGGTGCACCACAGGGATGTGGTGAAATGGCCATCTTTAGAAGTGTCCAGAAAACATCTGCTTGTGGTGCTTAGGGACTTGGTTTAGTGGTGAACCTAGCAGTGTTTAGATTAATGGCAGGACTTGATGATCTTAAGAGGTCTTTTTCAACCTTAATGGTTCTATGATTCAGTGATTCTAACTAACTACTATAAAGTTCATCCCGAGGCTGTGTTCTAATTTTGTGACAATCAGTTTTGCCATAACTGCAGGAGTTTCGAACTTTTCAGGAAGGGAAAAATGCATTTTCACTACATGAAAAAAAATTTCTTCATATGGGCCCTATGTCCATTCATGGCAATAAGGAGCTGCTCTGAAGGTTACAGAATCCCAATCATGAAGAATGCTCTTCTCAGTAAGCTTCTATATATCGTATGCTGTTCTATCAGTTAATGCCTGCAATTTCTCACTTCTTACTGTGGCTTAAAACCCACATGTGGTTGGTTTGGCCAACTTCCAAGCTGCAGGTGAGTTCAGTGCTAACTAGCGGAGCTTCATTCTCAGCCTTGTAACATTTGTTCTGAATCTGCAGGCTAGTTTGTGCAAAGACAAGAAAATACCTTTAGCTACTTGTTTTCATCTTGGTTAAGATACTTTGAGCTTCTCATAAAATAATAGAAAACTATGTTCAAAGCTTGAAGCAGATTCTACTTCTTCTGATTTTGAATGTTTAGTCTTTCAAAGAGTAAGAATTGCTTATGTCATTTTTTATTAAACCTTTATTGTACAGGCTTGGACAGCTTGCTGCATTAGCTGGGATTGATCAATCAGATTTTGGTATGTTGGGGTATCCAGAAATGAATTCTACTCTCAATAAGCCTGTGAACCTGGTAAAGGAGAAGTCTTTCGAAGAAGAAAGACAGGAACATACTCAGAATAGCAAAGTAAGTCTCAAGAAGGGAAGCTAGAGGCAATTCTACTTGATACTCTTTAATGTACATTTCAGATGTTAATCCCACTCTGATTAATGAAGTTATTACTGCAACCTTTTGCTGTAGCTGCATTTATATGGATCATAATAATTCAATGATTAATGTAAGCTTTTTAAGTGTTTACCACTTGGAGAACAAACTGTAATATTTTGTAATGTATTAAGGTTTGGTGGTAATTGTGTTGTTTCTTAGTCTGAGATAGAAGTTCCAGTGGTGGTATGCGTCCATTAAAATTGGAAAATACCGTGACCAGTATTGGAAAGTACCGTGACTAAGGTTTCTTAGAAACATTTCATAATGAAGTATAGTGTTTTTAAGAAACCTAGTCTTATAGGAGAGGCTGTACAATGTACCTTCTGAAAATCACAAATTATCTTGTAAGTAATTGTTGCATATATGTCCATTCCTCGTACATTTCTGTGTGGCAATGACATGAGTTTCAGGCAACTACATATTTGTAGTCTTTGTAAATATTGCATTAGGTTTTAGGTTCTAGTTTGTCAGTAGTAAATTCTGGATTTTTCAAAGGAGATGTTAAAGTTCCTGTAACAAAGGAAAAAACAAAACCCCAAGCTTTTTTAAAGGCTGTTAAAAATTTAGATACTGGCATCCTATAGCTATGTCCAAGTTGAATAAAACTGTCATACCAAGAATCACTCTCTAAGTGTGTTTCTTATATCCAATGTCTTCCCCTCTAAGTGTTCTAATTTCCTCGAGAACACATGAGCTCCTTAAATATAATGTTGAAAATGTGGGGGTTGTTTTAACAGTGTGGAGAGGTTTTGCAGTTTGAAGACTCTCATTCTTATCTCCTAGTATTGGTGATTAGTTTGGATTTTTGTAGCAGCTAGGTGTTGTGGCATAGAGTATTGGGACTACACTCCTGTGAGCTGCTAGTAAACATAAGGAATTGCAAGTATTTCAGAATGATAGACATGATTAAGTTGTGGCTGCTTTTGTGTAACTGACACTTCTCTGTAGTATTAATTTCAAGCTGCATGTGAAACTGCAGTGCGCCTACTCTATGTCATTATCACCCTAGCAATCTTCAGAAACTTGTTTTGAAAGGTGATAAAGGTTGTGCAATTGCTATTACCTCTGCCTCTTAACTATATTACGTAAAGACTATATTGCTCTGCAGACTCCATTATATATATGGCAGTTGCAAAACTGGCTTTTTTTTCTCTAGTTGCCTCAATTTTTTCTTTGGAATCTTTTGTTTCAGAACAGAGCTGGGGACATCCCACTTTCTCTTCCTGCCACGTTTCAATCCCAGATGGCTGTGAACAATGCCTTTTCATCACTTAGAGAAACACAAGAACTTCAGGCTGCTGGACAACAGTACCAGCCAGGTTCATGGAAGGAAAATGAAGCTCAAACAATTAACCAAAACAAAGAGAATAAGCCTCGAAGTAGTACTCCAGTATTATCTGAGAGGAGAGTCAAACAAAATGAACAAACAAAAGGACGCCACTCAGCAAGGCAGTTGGCTAGCAGTCTGCATTCATTTTCTGATTCCAGTGTACAAATCAAAAGTGATGATAGCAAAATATCCGGTGGTATTTCTAGTGAAAAAAGCAAAAGTTCTTCCTCTAAGAAATACATCCCTGTAGCAAATGAAACAGCAACTCCAAGTAATGGAGTGAGAGGAGACAAAAGTAGACTGCAGGCAGTAAATGTTAGCTCTGGAACTGATACTGTAGGATCTGGCTCTGAGATACAGGAAAGTATGTAAAGCGTTACTAGCATTTGAAATGGTTCTAAAATGTTTGAACTGTTCTTTACGCTTGTAAGATTAATAATAGGTTTTGGATGTCTCAGTATAATTAATGAATTTTTGTAAGTTTTTGCAGACTTTATGACTTTTTAAAGCATTGCGTGTTGCTCAGTATTTGTGTTTCATGTTTACATTCCTTGTCACTAGATTTTTAGTTTCGAAAACATGTGATATACCTGAAATGGTACCCATCAGTTTGTACTACATATAGGGGACTCTTGGCATATGGATTTCATTATCAGATGATCTTTGAGCTAATAAAATTAATTTGAGTACAATTGTTCTGTAGTGTTTATTTTCAGTGTATTCCAGTAGGAATGCAAAAATGGTTTTGGAGCAAACATCAATTTCTGCATAACAGTGGGTGAGTATGACATTCCCAAAATTAGTGGAAGTTTCAGAGTCAAAAATGAGCACAGAAACATCCCTGTAAGAAATCTTAAAATGCAACCATCGTTAGTGCTATGACTGCAGATCATAGCATAGCACATGTTGGAAGGGACCTCTGGAGCATGTGTAGTCTAACTCAGATTGCTCTCAGGACCTAGAGAAATGTGAGAATGTAAAACTAAGAGAATTATCATTGTTTTAACAACTCCTGTCATTGTTTTAAAACGATTTACCCCCGGCATCTTGTTCCTGTCCTTGTGCACAGGCAGCTGATTTGCAGCTTCTGAACTAGAAAACTCTTACCACATACAGAACTAGGCAGGATGATCTAGGCTGAACTGGGGGAAAAAACAGTCTGTAACTATTTTTTACTCAGTCATCTGTTACGTTCTGAAACACGTAAGATCTGTAGAAATTCTTGACTCCAGTTGCTTGACAAATATGAAAAAACTCATGAATCCTCAAATAGAATTTTTCTACAGAGCAAATAGCACAAGATTACCTTAGATATTGCAATATTGCACAAGTAATTGCACAATGAAAGTATGTTCTTTGTACAGACTTTGTCACTTCAGAATATTAGAAGGTAATATATTAATCTCTGTTATTTTGTTCATGTTTTTCCAACTGTTTGTCTAATTCTTCAGTCATTCTTTGCTTGTGATTTTGCTTTGACCTAACAAGTACGTGCAGTCTGTATATTCAGCATTGAAAGGCTACCTATTCCCTTTTTAAACCTAAAATTCTGAAGCTAATCACTGAGAAATGCTGGATAAAATTATGAATTCAAAAGTGTTTTATTTGTGAGGATAGGAGTTAGGAATCTGTTGTCCCTAAAAATACCATGAAGAACTTAGAACAATTTATTTATTACATGCCCATAAGCAGGTGATATTAAATACCTTTCATGTTAAATACTTGTTTCTCAATATTTGTGTTTATGAATTATGTCAAAAATCATCCTTTAAAGCAAAATTGACCAGGCAGTTTGCAATTTAGATGGGCATACTTTGTTTCAGTGGATTAATACTTAGCTTTTTTTTTCCTGTTAAATCAGAAACATGAAGGATTCTTCATGTCATTGGTGCTGTGGTAGTGCACTTTTACTGTAAGAATCTGTAGTGCATACCTTGTATGTAGTTAGATCTGAAATTGGTAGAGACAATGGATCGAAGCTACTAGGGGAGAAGTATTCTCTTTAAGGCTATCATGAATATATCAGAAGTTTCAAGGTTTTTTCTAACTATTTAAAAACCTATTTACAAAAAATATTTTACACATATGAACACATTTTCTATATATATTTAACAATAAAGTATTCTAATAAAAAGTAAAAATACTTAAAATTATTATTAAACCATTTTCTACCCAGAGTCTGAATATAAACTGTTTCATTCCCTTGGTATTAGTTAATATTTTACATAATTGTCTGTGTTCTTGTTTGACATAAAAGCTTGGAATCAATAGGCCAGGTATTTGCTAGAGAACATGTTACTGTTTACTCATAAAACTCAATAATTTTTCTCTTTTCACTAGGTCTTCCCAGGAGCTACTCTTCACAGTTCAGAACTTAGATCTCTGAAAAACAAAATAGCCCTTGTTTGAATCACCGGTGTGTAAGGTTTCACCAAAATCTGCTCATCTCACTAGTTTGCTGGACCAGGCATCCCAGCTGCCAGGTTGCTATGTAGTCAGCATTATTTATCTTTTAGTAATGACGTCAGTTTGTCAGCCGTGGTACCAGACAGAGAGCTCGTGTACACTTGCTCTCCTCGAGTGAGCTGATTCTTTTCCAGCAATAGTCGATCAAGGTTTTGCTGTTCAGCATCACATAAAGTCATGATGAACTTAATAAAAGTTCACGGAAAACTCTGAAACTTTATTTACACTTTTTCTGAAATTTTTTAAAATCTGTCTTTTTTTTCCAGTTATGCAGCATAGCAGATACAGCTCTTTCTGCTTTTGTGTTAATTATGCAAATCCATGTTCATCTGCAGAGGTTGATTTGTGGCATGAGAAGGGTCAAATTCTCTGTCGAATGGTAGAGGTTGAAGCATTCCTGGAAATCATGGTTTTGAAAGCTTATATGGGGCAACTATGAATATTGGTATGATTCCATGATGGAATTAATGGTTTTTGATGTAATTAAAACATTAAATCATAATTGCTGCTAGCAAAATACTAAAATAGGAGAAATCTCAATCCAATAGAAACAAAACTGTAATGTGACCTGTACTATTTCTCCTTATTCTTTCCATCTGCAAAAGCATAATAATGCCTTGTCCACAGCAAAAATTTCAGATTTATACATCCTCATGAATTTTATATACTTCCCATCAATGCACAGTATGAAGAGGATTTTCTGAAGCTTCTGGGTGCCAAGGCTTCCAGCAGAGTTGTCCTCTGATCTCATGTGAGCTGATATTATTGACTCTTCTGGTCAGGATGGAGTTTCTGTGAACTGAAACCTCCAAAACCTGATATTTACACCCAGTGCTCTGAGATGATACCAGCACTAGCTTGCCTAATTTCTATTTTTGTGTTCTAGCTCATTGTGCCAGCATTTGAATTACATTTTTAACTCCAAAGTTTTAATTTCCCCTGTGGCTTGTGCCACACAATTAGGATTCAAGACTGATCCTGCTTGGATGTTGAAGCACTTTCCATAGTAGTGGCCAAGCTTCCTGACCTGAACCCTTAACCTACACTACGTCTGCTTCCACTGCCCCTTACTACCTTGGATACCATTTACCTAGCAGACTGGAGTTTTAAGTTGTCTCTCTGGGCCTGTATAGGTGGTTGGGATTTAATACTGGAAAAAGCCCATATGAGTAGCCTGTATCTTTTGATCTTATTTCTATTTGAGACACTAGTAAAAATAATTAACTTTTAGTCACATCTATGTTGCTACTAATCATTTCAGTAGAGGCTTCTATTTAATTATAACTAATTCTAATGACCAGAAGTAATGTAGCTGTTCTGGGTGTTGTGGCATGAGACATACTTTAAAAACACCTTGGTGTTTTGAAGATAATGTATCCAGCTTGTGATGTCTGTGAAGTTTGCTATTACCTCTTAAGAACTGAGGAGGTTTCTGGTGTCTGAAAGCAGGTTTGGTAGATTTTTCTTAAACTATAGCTGCTATTAAAATGAAAGTTATCTTTGCTCTAATGCCACTGTCTCTGTTTACATTTTTTTAAACAAAATAACTTCCTTAAGATGAAAATCTTTCAATGAAATACCAGATCAGGCTGTGGTCTGTAAATTCTTTTTGTGGTTCTAGGTATCACCTGGCTTGACAGGAATGAATTCAAGTAATTGGTATTTCTTCAGTGAAATAACTGGTAATGAAAAATGGTATTTTATATATATATCTGTATTCAGAATATAATGGACATTGATGGTTTCGTTTCTTAAAAAAATGCAGATTTCTATACAGACGATTAATGTTGATGATAAGCTTCGTGAACACCCATGAGACTAACACAGGTCTAGCGTTAAAGGAAACACAATGTAATGTGTTCAAGAGCTGTGCTTTATACAGCTACATATGAGAATTGTGAATCTTTTCCAACATACTTGGAAATTATGGGACTCTTTGATGCCCAACTATTTTCAGTCATACTTCATGGCTTGTTTTGTCAAAATTGGTATACTGCTACTGCCTTTAAAAATAACTTCTGGAAACTGACTTGGGCAGAATGTCTCTCCTTAAAACAATCAGAAAAAAATGAATGAGCTAAAGCCTCTTTCCCTCAATTACAACACTTTATTACTACTACCTCTGTGTTTTCAATGAACCAAGGTATCTGTGGAAGGAATGCTTTAGGATTCAGGGATGTTAGCCTAGGATTCGGCAAACCTCAAGGGAAGTCCAAGCTATGCTATCTTTTATGTGAAGCTGAGCAAGTGTCAAAGCTCTCCTGTTTTATTCTCTTCGATGAAATTGATATAGCAATTTCCTGGCAACAAAATTTTTGGGCAAACTTCCCAACACGCAGGCACTTCTTGGCTTAGAGAAAGCAGGGATCCTCCTCCTCTACCAGGTTAAGTGTTTTACACAAAATAGGAGAACATCTGGGTACTGTAAACCTACCTCTTTCAAGATGAATCACAGAATCACAGAAATGGTCAAGTTGGATGCAGTGGATGATCTGCTCCAACTTCACAGCTTTATCAGGGACGTACTAGAATACATGGCACAGGATTGCCCCTGGATGGTTCTTACCTGACTCCAGCGAGGGAGACTCCACAACCTCTCTGGGCAACGTGTTCTAGTGCCTGCTCACTTGCACAGTTAAGTTCTCCCTCATGTTCAGGTGAAACCTCCTGTGCATCGGTTTCTGCCCGTTTCCTCTTGGCATTTCACATGAAATATGAAGGACCTCCTAAAACTCACTCTAACTGTGGGTCGCTACTTTCAATTTCTCACGCATTCGCGGAGATCGCTTTTGGAACTAGCGTCCCAGCTCTGCTGCAGCACCCACGTGGGGAAAAGGCATAGAGAGAAAGTTACAGTAGGGCACGCGTTCACCATAGGTATGAGAGAGAGTGTGTGTG
>VZRF01011660.1:17094-114568 GCA_013396875.1 Vireo altiloquus | reverse complement strand
GGCGGGACGGGCGGAGCGGCCGCAGCAGGAGCAGCGGGATCAGCAGCAGCGTCGTCACGATGGAGGGCGGGCGGCAGGTTGCGAACTTCGGCGCCGGGCCGGCGAAGCTACCGCGCTCCGTGAGTAGGGCGCGGGCTGGGGCACGGCGCGGCTGGGTGTCCTCGGCTCCCCGCGGGATTCCGGCGGCAAAGCCAGGGCTGCTCGGGAAGCTCTAGTAAATAGTAATTACAGGACTTTACCCGCACAGCGCCGAAACCTCCTGTCTTATCTCCGTCTCCGACGAATTGCCCTGACAAGCTCGGATTTTTGGAAGCGAGCTCGAGTGTGGTTCTTGGAATACTCACTGGGTTTTTGTTTTGTTGAATTTTTTTTTTTGTTTGTTTTTTGTTTTGTTTTGTTTTTTTATTTTCTTGCTGCATGATACGGCACCAACAGCTACATCGTTAGTTTTGGGACGGGAAGTAGGAGCTAACTGCACAGGGATAGTTGTGTGCAGTGTGAGATTTGTCAGCCGATAACTAGCATGGTAGTTCCCCGAGACGCCTTTTTATAAGAAGTTACAGTGAGTGTGGTGTACACTCAACCCTGTGGAAAGTTGCATCAGCAGCCATGGATTATCTAGTTACATATGGAGAGGGGTGGTTTCTGCCAAACTGTACATACCTGACTTTCAGTTTAGGAGTTATCCGCTGTGGATTTTTTTTCTTTCTTTTAAAATTTTTTAAATATTTTCTTAGTTCCCTTCATAGTATTTTTTATTGTTTTATGCTTTATTTATTTTAAAAATTTCGTTAAATAAACGGATTTCTCATTTTTATTTGTTTGGATTTCTTTCCCTCCCATCTCTTTTCTTGAGAAAATGTCCCTTGTGGATAAGGTTGCAAAGAAATTTATTGTTCTGTGTTGAGCCCTAAATTCCAAAAGGGTCTCTCACAGGCACTCCTTAGTACCCAGCTCTCTGACAGAGACTGCTAAAAACTGGATTTAAGGTTTGAGGAGTGCAGGCAGGCACAGCTGCACTCCATATTAGTAATCTGTTTCCCCTCTTGAAAATGCAGTGCTCTGGTGTGGACTGCTGCATTATCTCGATGGTTTGTTTTTCCTGATTTTGGGCTGACGCTGCCTATAATGCACTCAGACTCGATGAAGAAAGAAGATGGAGCAATTTATAGACTATAATGGATGTCGTAGATGTCTATTGCCAGGCATGTGCAGATTTTCAGATGAAGGATATTAGTAACAGAATTGGATATTATCAAGCAGTTAAGCAAGCACTACTCTAATAGTCTCTGTGTTCTCCCTTGCTTTTTTTCCCCCTCCTTCTCTGGCATGGATACATTTGCTTGTAAAGCGTGGTTAAAGCTTCACAGTCTTTTAGTTGACCTTTTGGTGGCCAGCTGTTACAGTTGAGAGGCCATGGAGATACCCTATCAGCAAAGTAGATTTCTTATTCTTGAAATTGCCCAGAGTGTGCAGTTCCTTGTCAGGTCCTAGGGTGCATGCGTGCAGCACTCTTTTTGGTGGCTGTTTTGCTGGGGCTCCCCCTTCTCCTGCTTCCTTTAGGAGCAGCCAAGAGTGTTCTGGCTCTCAGACAAGAATTTACCAAAATCAAAGGCTCCAGATCCAGTGGTTAGAATTGCATTCTAACCACTGGTTAGAATATCTTTGTTGATACTCAAGAGCTATGGGAGAAGGCAGGAAAAAAATGAATGGCTGAAGCACTACTTGGCTAGGACTTTTATTTTTGGTTGTCTCAAAATTTAGCTTTATTTCTTTCTTAACTCAATAAGATAAAGTCTCATCTTCAAAAAATGTGGAACTTCATTCTGTGAAACAAGTCATTGTCATGTTGGCTCAATTTAAGGTATCCAATTCCCCAAGCTGATCTTTCTCTTATGTTTTTGTCAATACTTTGGTTGTCCTGTTTGCACAAGTCAAGAGAAGGGACACAGGGTGGAGTGGTGGGAGTGGGTATTTAGGATGCTTGCCTAGAAAGAGCATGTATACAAACATTAGATGTTCTGTAAAGGTTAAGAGTTGCATTCAACTCATAGAAGTTGTTGAGAAATCTGGAAATGTAGCATTTGAAATAATAACTTAAAACATGGTCTCCACAACAAGCATATGATTTAAGTTTGCTATCTTATGAAAAGCCTTGGGTACGACAAAATTGTATTGGTGACAATACTTTTAATCTCACCTGACAAATGTCATTTTATTGCAATATGGAGCAGCTGGCATAGGCATGATAACATCAGGGGCTCCAGATAATGAAAAATTCCCTTAATTTATTTCTGGATTTTTTTCATTTGTTAGGTATTATTAGAAGCACAGAAAGAATTGGTGGACTACAAAGGACTTGGTATAAGTGTTCTTGGTAAGGCTTAAAAAATTCTACATTTTTCATGATTTTGATGTTTAACTGAATTGTTTAGTAAGACTTTCTGATTTTGGTATTTTGGCGCCATTTCTAATACCTACATGTCTGTACAGATGTGTATAAATACCATATAGATGCATAGCATCCTTCCCATTAGGAAAGCAGTGCTGTCCTGCCATAAGGAGGAAGTGTGTTCTCTGTCATATGGATAGCTTTTCAGCCCCAGTTCCACAAAAATTTCATGCATCAAGATGGTGAGCATTTTATTAGTCTATGAAACTGATTAGTTGCTAAAAGTAGAACGTGCAGCTGTCTCCACACAATTCATAATAATGTTTAAATTGTACACTTACACATGGAAGACAGCCTATGGATTTAAAAGGAATTACTGTGTGAGTGTCCTTAATGTTTAATTAGCTTTACTGTGTGAAGAAGCCTTGCTAAAGATAAGAGAACGAAACAAACTCCTATACTTTATTGCATACTTGTTTCCGCATTAGCAGCAGAGAAGGTTCTAAGCATGAGGAAAAATGAAACCTTTCTAGGGAGAATTTTTTTTACCTGCAAATGTGGTTGTTCCTGGTGGTAGTAAGGTCATGTGGGTGCCAAATGACAGTGAACAGGATTTGCTTGTATCTGGACATGACTGCAGGTATAAGTCTTCTGTGGGTATTTAGGAGTATTTATATACCTAAAGAGGAGTAGGAGCTGGGAATGACAAGCTTCAGGCATTTTGGGTCTGTAGTGTAAAAGATTAACACAATTTTAAAATCAAATTTATGTATTACCATCTTGTTTCATATTATTTCTTCTCTCTATTCCACCAAAGAAATGAGCCATCGTTCCTCAGATTTCACAAAAATTTTAAATTCAACTGAAAATCTCTTGCGTGAATTGCTGTAAGTGAATTATTTTCTGCTTATTTTTATGTTATGCTTGTGCTAGTTGCATCAGTAATGTCTAATGTGGAGGTCTTTCCTTGAAAGTTCCTTTTTGGTGGTGTTTTTCATGCATATGTACTGTGTTTGGTAGAGTAATAACCTTGGGGAGGATACTGACCTTCTGTTTGATGCTTATATTTTTGAATGTGATGAAGGGTTCTTATTAGGTTAAGATGTTTTTTATATGTCTAGCTGAGTTTGTTTTGAAATTTTGATTTTTGTCACCTTTATAGAATTCATGAAGGTGATATGAACTAAAAGAAATAAGTGGAAACAATAAAAATCAGTTCTTTAGTGGTACAAATGTGATATAGTAATATACATTGCTCATAAGTCCTATTTTATTAACAAGAGCTCTGTGGATCAGTGTTAGAATCACTGATCAAGAGCCCTTTTCCTATTTGTAGAATGACACGTTTCTTAAAATTTGAAATAAATATATACAGATTAGAATTACTGTTCTCATAGTAGTTAATAATGTTGATCATTTAACACAAACACTTGACTCTCAGTCACAGCCAGTGTCACTGACAAAGGGATTTTAATGAATAATTTGTGTACATAATTTTTGTGATTGTATGAGCAACTCTTTATTGAACTTGCTCTGCATGTATACTTTACTGTACTGTTGCACTTTCAAACTGAAGGGTCTCAAAGCTGAGTGCTACTGTAAGCCCTTCAGTGTGATGTTCTTAGCCTAACAGAAAAGTCATGAGATAAAATAGATAAAATTAAAAGTCATCGTTAATTGTGATGGGATATCTTTCAAGTTTGTGTGTACTCAAGGAGTGACTCAGGAGTGAGTTTGTTTAAAGCAATGCCAGGACTGGGGAGGGAAAGCCTTTTTTAAGTGAATTTTCATCACTAAAATTTACAGCATTTACTCTTAAATATTTAAGTAGTTTCTCAAGACCAGTGCTGAGGTAGGTTAATGAGACTTGATCTAAGCTCTAGGCAAAGAGTCTTCTAAAATGACAGTGTTCTTCCTCAGTCACTGTTAAATGTGTAATACCAAGTTGTATGCATGCTGTGTCACCTGGGAATAATACAAATGGTTATTTCTTTTATGCAGAAATATACCAGACAACTACAAAGTTATTTTCCTTCAAGGAGGTGGATCTGGTCAGTTCAGTGCAGTCCCGCTTAACCTTATTGGTTTAAAGGAGGGAAGACAGGCAGATTATGTGGTTACTGGAGGCTGGTCGGCAAAAGCAGCTAAAGAGGCAGAGAAGTACGCCAAAGTGAATATCGTTCATCCCAAACTAGGAACCTACACAAGTAAGTTGATGATTGCATCTATCCATGTGAATGCGTAGCTTTTTGGCTTGCTCTGAAAATGGATCCAGCGTAGCTAGTGGGCTGTTGAATGTTAACTAGAGTTGACTGTCCAGCACTCACAAGATTGTCTGCCACATCTCTCCTTGCTCACCATTGGGAGATTTCTTAAATGGCTTAAGAGTCTCCACCAGAAAAAAATTGTGAAATGGGGCTGAGCAGATCCCAGAAAATAAGTGGCAAGAAACAACTGTCTTGTAGGTAAAAGGTCTGGGCTCTCTCAGTTTTTTTAATATTTGACGGAGTTCTTAAGGTATTCACAGAGATATTGGGAGATATTTCAATTTCATGTCCACTCAGTAATGAGATTGCTCTATAATTTAGAAGCAGGTGTGAGATTTTAACCTTATTGACCCAGGCTATGGGAGACCTGAATTCTGTTACATGCTTTTATGGATTCCTAAATTTTCATCTTTCCCAACAATGTGTCACTGAATATACATATATATTCAGTGTTTTGGAGCATACATATTTAGATATATATACATATATATTCAGAATTTTTGGAGCAGGACTACATGAGATCTAGTTTCTGTTCTTGCTAGTTTTGCTCACTTTTCTTTCCTCTGGTCCAAATTACAGCACTTGAACTAAAAAGAGCGGCAGCAAGAAAGACAAAGAATATCCCCATATAAGTTAGTGTATTAACTGGTGACTAGGGCACTTACTTGGAAAATAAGTTTATATTCTCTGAGGCACAGGAAGGAATTGAACCTATGGCTTTCCAGTCTGGGGGGAATCTAATTCGCCATTTTGTAGCTGTAGATAAGAGGAGAGGCAGTAAATAATGATGGAGGCAATAGCACCATCCCCCACCTCAAATCAGTTTCTGGAAGAGAAAAGAAAGGAAGAGCAACTACTTGTTCTTTGCCAAACCTGTTCTGTGCTGTCAGGACATGCTTGTATATTGCCTGTTGACAGAAGAAATCTTAGTTTTGTAAATCAGTTGCAAAGCTTAAAAAGGGAGGAAGGTAGGTAATTTTGTGTTTGTTCAGCTTGGGCAAGACTTAAATGCTTCTGGGATTGCACAGAAACAGAGCTTTACGGAACTTTGCCAGTGAGAATTTGGATGCTTCTGTGGTTCCAAAGGCAGCAGGAAGATTCTTGGACCCAGTGTCTGAATTCCTCTGAAATGCTGTTTTGAACCCCTAAGGCAGTAGTTTGTAGTCTGGAATTGCAAAGTTGAAGAAAATCGTTTGAGGAATAAGGGGTGAAAATCAAAAGGCTTTGCAAACTTAATGATGGCTCACCAGAGAAATTTGGGAATGCACTGGTGTATTGGCTTTGCAGAAACATTGTCTTCCTGGTAACAGCATGATTAATAGTCTATATGGCAAGATTGTTCTTGGTTTGCACTTAAGTTTCATGTTCAGGTAAAATGGCATGTCAAGAAAATTACTTGTCTCCAGTGACCTCTGGGTTTCTTTTTTGTCTCTCAGGCATTCCTGACCCAAGCACGTGGAATCTTAATCCAGATGCTTCTTATGTGTATTATTGTGCTAATGAAACTGTTCATGGTGTGGAGTTTGACTTTGTACCTGATGTCAAAGGAGCAGTCTTGGTTTGTGATATGTCCTCAAACTTCCTGTCCAAACCTGTGGATGTTTCCAAGGTAAAGAACTGGACACAGTGACCGCACAAAGCATTTTCAAACTTTAATGCATGTAATTTAGCACTTTGAAATGTCTGGTTGAGGCATTTCTGGCTGAGCAGTGAAATTAAGGAAGTCATGTTTTGTTGATTGAGTATCTGATGATGGATAGAAGTGTTGAAATTTCAGGTGTGAGATTTCAACGTCTATTTGTTTTCCTTTTACTCATGAAAACATAACTGTTAAAATTGTTCATGTTATTAGCTACCCAAGATTATTTAGCTACTGATCTTTCCTGATGAAGAAAATACCTGCTGAAAGAAAATAACAGCTAAAATAAATATCTTCTAAATCATATTTAGTCTGTAGATAGTGTATGGCTACAGCAGGGTGCTGTGGATCCATTTTTTTAATCCTGCCTCTTACATGAAAAATATGCAATCTCTTTTAAGGTCCTAAAGCCTGTGCCTCATGGTTATGGTGTCTGCTTCATAGATAGTATAGAGGCAGAACATAGGCAATTACTATGTTTGTAAAATATACTATGAGTAGAAGTGTTACTGACTAGTGAAATAGCGCATTTGACCTTTCTTACCTGTGTGTAGCAAAAAGGAGTAGTTGTTCATGCATTCAACTTGGCCATTCCTGATCTGCCTCTTTGAACAGGTGAACTTTATGATGATTGTTCTGAAATACCAGATGGGTTGAAAACACTGTGAATTGTGTGGGAATTTTTTTTTAGTAAATTTGCTTGGAGTAGTGTGAAATTGGAACAGGCTGCCTTGAGAATTATTTGTAGCTATTAAATAAACATTTAGCAAACCATTGTGAAATTTGTTCTGATTATAATCCTCAGATGAGTAGCTGTAAGTGCACTTTGAAATCAGAACTTCTCCTAACTCATCTTTTGACCTACACCTTGCTGATTTTCAACACATTCTCTGTTCTGTTCATCTGACTAGTATGTCTGGGCTATTGCTCAGTCATAGGATCTACAAGTGAATGCATGTACCAAGTTCTGTTCTTTTTCCTTTTAGTTTGGTGTGATTTTTGCTGGTGCTCAGAAGAATGTTGGCTGTGCTGGAGTTACTGTTGTAATAATACGTGAGGACTTGCTGGGATTTGCACTGAAGGAATGCCCTGTTGTACTGGATTACAAAACACAGGCAGCAAATAGCTCTTTGTATAACACTCCACCGTGCTACAGGTAATGCACCCTGCTGTGTGATATCCCTTATTCAGAAAGCTGCTTCACTGCCATCTGCTGCTCTTACCTAGAAAGGCTTCCAAAGTTGTATATTTGCTCTCAAGTCACTGATACGTTGAAGTGTTTCATGTGATTCCTGTGAAAACACGGCAAGTGTCCAGCTGTGTGAATGTAGTAGGCTTTGCATTGCCTGGTGCGACTCAGCCATAAAGGATGTAGTCTTCTTCAAAGTAACTATTATATTTTGTTAACTCTGTTGTAGAAGTTTCAGGATGCAGTTCAAGTTTACATGAGCACAGCTCTAGTCAATTTAGTGGTGATGCTTCTCTCATTGCAAGGAGGTAATTTGGCACTTAGACTTGCTTCTTGATCACTAAATGCAGTTCAATTTAATTCTTCCTGATTTTGCTCTCAGCATTTGAACCTCCAGATCCCCACTGAGTTTCTATACTGAAAAATGGTCAATATTGTTATTAAAGTTTTAAATAATGTAAGATATTACAAGAATATGTATTCTTTTAAACTTTTAAAATATTTTTTGTTCCTGCTACATCTATCACTACTGTCAGTTTCGAAATGAACCTATAAAAGAATTTTTTAAAAGGCATTTTAGTAGTTACTTCGCTTTATTCTCTAGTACATTTTTGCATAATTCTTTGACTGTCATCTCAGTATTTGATTTGACATCCGAAGATAAAATTGATCTAGCTTTATAATCATTGCTAGCAATCAAAATCATAAAATTGCTGTGTACCATCATAATAATAATTATGCAAGAAGATCAGACTACAGCTTGCTTTTTTAAAATCGCTGTCTCCTAGCTTCTGATAACTAGTGAAATGGTGCTTTGCTACTAGAATGTTTACACGTTGAGCCATTAGTATCTACCCACTCTTAACCTGAAGAATTTTTATACCACTGTACTCTGAAATGATTGTTAAAATAAATCTTCCATACAGATGTCATTTTTTCCCTGAAACTTTTAAAATTACCTTGAAAATAAAGATTTCCATTTCATTCAGATAACTTGATAATTTTATACTGATGTTTAGTTTCAGCTCTTATACCTTGTTTGCATGATCTAAAATTACAAAGTTAGGTTACCTAATGATCTCTGACAGATATTAAATGCACTGTAGAGGAATAAAGTTCAGTGATTCCTTTATATAACCCCTATAACTTAATTCCATCATTACAATTAGTATCACTTCAAATTTTACTGAATTTAAATAATCTCTGAATCTGCTGATTGTCACTGCAGGGTGTACAATTGCAATGACTTAGGAGCAGCTATCGTTATCAACAGAACAGTAAATCTTGTGAACATTTGTTTATGCCAGATTTTGCAGTGCAGAAGTCGTTTCCCCAATTTGTGTGCATACTGTACAGTATGTAGTGCTGTATTTATGTATTCTTACTGGCAGCCTGTCTGCCCTGTTGGCTGGGTACTCCCATAAAGAATCAACTATACAATGTTTCCAAATTTCGGTCTGCTCAATGTAGCTTTGTAACATAGGCAGTATGTATGTCTTTCTTTTCCAGTGCTTGATGAAATCTCTATTTCAGGACTGATTATTTGTCTGACTGCCAATTCACACATACTGTTTTTGGACACCGTATACTTGAATATGCCAGGTTTTAAATCCAGCCATTCATGTTTTCCAAGTAGAGAGCTATTTCCATTTGAAAAACTGAAGTTCTACTTAGTCTCAGTACTTGGACACAGTGTTGTTCCTCTGATTTGAAAAGCAAAACAAATCACATTCTGCAGCCTTATTTTAGCCACTGCAAAGAACTTCTGAAAAGAAAGTGCTGCTTTAGTGTAACTCGGTATCTGTCAGTAGCCTAACAGAGTAGTGGGAGGTTAAGGGAACTGAAAATAAAGTTGAACTAACAGTCTTTCTCCTTTCTCATCACTGTCTTGCCAGATTTTGCTTCGTGCTACAGACTGACACTGGAGTACACTCCAGAATCCAGAATGTAACAGACTGAAATGTTGGCAGGATGCACATCTGTTTGGCTTGGCTCTAACTGCCTGTTCCAGTTTAAGGAACTGGCAAAGCTTCTTAGTTCTCTTTTCCTCTACTCTCTTTCTTGCACTTGTTAATGGTTTGCTGGCAAACAGGCAGGAAATATGAACTGAATTTGCAAAAGCTACTTCAGCAGGATGTTAAATTAAATTAAGGTGATGCTAATGGCTTTAACCTCATGGCACTACATCATTGGCTCTTTGACCCTAATCTGTTTAGCTAAAATTAACAATGAATTTGCTATAAAAATCTCATTTCCAGGCTCTGAAATGCATTTTGCACTTAAAATTGTTCCAAAAATATTATTTTGATTGACATAAAAGAGGAATAAAAAGTTTCATCTGTCTGGGTTTCTGTGAATGACTCTAAGTCTGACTTCTAAGAGTTCACTTGCCAGAAAGTTTTGCTCAAGGAAGTGTGAGGGCAAGAGGTGAATGTGGCCCTGTATAATTGCCAAGGGCATAGTCTACACTTTACTTAAATCCTTTGCACTGGAGTATTTTATAGTATGCTGTCATAAATGTGTCAAGACTGTACTGTCAGAGCTGTAAGGTACTTCCTATAAATGGCAGTCTGTAACCTTGGTTATTCTGCAGCCTTTCTGAAGTGTTCAAAGATTTGGTGCTGGCATCCCCTTAGAAATAAAAAGTAGCAAAATTGAAAACATCCTCCTGCTAGATATGTACAAGGGAAACTTGCAGGGTAATGTTCTCTGAGCACTCCCTTGGAATCAGTAATGAAGGGATTCATAAGAACGAACTTGTTGGAAATAGTCCATAAAAACTTGTGAGCAGGTTTTTATATAAATTGTTGTAGTCGTGGGAAATGCTGAACTTGAACAAGCTGAGTTTTGTAGCAGAAGCACAAAGGCAAAAGATCTCAAGGATTTTTTTATGTTGCACTTAGTAACTAGCATTGAAATTCTTGCTCCCAAGCCATGTGATGCCAGTAGGCTTCCAGATCTCTACTAAGAACTTGACTGGTAACAAATAATTAAGTGTGATACATCATTATTTGTTTTGCAAAACTTCACTGTTCATGTGGGCAAAAAGTCTTTGTAAACAGAAATGGAATTAGAGTTCTTATTTTTAACATTTGTGAAAATATGGTTAAATTTTAACTTTTTTGCTAAATCTGGCCTCTTCTAGGCAGTTGTGTAGTCCTTCTAGGCAGGACCTGACAGGCAGTTGTATAGGCAGTGAATTGGCAGTCCAAGCAGCATGTCTGGGGATGTCTTTGGGAGCCCTGCCGGGGCTGTGGCCTTTTTTGGTGCAAAGGATTAAGCTGGGTCCAACAGATAGGTGTGGCATTTGAACTTCAGGATATTTCATCTGTGTCCAGAAAACATTGTCTATTTAGAGTTGTCATAACTTGTAAAATAGTCTAGATTTTGATTTGTTAATCTTAAGTGCCCTTAAATCAAATGTGGCATTTTGTTGCTGAAACGTTTTGTGAGCTGTTAGCCAAGATTACTTTTTTCCTGTTTGAATAATTTCACTGAAAAATATTCTTTCCTTTTGCAGTATTTATATCATGGGATTGGTACTGGAATGGATAAAGAATAATGGTGGAGCTGCAGCTATGGATAAACTTAGTTTAATCAAATCACGGATGATTTATGATATTATAGACAAATCTAATGGATTTTATGCGTAAGTTGCTATGCTTTTCCCCTTGGCTTCAATATTTGCTTCATAACCAGACATTCATAACTTTCAAGAGTTTAATTGCAGTGTATTGTTGAGGCCACCTTTTTCGAGGACTCCTATAGATACTATTTGTGCAAACCATTCACTTGGTAACTGCCCGAGGATAAGTTTCATTCCAGCCCGAAGTTATTTCAACTTTCCTTGTATAGATCAGCAGTGAAGCCTACTAAAAACATATTCTAAACTTAATAAAACAGGAGCCTAGGAGAAGAGTATACAAAAAACAGGTACTCAGATTCTGGTTTGTATGCTTACTGAATCTCTTGGGGAAGTATCGGCTAAAACAGAGGAAATTGCCTGTAAGAAATTGTAGGGACCACTTTGCATTGTATTTTCCCTACCACCATCCAGGAGTCAAAGACTCTGCTTTTTCTCTGTCAAGCACAGCATTTTTATTAGCTAATTATGCTAAGTTCTGAAACACTTTCTGAAATAAAATAGGAGGATCAGACCTCAAAATGGAATACATTTTTTTTATGTACTTTATGCACAGTTTATTTTCTTCAGTTATTTTTGCTAGCTTTTCAAAGCAGATTTAACCCTCTGACTTTTACATAGAGTTGCAAGGTATTTTTGAGCACACAGGACCTATGTATAGTTAAAAGCTGATACTGTAATAATTTTAATATTTGCCAAGCTCAGACTACTAATTGACCACAAAACTGCAAAATATTTTCCTTCACCTTCAGTGTAAAAGCAACAGTGTTTGTACTTTCAAGTCAAAGTTAGGATAGGGCAAATTAAATTTGGGTTTTAAATTAAAGCTGTCTGCAAGCATAATTGGCAGGGATAAAGTTTCATCATAATATTTAATACATTCTGCTTATCCATTTAGTTAATGAGAACAGCTTTGCCTTTAGCATCACCATGATCAGGATTGTGATCCTACTCCAGAGAAATCCTGGGGGTCTTTCATAAATGTCAGAAAGCAAATGAAGCCTTAAAAAAAACATTTTCTGACAACCAGAAATCTGTATCTGGCAAGTTGGTCTGTAATGCAGTGAGTGGGAAATGCAATGCAAATGGGATGGTAAGTAGTCAGTTGGGAAAGCAGAACAAGCTTCACTAGCTGAGCTGTGTGCAGCTTCCTAAGCAGTACGGTTAAGACTGTGAATTTTTTAATTGTATCTATAACTAAAAGGAAGATTTAATTTGAAGCTGCCTTCCCAGCTGTAACATGGCACTTAAATCTGTGGCATGCATCCCTGAATAAGCCACGTGACAAGCTATTTAGCAAATGGAGCCTTTCTTCGATGAAGTGCTCTGTGCCATTTGCAGTTTGTTTTCCAATGTCTGTGCACTAGCTGAGTTACATCAGATTGCCTAGTAGGAACTGGATATTCTAAAAACTATAGCATGGCTGCAGTAATTCAGATATAGAGTACTTAGAAGCATAGGCTTTTTTAAACGTTAGTTTCCCGGTTGAACCTGAAGTAGAAGATTTGCATAGGCAGATGTTATGATAGATCTTTTTTTCTTTTTATCATGGACACATCTGGACAAAGGAACAAGAGAGGAACTGAAAAGAATGGTACCCATTCTTTTCCAAGTAGCATAATAATAGGTAGGAAATTCACATGCAGTTTGTGAAAACTTATTTGTATTGAATGCATGCAAGAATCTACATCACAACCTTAGGAAAAAATAAATCTGAAGGCTTCATATCTCCTTTATGAGTAGAAATGCCAAAAAAAGATATTTAAATATTCTCTTTCTCCCCCATCATTTCTTACCTTCACAAAATAGTCGAAGAGAAATTACATGTATTTTGAGTTTTCAACTTTGATTAAATGGGATTTTAAAATATATTAAGGAGCTCTTGATACATCTCATGTAATATTGTGGCCATGTATGCTGTGCAAGATTTGTTCTAGAGATACCTTTTCTCTACTTCATGATTCCGAGTAACACTAATTTAGAGGGTGGACTGAAATCACTAACAGAAGTTTCTATTGTCCATGAAAATTTTCATATGCTGTGTTCTTATACTTCCTTTAGTTCTGTTTAGCTGAGTAATTCTGGTAGCACTTTTGACTAGTTGAGAAGTATCAGTCTTTGAAGATAAAGAGAAGAAACTGCTTTAGACTTAGTCAAAATTCCCTGTAATTACCTCACCTGTCCTAAGTAACTGTGTTCTTAATTTATTTTTCCTTTTTTTCCCTTTGATACAAGCCTCTTGTCTGTTTCTCTGGCATAATTTTGAATATGTCAGAAAGGGTTAATAAGCCTTCCACTTTACCACTTCCATTATTATACTTGGTTAAAAAAGGAAGATTGCTTTCTTTTACAGAAAGTGATGATTTCACAATTTTGATTATGAAGGATTGATTTTGGTTCTAAACAGGTGTGATTATTCTCTTTCTCAAACTGCATATAGCTGAAAATATAAATTTAGCACAAAATGGATTAAGCATTACATTTTGCAACCTTTATAGATGTCCAGTGGAGAGGAAGAGCCGAAGCAGAATGAATGTCCCTTTCCGCATTGGCAGTGTCAAGGGCGATGAAGCCCTGGAAAAGAAATTTCTTGAGAAGGCTGTGGAACTTAACATGATATCTCTGAAAGGACATCGGTAAGTATTAGTCAAGTGAATCTCTGTCCTGTGCAGAATAAACTGTTACTCCAATGCTACAGCATCAGGCATGGCGCATTGATTTACCAGCCTTTCTCACGCATAAGCTGTTGCTCGTACTGCTTTGGCAACACTTGAGAATAGCAGTCTAGAGATTGTAATCAGAGATTGCTGAAGGCTCAACTGCTGCTTAGGTGAAGTGGTAGGCTTCAGAGAGCTTTACCCTTAATTCTCTTTTTTCTGTAAATCTGTCCCTGTGCAGATGCCAAAGAAGATACCTTTTGAGGTCAGATTGTATCAGTGTATAAAGCCTCTCAGGTGGCTTGTCTACCTGGTTGCGAGAGTTCTTTCCCATGCTCAGTAGCGTTTGTGGGATTAGTTTTTTGATGTCATAGGGCTACAGCTTTGGAGCTGTAAATAACTAATAAATACTAAACTTCTCTAGATTACAAGCCTGCCTTGAAGAATTAAATATTGCTTCTCATGCACATAAATGTGAATTCTATCCCTTTAGAGTTGGAATAGATTTAAATGTCTATGACTGCTAATAATGTATTTTTTAGAATATACAAAACTTTTCTGGTTCTTTTTTTTTTTTTCTCCTCTTCTCATTTCAATTCAGGTCTGTGGGAGGAATCCGTGCCTCTTTATATAATGCGGTGACTGTAGAAGATGTTCAGAAGCTTGCAACATTCATGAGAAGCTTCATGCAGATGCATCAGTCATAAATGCCCGTGGGTTAGAGCCATGCTGCACATCTATGAAATAAAAGCTAAAGGGTTTTAACATTACTGTGGTATTGCACAGCTGTAGCACACAAGTTTTCTTTTCTTTTAGTTCCTGTAGCAATTTTAATTTACTGAATAGGATTCAGGCATAGCCTTGCAATGATGTGGCAACTGTGGCTTGGCTGAAGGTGAAGATTCCCAGACTGATCTTAATTGGTTCCAAAATTTGAAAATGTGTAGTTAAAACATGAATAGCACTGTAAAATGCTGTGGATCCTAGTCAAGTTTCTTGCTTCTAGACAAGTGACTTCAGCAATGCCTTCTTTTTAGCAAAATTCAGGAAGCAAAATTTGTCATAAGCTATTCTGTAATGCTTTACAGATACTCTGTGACTGCATAATGAGGCTAAACTAACACCATCTCTAAGGACATCTGGTTGGTTTACAGGGTATATTCTAACAGTGTACCACCAGTATTATCTAGGAGTTAACACCAGCATTCCTAACTTGAGGATCCAGCCTTCACACTGCTGCTCCCATGCTAGAAGTACTATCATAACCATTGCACATAACTGTGGTTAAAGACTGCAGGACTGGGCCTTTCTTCCTATTAGCATTTGTTAGTTTAAAGCTAAAATTCGTGAGTCTGATTAAATCAATTCCTAAGATGTTTTTTATTTCTCTATGCACTGTGTATATTAAACTCCTAGATTATTAATGCTATATTCTGATTTTGGAGCATGCATATTTGCTGCTGCAAAAAATTTGTTTTTAATTTACTAGCCTTATACCAGGCTGGATTGCTGTATTCCGCTCAATGGGCCTGTGATTTTCTCCGCACTGACTTTGAGCCCAAAGTGCAGCAGACTTTTTTATCTTTAGCTGGTGTTTCTTAAGTGTTTCCCTCTCTACTTGCTCCAGTATTTTTTCTACTTTTTCATTCTTTCAGTTCTGTAACCTTTTATATGTGAAACTTTGTCCAGCTGGAGTAAATAATAGTCTTGACTTCTCTGCCTTTTGCTGACACTACAATGCACCTTTGGTCTCACTTTTTCTAACTTGTTGCAGACTTGGATGCTCTGGGCTAGAGAGGTCACTGGGGTTATGAAAAGATCTTCAGAAGATCTCCTGTTATAGAACCCTTGAGTTACTTTTTTTTCTCAGCTCGCAACTTTACTGCCAATGCCCATATATTAACCCTAATCTATTTTAACTTGTGTAGAAGCTATCTGCCATTATCTGTAGCACTACTACAGCTGGTTTCAGACTAAACTCTTTGGCACACAATGGGGATTTTTTTTTTAATTTTTATGTAATGTCAGTATAGTGGTAACAATTTATTAATTATAGTGATGCACTGTCCATTTGTTGATGGAACCTCACAGCAAGTCAGTGGAATGTGCTGGGGTTGAGTTACATTCTCGTCTGAAAAGTCATCATTTTAAGACTACTTTTTGGAGATTTTTGTCAACTTAGTGTAACTCAAAGTAAGTAAATTATGTGAAAAAAATAAAATTTAATCATATTGTGATGTGAAGTGTGTGAAGTGTGCTTAAAACTTTTTAAATTTTGTCACTTTCAGGATGAAAGTCAAGACTAGTGTGTGTTAGGATTTTAGATTCTGGTATACTCTTTTTCCCTAAAAAGCAGGCTTCCCTCATGTATGTTTTATTTCTTTTCAAGAAGAGCCTTTCCTATAGGATCCATGGAAAAAAAAGTATTATTATGAATGCTTGAAGAACCCTTTTTTACCCTGCCAATTATCTAATTTGGATTAAGTTTTTAAACTTTATAAAATTGTTCTTAATTTTGTGTACTTGCTTTCAACAGTAGCTCTGGCTTGTTTCTTTCCAAAAACTAGCCAACCTTTCTGTTTTATAATAGCCTTGCATGCCTCTCAGCAAGCATGCTTTTGTGTGTGTTTACAAAAAAGCTTGCACTGATTTATGCTGCTGATTCATGAGCCCAACAAGAAACCTCTTGCTGCTTCTGAATTCTGCCTAGCATCTTGTAAATTTTTTTAACCCAGTAAGGCAAAAATCATGTAGAATTAAAATACAGAGTGAAGACTGCATTAAGCAGACAATGGTTGACAATATCAAGTGAGGGTAATGCAGGAATACTGAGAATACAGAAGCATGTGCTGAGTGAATTATTTACTTGAGGTTTGTTTCAGACTCATCCATGCAGCAATTCTACCCTTCCAAGCTGTTTGTCTGTATTTGGGGTTTTGAGCCCTTGTGGACAGCAAAATTGTGATTTCCCACATCAGATTGGTAGGAAGAATTTCAACAACAGGTTGCTGAGAGTCCTGGTCTTTTTTTCGCATCAGCACTTACAGGCTGGGTCAGTAATTTCAGTGTTTGGAAGTAGGGCTCTTTTAGTGTGATACGAATACTCCCGAGACATTAAAAGGCGTCAAAATTAAAGAAAATTCTTGTCTCACCTGAGCTGGCCTGTGTAGGATGAGCTCTTTTAAATGAACAGTTCTTTCAATTTCTTTTCTAGTGAATCATATCTGTCTTCTATCTCTTGAGTTTGATTTCACGAAAGCATATTCTAGCATTCTCCCTGGCCAGTGTCTTCAGACCTGGCCTAAAAAGAGAAAGCTGCTGGGAAAGCTGCATGCTCCCTGTTTCTGCTTTGTGCAGTGATGAGTGCTTTAGCCTGGGTGCCAACTGTCCTTCAGGAAGGAGCCATGTCCCAGAGATTCATGTCTGTTGTCCACGGTAAGGACTTCCTATGGTAGTTACCGTCTGTAAGCCAAGCAAGAATTAAATAAGAATTGGAAGTCTGGGTTGCCACATCCTTATTTAATTAGTAATTCTAGTGGAGAGAAATAATTCATACAGACAGCAGTGTGAGGAGTCTTGCTCTTGTGTCAGCTGATGCTCTATATTTTCACATGTTTTCCTGTTTAAATCAATCCCTTTTTTTTCTTTTCAGCTGGTAATTGGCTTAACATTTTTCCATGCATCCAGGGATGTTTGGATGTAAAAAGCTTAAGCGTATTCCTGACTTGCAAATAAGTGCTCGGAATGAAGCAGAAATAAAATACATCATATACTGATGTATTAGTAGTTGTAAAGGTATGCTTTACATAGTGTTACTAGGTCTGGCACTATACTAGTATATGTTTAATTTTCACGGTAATGCATTCTCTGGGTAGAAAATAAAATGAGGATGAACCTCTTTGTACTTAATAATGATATACCTAATTAAAAAGTGAAATGTTGCAAGGTTTTACATTAAATCAGTTACTTTAATTGGAAAGAAGATTCCCCAGTCCAGTCAGCAATTGGACTCTTGATAATTTAAAAACAGGATTCATGACAATATGTGACAAATACAATCCTTTTAGGCTAAAGAAACTAAGAAGTTATAGTTACCAATGAATTACTGAATGGTTGGAGGAGAGTGATCAAAGAGATGCAAAAGATTTATTTTTTTATGTAGCTGAAGAATAAATGGGTATGTGGTGTAACAAAACCAAAAGCTGTACAGTTTCTGAAGTCTGAGAAAACTGGAATTATATCTCCTACCTTTATGCTATGCATAAAAAGCAAAAATTGTATATTTTGGTAAGTGGTTTAATTACAAAAGAGATGTGAAGAAATCATGTGAGAATGCTTAGCATTTTTAATATGATGAACCAGTTTAAGAGCAATTTCAATTATAATAGTTCAGCAAATTTCAACCTATCTGAATATGATTCAGTGTTGTAGTTCCATGATATAACCTGAAGAGATTTGAGACACATATTCCTAAAACTAGAGTAATAAACTCTTTACTGTGAAACTTAGTAAATATTCTTTCATAGGGTAAGTAGTAGTCTTTGGAATTGAAACAACTGTAAGGAAGTTTCAAACTCTGGTGCTAGGTTTTGTAGCTTGGCAAACCAGACCTAAAGAATTAGAAAAGCTGGAAAACTTCATTCTGGGCTAGTAGTGCCCCGTCAGTATAGAGTCACACTGGCTCGTGGCTTTTCTTTCTTTCCAAAGCAGCCCAACTCATGCTGCTTTTGGACACATTTTTATTGTGAAGACACACTTCTGGCCTTAGTGTTAGATATGTTAGTTCTTGTCTCAGTTGTGATTGTGCTTTGCCTGATGTCCCAGGACTGAGTTGTATTGTCAGGTCTGCTCTCTCTCTCTCTGTACTGAAATAGAAGGTTTTTGTGGAGGTATTTCACTAAGCCACCTCTTCCTTTTTGATACATCATGGAAGCTTGTCTTCAGTTTCCTAAATCTTGTGATGTGAAGTAGTTTGGGGTAAGACAGGACATGGCTCTGGTGCTCTGAGGGGTCCTCAGATGTGGCAAGAGAAAGGGTGATACACACTGACAGCAGAGCTATGTGCTCTGTGATTTCTGGGGGAAGCACTGGACCAAGTTAGTGGTGAGTTATGGGCAGGGTAAATCTGAGTGACAGCTGGTGAATAGGAGGATATATTGCAAGGTTTAGAGTTAGTTTGTGTAAATTTAAAGGAAAAGGATAGAAACAGAAAAAAAAATTAAGAACATAATGCAACATTCAGTTTTTATTTTGTCACTTATCAGCGTACCAGTTAGAAACACTTTGAAGAGGTGGCCTTCTGCCTTACTTCCCTACCCTCATCATAAGGAGGACTACTGCTTATTTTGTGGCTCCATGACTACTAATATCACCATAAGGGCTGTAGGAAAAACCTCGCTAGAATGGGAATCAAGACAGAACACAGTTATGCACATCAGTTAAATGTCAGGATTGAGCTACACTCTCACTTTCCCTGCACAGCCACACAATGTACTTCAAATGTATAATTTACTTGATTCGTATTGTAGTGATAGCTGCAGATAACAAAATTCTGTATTCAATTACTTCCTTACATCTCTGTTATAATCAGAGAAGCAGTCCCATTGTGTTCCAGATGCCCACTAGCAGAAGTTTTAATTACAGCATTACTTTGAAAGCACTTCAAGGACAAGGAGATAACTGTTTTAAACTTTTAACTAAAAACATTAGGTTTAGATTGTGGTGAAGGTGGTGAGGCACTAGAACATGTTGCCCAGAGAAGCTGTGGGTGTCCCATCCCTGGAAGTGTTCAAGGCCAGTTTGGTTGGAGCTCTGAGCAGCCTGTTCTAGTGGGAGGAGTCCCTACCCACAGAAGGGGAGCTGGAATAGATTATCTTTGAAGGTGCCTTCCAAAACAAACCACTTTGTGATGAAGCAAATTTTTTATTTTGGAAAAAAAACAGTGTAAGTCTTAGTTCAAGATTTGTACCACCATCAGTTTGACACCTTGCATAATTATAGATGTTTGTGTGACAATCAATGCTCGGAATGGGATAAATGAATAATAGGTGCAGTTCACAGCACAGAATTGCCATGGCTCTGCAATACTGAAATAACATGTTTAAATATTGTGCCAAATTGCTGCTGAGCATTGCTAAATCCTTACTGAAAGAAAATTAATAGCAGTGTGTAGACTGCAATAGGCTGTTGTGCCCAGTATATTTGCTTCCAGTTCTCACTTTCATAAAAATTTTGTTTATTTAGACAATTTACTTAAGATTCTCATTCCTGATTGTGGAAAATACACAGCTTAATATATTAAGAGTGCTCATGCAGAATGAAAGGCATTGAGGAATTTACTTAAAGGATCAGATGTCTGTGGATATGAAGCAGCACACACTTTGTGTGGCTCCCCTTAAGTCTGTGAAAGGAAGGATATTTTGCAAAAAGGCATCTTTTAAAGAAGTTTAGTTCTGGAATAATACTGAACCAGAAGTAGACAGGAAGTATGTGTCTGTAGAGTAATAATACTGTGTTCACAGAGGAAGATGTTAGAAAGACAGCGTAAACAATCTGGAGTGTTGATACTCATTATTCTTGGGGTTAACCCCCAGAGAATGTGAAAAGCTCCTTGTAATGTCTTTTACACACAAAGGATAACCTTGTATTTCAGTCTGAGATCAGTCACATTAAACCAAACAAATGGGATAACTATTTAGAAAATGTGAAAGGCTGGGAAGTTCTCTGTCTCAGGAGATACTGATGGGAAAGATCCACAAGGGCAGAAGGGGTCAATGATTTACAGTATCATGCTTCTCCTTGCTCTCTGCTGAAGTGCTTGCAAACACTTTGTGTGCCTGTGTGTGCAAAAGACATCGGGATGGAGCCCTACTCAGTAGAAAGCAAATGATCAGTGTTTAAGTGTGAGTCAATCTGGAAAATTCAACTCCAGCAAGGTCATAAAAGGTCAGAAAATGCATGTTTCAAGGCTTAACAAACTTACACTTTGCAGCATAAATTGTAGTTCAGGTTGGGAAGAAATCTGTTTTTTTTTTTGACAATAGCTTAGCCCAATTCAGCTCTGTGTAGAGCAGAGGTCCAAGAATACAAAAGAAAGGCAGTTTGTAAGTTGCACAAGAGTGAAGCGCCAGATAAGCAGTATTTTACTTGAATCAGGGCATCACCAGAGATGGCCACAGTTCTGATGAGACTTGCAAGGCCTAAATCTCTTGCCTCAGTTAATCACTCTGTCTTAAAAAAAGGGGAAGATTCCAGTCTCCAGAGGCAAATAAGGGAACAAGCTTCTGTACATCCCTAAGAAATCATGAGATCCTGGTACTGCACTATGAAACTGTGAAGGGGAAATTTATTTCATTTGAGTATTTAAAGGGCAGTGATTTAATTGTTACATGTCTGACTGATTATGTTTGGAGTCTCTGTAGCCTGTTTTATAGATTATATGTATCCAGCAACTCATCTCAAAAACTTGCCATCTAAGGGAGCTTATGGGTTGAAATGTCCCAGACTGCTGAGTGCTGGGGTTGCTTTGAGTTTATTCTTAGAGTGATGCTTACCTTCTGAATTTTTTTTAATCTGTAAGGGGTATTATATTGTCTAAAAGGAAGTCTCAAAAATTCCAGTTCCTATATTAAATTTTTACAATACTATCTAAAGCTCAGTTCTAGAAAGTGGTGATTATTCTCTGAAAAGAATATAATTACTGCTAAAATGTAGGATAAAATAGGATTTTATGACCCTCATTCCATTACTTATGCTCATTTAAATGATTTGGATTACTTCTGTTTTACATTGCTATTAAAGAGAACTGGTATTAGATTGTTAGTTTTAGCAACAAGATGTGAAGTTACAGTGAGGAAGCCAGAGACCTTGCTGGCAGCGGGCCTTGGTATGTGCTGCTGCAGGCATACTCTGAGTCATGGCACTTCTTGAATCTTTCCCCATTCACAGCTTCAGCCAGCCAGGTTAGCTGGCTGAAGGTGATGTGCTACAGATTACAGTATATTGCAGGATACTTTGCAGCTCATCACAGAGACAAAAAGGAGATGATACGTGACAAAAAGGCTCCCAGAACTGTGCAGATGCTCTCAACACTGTTTCTGCCACTGTTTGTTCTATTGAGTGGAATACATGGGGATTAATGAAGGGAGACAACACAGTCAGAACTTGGCTGGATACGCACTATGTCCCATGCTAGGATAAAGGAGAAGGAAAAGTAATTTCCATTGGTTAAGGGACAATCAATATTAGATACACTATAAATTACAGCAGTGCTGTCTACGACAAAATATGGTGCAGTGTTTTATCATCCTATTACAAAACCCATTATTCAATAACAGGTATTTAAGACAGAGGTAGTTAAGATTCACACTCGAGACAACATTCTGAATCAGGCACTCAGAAATTGAGCTGGAAATAGTTGCAAAGATGAGAGGAATTGTTCAGCTGTTTTTGAATTCCAAAATGAAAGTAGGTATGTTGGCAGTAAGGAAGGAGAGATGACCAGTGTAACTTAACTGGCAGGTTCCCATATTCTGGAGCAGGAGTTTTAAAAGTCCTTGCAATGAAGTGCTCAAGCTCCTTCCCTAAATTTGGACATGCTGTGAATTTTTCAGAAATCACATTGGTGGCTTAGTTCCCCAGAGAGTCTGCCTGGGGGAGACTAGGGAGATAGATATAAAGCTGCAGTGTGGGAACACGAAGACTGACAAAGTGAGAAGGAGAATAAATGAGTGAGTTGGGTGAGAAATCATGGCTTGGGTACCAGTGTCAGCAAATTCCATTGCTGCTGCTGATTGTTCAGCCAGGTGCTCACAAGTCCCGTGCTCTTGGAAAGGTGCTGCTTTAAAAGCTAAAAATTTAGGTATGTTTCTTCATAGAGCTGCATTAAGACAGTGGGTGTGGCAGCCGGTGAGCCTATTAACTGAGAGACCATGAGGGTCCTATGGAGGAAAAGATTTTAAGAGGCGCTCCCCAGGCTGGAGTGACAGAAAGAGGCTTCTCCCACGGGATGCCCTGTTCTGTTGTTCTGATGTACCCCAGTTCTGTTTCCCTGCTCTCCCACTGCCCCTTGTCCCTCGGTCACTCCCTCCCTGTTCCCCCACTGGTTCCCATACCGCAGCCCCACCTGTGCCCTGCCCCCTGCCCCTCATGGTTGGCCCCAATGCTCTCTCTGCTCCTCCCTCCCCGTACTTAACCCTGGACCTTCCCTGGCGCTTGGCCTTTGTCCCCTCCATGTGCGTGGCTGCAATAAACACCTCCGTGGAACCCCATACAAAGGCCCTTCCTGCCTCTTTGCTGTCTACCGTCTTTAGAGCTATCCAGCCTCGCAACAAGTGGGAATCTGCCATGAGACAAGGGGTGAGAAACAGGCTCCAGCCACGTACTTTCCACCAGCCCCTCCACGGCTCAGGTAGCAGCAGGCTGAGGGTCCTCCCGTAAAAAAATGTGCTCTCCAGAAGTCTGTATCCTGGTAGCACTTTCGGCAAAAGCTGTGGAGTAAATGACCTAAATATTCTTTTGCTATTATAAGGACTGATGGATGCACTTTTTCTTTTGTTTTCCCCATTCTTTCTTGATCAGTGACAACTGGGGATAAACTGGCCAAAGGGTGGATAGCTCAGCTTGCCCCCTAAGGGTCTTTTATGGCAGTGGTTGCTGTTGTTTTGTGGAGAGCTGGATGGGTCTCTGTGTCCGGCATTTAAACTGTGATGCCCATCTTGTGTTTTTTAACTTGGACAATAATTGAGAATATGCCATGGAATCACCCAAAGTCTTGAGTCTAAGCATATAGGCATTGGTGTAAGATACCTGTAAATATTTCAATTTCTTCCTTATAACAGATAGCAACAGCCTGTGCTCTGGTGTCCCTGTTAGCTGCAGCTGCACAGCTCCTGTCACTTACTTTAGGGGAGTGTTTAATTCTCCAGATCTGATTTTCCTGAGGTAATGCTGAGTACTGCTGGAAGTATAACAGTTATGGACTTTATTCACATGTTATTACCGGTGGTGTAGATTTTTCTGATGCACCGTATTTTCCAATATGCTGCATGATAACAACTTAAGTTTTCTAAAATATGGTTTAAAAACTTACTTCTAGCACCAAATGAGCTAGTTCAGGGTAGTCATTAATGCAATGTTTAGTGACAGAAAGTAAAGGCTATCTGCCACACAGTTATACCATGCATTTGTTAATAGACCATTCTTTGTAATATCTTACCACACACATTCTTTTAGTTCAGGAATAAGTGGATATAAATTGAATTTATATGACTCTTGGAACTCCAAACCAGTTATCTCCTCATCCAACATATGATAATTTTGAGGCTGAGTGATCAGATTAATCTGTTTTGATTTTGTTTCACTTAAAAAATAAAGGTTCCATTAACAGTTATGCATAAAGTAATTGTACAGTGTAGGACTTGTGACATATGTTCAACCCTTCTAAAACTTATGAACAGAGCTGCAGGCTGCTGAGTTTACCATGATGCCAGTCTGTTGTGTCCCTGACCAGAGCAGGGAGCTCAAGTATCAGAGCAGGTAGAACTGATCTCTTCCAGGGGTTATCTCCTCTTAAGTAGAGATCAACCTCAGGTTGTCCTTCTCTTGTTTTCCCACAACCTCGGGATACCCATCCCCTGTTTTGCAGGTTTATGCTATGAGACAATTATCAGATGCTTGCATTGCTGGTGCATGGAGTGCTGGGACGTTTTTTGTGAGTAGGGCAGACATAAGATGGGGCTGAACAAGTGTTACGCTCAGAGAGTGGGATCTGAAAAAATCAGGGTGCAGTTTTGTCCTGAGGGGTGCTCTGTAAGGTGCTGTCTTCGTACCATGCTTCTTCCCATGCTGGGCTTTGATTTCCAAATCCTCTGATTGTCTACTTGTCACTCAGAGAAGGCATTTAGGATTTAGTCAGGTTGAAATACACATTGAGAGTCTTAAGAGGGACATGTTGGAGTAGAAATGCTGAAGTGGCCATTCTGTCACTGTTATAAGGCTCCAGTTTGGTTTCAGTTATCCTTTTTCTCTCCCACTCCTGGAATTATTAAAATAAGCAGCTGTTGCAGGCAACAACCCATCCTTCAACTTCACTTTCATGTGCTACTCAAGGTATGTCTGTTTGATATTTTTTATAGAGACTAATTCTTTTCTCTGCTGTCAAAGGGAAATTATGGCACTTGGTAGCTGAAAGACACAGAGTGACAAATTTCATGTCTGATGGCTTTTATTAGGAGGAGAGGTCTCTTGAAAGTTGTGCTGCTCAGCAGGGCTAATTTAGAGTGGCTTTTTTTACAGATTGATGTAACTCATGTAATATGTGTGCAGTGCAGCTGTTGCTGATGTTTTGGAAGAGCTTCCAATACCTAGGCAGAAACCTGGGAGTGGGACAGCTCTTTTGGAGAATCTATACATGTGCTGTGGTCCCTGACTCCCTGGTATGGTACCAGACTCAGGAAATCACCTACTGTATATCACAGTAATAACATGAAATAAAAATGTTAAAGGATTTGTCATCAGCTGCATTATTTTTCTGTACTTCACCCTGCACAAAATGAGCTTCTGAGCCAAAGAGAATGCTGACACAATAAGGAAAGAATATAGCAAGGCTAAAACTGGACTTAAACAAAATTCTGTGCTTCAAAGCACTCTTTGCTTTTTAGAATAGTAAGTTTATTTTTACCATCTTGACTGTAGCTAAAAATAAGCAGTATTTGAAAGACTTGCCTTTTATATCCTGGTTACACAGTCCTCTTTCAGTTACTACTGTTTATTTCTAATTCAATGCTGTAGTATGCCATAGCTGGTGATACTGAAATGCTCTATAAACATTAATTAGGCATTCTAATAAATTGACCTGATTATTCAGATTATTTACAATCTTTATTGTGCCCATTGCAACACCTCTTATAGAGACATAGATACACTCCTGAATGAATCCTTATCCTTAAGCAAACAAGACATTATCTCTGTTCTGCATAGATGGGGTTTTTCTCTGTCGATCTTGAAATCCTTTATAGAAGCCTCATTTTGTTAAATGAAAAATTAAAAGACATAACATACATAGGTTTTATATTTAGAGTATAAAAATGCCAATATGGATGTAAAAATCCTGATGAAGTGATAGTAAATATTTTCAGAATTGCAATGCTCATGATTATACAACACTTAAATTTAAAAGACCACAAGGGTGAATTATAGAGGACAGTATCAGTGAAATGCCCTGATAGAGCTGGAAATCTTCACATGCTTTACAGGCTTAGGGAGTGGGTGGTATAATTGAAAATAATCACCATTTTCTCCCACTTCCAATGAATATAAGATTTTTTATTTTTGTTATCGTGTTGGTTTTGGTGGTTTTTTTTGTTTGTTGTTTTTTTGTTTTGTTTTGTTTTGTGTTTTTGTTTGTTTGTTTTTGTTTTGTTTTGTTTCAAAATTTAATTCTGGAGAATTGTTTGATATTAATGCAGCAATGGCTTTTGGAGCATGGTGAGACTTGATCATGTTTCAAGCCTATGTTCTTTGTAGACTTTTGTTACCTCTGGCAATCTGTGACAATACAAGTTACTGATTAGGTTTATGCTGTGTTTGTAATGATGTCCTTGTCCTGGCAGGAACGTGGCTTTTATTGCTACTGTATTTTACTCTAGGTTAGTGTCTGCCTCGGATATAACTATCTATTTAGAAAATCTAACACCTGGTTATGAGACGTAATAGCAAAGAAATTCTCTAATGTGCAATCCCAAAATCTTCTTTCTGAAATCCCCCTTCAAAAAACAACAATTTTTAGTTTTTGCTTTGTATAACACTTCTCATTACTAAATTGCCAAATAATTAGTGAAAATCTGCCTTTAAGTTTCTTTAAGTCTCCTCATTCCATGATGTCTTCCAACCAACCTACCAGCTATACATTGTCAGTATGTTTGGCTTCTCTGATAGCACTATAAAGCAGGGATTTTAGTTTTACTGCAAATCTCTCAGTGCATTTATGATGTCATAGTAAGAATAATTATCACATATGTAGTATTCGATTCATTTTTTTACCTTAAAGTTTTCACATATACAACTGTACTTTTTACACAAATGCCTCAATAATAGCACTTAGATATTACACCAAAAGCTTGAGGGCAGAGAAAGAATTCTTTATTTTTTGTATGTAAACACAAGTTTTGCTGTGCGCTGAAGAATCACTTTTGTTGAGAAGCACTTTGTTCTCATGAAGTCAATAAATATACCTTTCACAACTTGTGAATACTATTTAAAAAAAAAAAGTTAAGTTTTTAAATATCAGAGGACTGTCTTTGTGAACCAAATAATAAGACAGAAAATCACCAAAATGCCAGGAGGGCAATCTGAAATGAGAAGGCTGGTTAGGAACTGGATTGTAATTTGGGCAATAAACCCTGTTTATGATAGTCTTGCAGCCATTAACTGTGTCTGTTGCCAGAGGAAACTGGGACTATTAACTTCCTCTGACTGAACCAGAGGGAGAAAGCAATAATTTCTTTTACAAGCAGAAGGAAAGGTTCTGCTCAATAAAGAGCAATTAAATGTTTCCTATAAAAAAGAATACTCAGGAGAACTCATGCCACTGTCAATGTGGCTATCAAAAGCTTTCCTTTGGCTCTTTGAAAGATATTCCATGCTATTTGTGTATTTATTACATCTCTGCAATTACAAACTTGTCTGAAGAAAAATTTTGTTGAGGTGAATGATTCCACTGAAAGACTAAGGATCTAATGGATTTCTTTCTCATCCCGAGGAGGTAATCTTTGATGTGTTTTCAGAGATGAGGACTAGAGGTATTCTGGTATGCTTATCTTGCTTTGAATGACTAGAGATGGCTTTTTAATTATTCAGATAATTCTCTTTCTGCCTCTTTAATTAATTTTGAACATTTTTTCTCAGTAAGATATTTGTTGCTGTACAATCTTGAATCAGTTAGCTGTTCAGGAAATTAGACTATCATGTGCTTTATAAAGAAATGTTTCCTTTCAATCTCCGTAGGCTACAAAAATATTTTGGTGCTATTATTTCAGTTAAAAGATACTAATCTTGTGTCCTTGTCTGGATCATAGCATTCTGTGTATCCCAAAAAGAAGAGGAAAGAGAAGTCTTTTTTGCATGGAGTTCCGAATTGAACAACAGTGAAAGATGCAAAAATAGCAGACATGGCTTCTAGCTGTAAGAGGAATAGCCTGGGAAGAGAATGACTTCATTTTCATAATATACTGGTATCATTTAGCTGTATGAGTAATTTTCTCTCAAGGAAAAGAGTAATAAATTATTGCCAATTACTCCTTCAATTTATCATTATCAACATATAACAGTCATATCACTTTAGCAGTTCGTAAAAATGTGGTATTTCATGGGGTTTTATTAGTATCTGGATTGCTGTACAAAACGGCTTTCAGAAGAGGGAGTCCGCTTCATTACACTGCTTCCCATCCATCACCGGCTGGCTATCAAAGGATGTGGGAGTAAAGCAAACAATGAAAATTACTGCCCACATGCTGGTCCTCTTTCCACCATGGTGTCTGCAGTAATTGAAAGCTTGGCTTGTCTAACTGCAGCTGAATTCGTGCAACATCTATTGCCAAACAAAGCACTCATACTACTGCTTATTTCACAGCTAATTTTCAGTAATGTTTCTACTCAAGACTATTATTGAGTGGTGGGTTAAGTACTTCAACACTTAAGCAAAATCATCTCTGAAGGCCAGAAAGAAAAACCTACTTGACTCTACATTTGGTCTGAGATCATTCTATCACATTGCATTAGAAATGGTATGTGGCAGAGGTGTGGGAGCTCTTCACCCCACAGGCAAATCGGTATCTGTGTTCTTGCTACCTACAGTGTCCAACCCCCTCAGAATGGGGGTACAAATCCACCTTACACATTATTGTGGTTGCATTTGCCTTCTGAATAGTAGAAAATGGAAAAGGAGGAAAAGAAAGATTTAGGGAGATGGAATATACTTAAAAGCAGGTATGCTATAGAAGATAAGTGCTGAAAAAGCTGTGTGAACAGGCTTTATTCTAGCTCTACTACACTGCCTTTCTCTTTAGCCAGGTAAAAAAAGGTTATAGTGAGAAATACTTCATTGCACTGTCTATCCCCCTATTGGAGGGATTTTCAAAGCCATAAAACTAACAACACTCTTTCATTTCTCCTTGAAATAGGAATGGTGATAACATAGCAGGGTGATGGGTTACAACTTCAGAGAGATGTGTGCCATTCTGCAGAAGTCAATGAAGGTACAGGTGTATAGAAAATCAGGTCACACACTGCTGAATAAGAGAGAATTCCAGTGACTGAAAGAAAAGAAGGGTTTGAAAACTGCTAATACTTTCTTTTAGAGCAACAGAGAGTTAGAAACTGGAGACAAATTTTGACTCCTCCTTTGGGTCAAAAATATAAGCATCAGGTAGCATTTTAGAGTACAATCCCCAAAAGGTTTGTAATGATTTAATGTATGCTAATTCACAATGATAGTGAGAGTGTGCAAATTGTTTTAGATAATTATTGATTAAAATAAAAGATTCTTGCCCTAAAGATCTTTTTGTTCAGTTCCTTCTTATTTTACCAAACCAAAGCAAGAATTATCTGGAAGATAACAGTGACCTCTTGGGCAGGCAAGAAGTGGAAACAGAAATGATAGCAAGTATATTCAAGCTCTACAAAAGGCATTTCCATTTTAAAAGATATTTTTTAATGCTTTAAATATTTCTAGACTTGGATGATCTGCCTCAGCTTGTTGGGAAGGAATCTACCAGGCTTGACTTGGAGATGTGTGTGGCTAAAGAACATAGGAGTAAAGGATTTGGCCTAGTGTCTTCATTCTCCTTTGGAAAAGGGATGGAGACATAGCAGCAAGGAGAAATGGAAAACCACTAGCAATTGCTGATGGAATAGGCTTACAGCAAGTAAGTAATATGTAACTCAACAGGTGTAATATTGTGGGTTTATCCCAGACTTCCATGAGATTGAAATGATGTCTTAAAAGTCTTTTTACCCCAAATAAATGGATAGTAGCTGTCTGTGTATGTCATAATTTTTTTGGTGGAAATATTTGGAGCATTCTTCTACAAGTTTCTAAGAGTTCATGTGAAAAGGTATGTATTATTTGGAAACACTTTTTCTACTGCACTAGAGGTTCAAATATTCAAATATAAAATGCAATGCCTTCCAAATAATGTGACTTAATTTGGAAATTTGTTCTCTTACAGTAAAAGACTCTGCTCAACAGATTCCCTTAAAAAGGGGAACACATTGAGCACTAGAAAACTTAAAAATATATCAACAAATTCCATACTAGTAATTTCACAAAGACAAGTGTCTTGGCTGTTGCAAATATGAGAAAAAGGTAAATAAAAGGGAAATAAAGGAAAAGTAAATATGACATATTTGAGGGTCTTTCCCATGTACCAGCTTTTAAAGCAGTCTTGCGCTACTTAATGAGTGAAGCATAGATGTGTGCGCGCATCAAAAATGCATGATATATCCACCTTCGCTCCATATATTCCCTTTGGAAATAAAAACAGGCAACTTTGCTAAGATATTGCAGAATTTAATAATTGATTATTTTAAGATTTAATGATATGTTTCATCTATGCATTAATCATTTCTCTCCCCTCTGATGTTAATGCTTTTGAAATCATTGCTTGATGACATCATGTAAATTCAGCAGTCTGACAGTTAAAAGAAAGGTTTAGAGATCTTGGATAAGTTTTTGAAAATCAGTATCTAGCAGGTACCAAGAAATTTTAGATGTGGTGACTTAGCAGGGAAACAAAAATCAATCATAAATCACAAAGGGACTGCATTGATTTTGTTAAGTTGTTCGCAATTTTTTCTGACCTGCTTTCATCAGATGTGAATTAGCCTTTATCTGGGAAGCATTTTCTTTATCAGAGAAGTATTAATGTTGCTTTACATATGACTTGGATTTAAAAAAATATTATAAAGCAGTGACTGTAAATATTTAAAGAGATCTTAATTTGTGTCAAATTCATGTTAACAACAGTCTGTGAACACAGGAGGGAGACAAAGACTTGGTTAAGATAGATGCAGTGATGTGTTTAAAAGCTAAGGTTAGGGAAAGAAATGGGTAGAATGAATACAGCTGGTGATTTACAAGTATCATGTTTGATTTAAAATTATAATTTTATCATATACCATATTGCTTTCTAAATTGTCCCCTGTCATTACTTGGTAAGAAATATTGCTCACCCTATTTCTTTTTCCTTTATTAATTGCTTCAAATGTGCTAATTTCTTAGCCTACTTCTGGAAGCAAGATCATGGAAAAACTTCCCTTTTCTGTGCCTAAGGTAATATTGAAGTATTTTTGCTAATAGAAAAATTATATTGAATCACATAAAAGTTATTTTGTCTCTGCAGATTGTACCACTAATATTTGAAGTAAGATGCGCTCAATTTTCCTGCTTTTTTAATTGAGCAAATTTAATCATTTGCCATGTGCGTGTAGTGTTTTGGAGTGCTTTCTTTCATTCAAGAACTCTAAGCAAAGAATTGATATGACAAAGATTTTTCAAACTCTTTTTTTCCAAAATGTCTTGGCATAAAAAAATTAGCAAACCATGGCTGTACCACTGTTAAGAGTCTTCTGTGGTTTGCAGTGCAGAGGTGGGAAACCTTGCTGAATGTTTGATAGCTGGGAAGCCTTAGCCCTCTTTCCCTACAGCAGAAGTACGATGATACGCCTGGCTTTGCCAATGTGAGCCAGCCATATCTCTGAAGAAGCCTATCAAGAATTCATTTTCCTTGTACACGTGAGGTCTGTCTGCTGAGATTGAAAGCCAGCTCATTTTTCTGATTGCTGATATGGTTTCCTACTTGCTGAGAGGTGATCTGAGACTGCTTACGCTGGCCAGCAAAGAGCCAGAGGATGGACTTTTCATTGCAGTCATATAGCAAAGAAAATAAAACTGTCTGGAGGTGAATCTTATCAAGTGACTTAGAGATGGTGGAAAAGAGCTGGGTATGATAAGGCAACAAAGTGATAACGTGGACAAACTTGTGAGCAGTAGGAGTAGTTTGCCATGTGGGCTTTATCAAGTTGGTTACCCTGTCCTTGTAATTCTGCTTTTGTGGTTTATATCTGCCCACAACATTTTAAAATGAAAACACCGTACTAAAAATGTGCAAAGATAGTTTCAAGGAATTAATACTTTAAGGTATTAAGTTCAGGGGATATGGAGTTGAGTAAGTTTGTCACTACTTCTCTGTACTCGAGATATCAATTCAATCCTGGATGATTCATATCCTTCTCTTAGACCCATAATCACCCAGCCTTCTTCATGTTGTTATGAATTGTAACTAGATAATCAACATTTCCAAACTGCATCAAGGAGCTGTCTTACTTCCACACGTTAAAGTAATTCATAGTGACAAGAAATACACAGAAATAAAATAAAGGACTACTCTACTGGACAAGTAAAACCTATTGAAACTTGGCTAACTTCCATGCTATTAAAAAGAAAATGCAAGACACATGTTTAGTGTAAGTATGTGTTTAGACTACACAGATGCAGCATTTCTGTGACTTTTAGATCAACAAAGCAAACAGAAAGTAATTTTTTAGTGTTGAGAAATTCACTGTACTCTAGAACCATAGGATTATAAAATCATAGAATAATTGAATGATTTGGCCTTGAAGGACCTAAAGACCATCTAGTTCCTCCTGACAAGACTAAGGCTGCTCAGAGCCCCATTCAAAACCTTGAACAGTTCCAGCAATGGACCATCCATTACTAACGTGGTTAGAGAAGCAGCATTGGGATTTGTTCCTTAAATAAGAACAATATTGATTGTAAATTGATGGTGGATCTGTTGAGGTATTTAATAACTGTTGCTGGAACAGTGCATAACCAGAGCCCATACCTTTAATATATGTAGCAAAAAGAGCTCTCAGGTAGTCTGGGAAGAGCTACTTGGGCTATGTGGCAGAGACTGTACTGTTCTCTCTACAGTCCCTTTTCTAAAATGAAGTGATTGCTTTCCAGCTCTGCAATAGATTTTTGCTGACAATAATGGCTGGAGTTTTAGACAGCTATGTTCTGAGCAGCTAAAAAAACTTAGCTTTAAACAAGCAGGCAGAACTACAAGAAAACCATTGCACCATTAGGAAATTTTGTGAAAAGGTAACTGTAGACCCTTCCTTCCTTCCTTCCTTCCTTCCTTCCTTCCTTCCTTCCTTCCTTCCTTCCTTAAAGGTCTGCAGAATGGAAGATGATCCTTCTTTCAGATCGAAAAAGAGAATTCTACCTCAAAATTCATTTTAATATGTTCTAAAACTCAGTTAAGTACATGCATTAGTAATTTTTTTTAAAAGGTAGGCTGGGAATGGAGTACAGCAGCTTATTCACTGACAGTAACTTTGAATTGTAACTTAAAACTTGACATCAATATTATATTTGTGTGCGCAGTCTTAGACAGTCTTCAGACAGGACGCTACTAGCCAGATTTATCACAACTTCTTGAGCAGGGACCATGTGTATGTCTGTATTTGGTTTTGCTAGTGGAGAGGCTACAGGGGTGACTTCTGTGAGAAGCTGCCAGAAACTTCCCCTATCTTTGACAGAGACAATGCCAGCCAGCTCCAAGATGGACATTCTGCTGACCACCAAGGCCTTTCTAACCACTAATGAAAACCACAGCACTGGGAGGGATGCTATGGCAAAAATGAACATCGTCTCAACTAGCCCAAATACAATGGCCTAGTTCATCATCTTCGGAGGATGTCAAGGACAGCCTCAGACTCCTTCTCTTTGTTCCTTAAGCAGTTTTCAAGGCAGTACCGGGGATTCCAGCTACATAAGTGTCTTAAGGATTTCATCTTATTTCCAAATTTAAGGAAATTAATAGTATTCAAAGGCTGAAATGGCAGAAGGGAAAGTATTAAATGAAGACTAGTGCCGTTGGAGAAGATGGGGGGACTAGATTGTTCAGAAGGCAGGCAGACCATTTTGTTCTGGGCTGTTAGTCCAGCGCCTGTCATTCCATTCCTGTCACGGTGTCCACTGCTGTCTTATGCTGTTTTGTGGGCAGGAGGTCTGTTTCGCAGGGGTCAGGATTGAATCTGCTCCCAAAAGGAGCAGACTCCCAGAGGACCTGCCCAGAGACAGAGGAGATTTCTCTCACAGGATGCGATGATGGTTCTGAGCTGTAGCTGAGACAACACAATGTTAAAAACCTCATTTTGGGTAACATTAACGCTTCTGTTTCTCCCTTTACTGGCGCTTAAGTCTGCTTTTGTCATCTGTAACAGTATCTTTGGTGCCTTGTGGAGGCATGTTCCCTGTGCCGCTGGGGTACCTGCCTGCCTGCAGTTCAGTGCGGTGACTGATGATCCCAAGTGAGTGCTGGAGGTATCAGCCCGGTCTGGGCTTTTGTCTCACGAATGGGGGAAAAGAAAGGGGAATGAAAGGCATAGTCTGTGAATGGATATCACACTGAGGATGAGTGTTACTGATTGTCAAGATCACTGTAACTCTTCAGAATGAATTAAGATTTTGTTATAGGGCAGCACAACTAATCATGCATAGTGAAGAGAGGATTAAGAAGGCTACTTTCTACATCATCACAAAGATACTTCATAATAATAATGAGAGACATCAAGGCTGTCACATCAGTATCAATGATTCCATCATGTAAAGCCTGTCAGCAATATTGCATTATCTAGAAATATGTAATACTCTGCACAGAGACTGCACACTAAATATGCTTGAGAAAATAATTAAAACAAATGCACAGAGAGATAAACAAGAAGAGCAGATCACATGTTAGCATTGATTTAGTAGTTTTGAGGTTTCAGCTCTCTGGGAAATGAACAAAAATTTACTGGTGTTAAAGTTCAGACACACAGGTACTTGAAGAGAAAAGAGTTGTAAGGACCACATCTCTCAAGAAGGAATGAAAATGGGGACTGTTCTGTAAAAAGGACTAAAAAGGATAAGGCTCCTTTACAGTCTCTAGCTGGCAAAACTATGTGACTACACATCTACTTGTTCATTTGAGCCTGATTGCACACACAGTTATGTTAAACGTTTAGCTTCTGTGTGCATAAGGAAGCTGCTCACAGATCTTGATTCTAGAATATTTGGTGGGCAAAACAACACAAATGATGGGAAGGTCATGGCTCTCTGAAGGCCAGGAATATCCATGTCAAATAGTCCTTCCTGCAGTTCAAGTTGAGGGGAATAATGTCATTAATTTACCTTAGTTCATTAATGCTTTACTCACCTTTTCTTTGTATCTGCATATGTTTTCCTGTTCAGTGTCAATAGAAGAGGGAAGGCAAAAATTAAATGAAGAAAAGAAAGCTATGTACCTAATTTTTAAAAGGAACTTTGTGTGCTTGTGCACAGAGAAAGAAGCAGCTTTGCAAGTACTGAATGTTACCTGATATTTCTTGGAAATACTTGTTTTCCTGTATAAGTGGCAGAGTTGCAACGTGAGCCCATTTTATCAGACTAACACCTCTTTAACACATCAGAGTTGAAGCTTTCTAAAAACTTGAAGTCATTGACTACTGATGTATTAGAATAATCTCTACAAGTTTTATTACATTTCTACAGATACAGCTTTATAATTAGAATATTTTGAAATATTAAGTTTATGTATGAATTACAAATATTATTTCATAAACTTACTGGCCTTTTTTTTTAAATTTCAACTCTTTATACTTTGTATTTCCTTTAGACTAAAAATGACTGAAATAAAGCAATATCATGCAAGAAAAGATAGACTCGGTAGGACTGGTCTGAATGAGATTAAAAGGGAAAAAGGAACTCTGCAATTACAATTGACAAGTTGGTTTAATATCCAGTGAGAGAAGAATGCAATTCAAGAGCAGCTGGATTAATTAAGTAATATAGCAAAACAAACCATGGGTTATTATCATTTTCAGTATGCCCCAGGACTCAGGGAGGCCTGAGGGCTCAGAGTTCAACTTCTCTCCGCACAAAAAGTGCTGATATCTATAATAAACAGGGGTGTCAAGATATAAAAATGTATTATATATAAGATACATAATATTAGTATATATTTGTCAGATTTTATACAAAACACAAAGAAGGTATATTTTATCTTGTAAATCTTATTACATGAATATCTTATATCTCCCTGTATTTACAGAATATATAGACAATGAGTGCTGTGATTATGAAATGCAGACTAAAAGAAATGGGGAAAAAATCTCAATTTTTTTTCAATTTTCAATTTTTTCAAAAATCTCAATACAGTCAGAAATAAAACAATCCGAGGAAAGAAATCAGTAAGTTGTCTGGTGGGAGTGAGTGAAATAAATGATGTAACCCAGTTTGCTTTTACTGGAAATCTACTGCTGCCTGGGGCATTATAAAAATCAATCAGACAGGTGAAAATAGAAAGCGAATGACCAATGGATGGTTTAACAAATTTGTAAAAGTTTAATAGAAAACCTGTAAACCCTGAAAATGATTCTGTGTAAATTCACAAGCCAACCACAAAAAGACACACAGATCACATCCTAGAAAATGACACTTTAAGTAGACTGACAGACTGTTTTGAGAGTCCCCTGCAGCCCAGGATGTGCAGGGTAAGAGTTCTCACTGTAGTGCAGTGTGAGGAACAGTGCAAAAGAGACAGAGCCTTGTTGCTCTGTAGAGCATGGAAAAGACTCACTTGCCATGGGGAAATTAGGTATGGCAAAGTTTTGTCAATTACAGGGCCAAATGTCTTCCCTGATAAGAAGCCAGTCTTGCTTGATCTATTGGGATGGATCTGAATGACTGATGAAGGATCATCAATTTGTGGAAGACCAGTGGATTTGCATTAATTTGGAAGACCAATATAGTAATTCTGCTGCTAGAGATGACCTAGATTAGAACATAAACCTTAATTGCTACATATTTGTGACTATTTCTTACTGTACAGTAGTGAAAGTTGTTTACTGCCTTAATAGGCTAAAAAAATGTATTTTTGTGTTAAATTACTACACTAGGTGCAGTCCTGCTCTCACAAAATTGGTGGCAAAGCTGTGAGGGAAGGTTTGAATTTCTCAAAGTAAGCACTAAATCTCAGAGAACCATCCCAGCCTAGGCTCTATCCCAGGTAATAAAGTAGTAAAAAATTGTGTCTGAATGAGGCGCAAATATAAACAACAGTCCAGTCATTACAGTGTAATAGGGAAACACAAAGAACATGTCTGTACCTATATACGCATAGTAGGAATTGTTACAGTCAAGTTACATTAAAAAATAATCTACATAGTCAGTCCTAGCTTGATACACATTACCACTCAGCATATATGAAAAAGCACTTGCAGACTCAAGACGAAGAACATGCTGCAAATTCTGTTTTCAAATTTAGAAATTCAGCATAGGACTATCTGCACTTGCACAATTTAAACATTTTAAGCTTTCAGTTAGTCTCAAAATAAATGTGCCTACATATGCAGTGTAAAATGCATATGAAGATGACAGTACAGCTTTTTGCAGATTCCAACTAGTAAAAATGCCAAATGTTCACATATGTTGGCAGAATACTTTATTATAATGGTGCTTATCAATAGAAATCAATTTAAAGTAATATTTAGGGGCCAGCTTTCTTGAACAAGAGTGAGATAGCTGTTCCACAAATCAAAAATTTGTGCTGCTCTCTTCACTGTCTAGTCTCACTTAGGGAAGTCTTGCTGAACACACACTCTCCCCTAAGAGAGGCTGCAAAGATAGTGCTGTCACTCTCCTTTCTAAAGCAGCCTGAGAACACTGCGTGGTTGCAACTCTGCCTGAGACGAATGAACACCAAGGTGATTACCTGAAAGTACATGAATGGCTACTGCAACCTATTTAATATTTTATATTAAATTTTATTGAATTGAGAATTATCAATAAAAACAGTAACAATAAGAATGTGCACTTATTTAAAACACAGATGTATGCTGTGATCTCTTGTTTCTGTATGATGCCATCATGCAAGAAAAATTTTCTGCATCATGAAATACCTTTTCTCTAGTTTTGCTCAATCCTCTGCTAATATGATTATCTATCTATCTGTCTGTCTGTCTATCTATCTATCTTTGTGCAGTTCATCTGCTACACAGGATCACCCAGGAAATTATTCCCACCTATGCTTGTCAAAATTGAACCAGTGGCCAGAAAAGGAGAATATCTTACTATACGTGTGTGCTTCAAGTATCATGTCAGAGTGTAAGTAGTACCATAGGCCAAGACTACCTTAGACAAATTTCGGAACTGTTGTAGATGCACTGTACATGTGCCTTTGTTAGGTATTTTTATAGAGGTATTTAATTACAATGCCATGTCTATCTCGTTCTGATGCAGAACAAGAACTCAGATTGTTCAGATTCCTCTATTTAGCTTCTTCTGAAAAAGACAACAGAAATTTGATGAAGAGCTATAAAACTTAGTATGCATTGGCATGGAGGAATTTCACAAGTAACTGTATTTACTCTTAATGGATTGCTGCTTCAAAGTCATCAGGATTTCAGAATTGGCACTAGAAAGTAGTTAAATGTCACAAAGCATACAATATGGGATAAACAGTGGGTTTGATTATTTACATCTCTCTCATTCTCTCCAGTGAAGATTTCAGAAATTTATACAATTTACACACTGAATTTGTGTACAATAACTTCTGCACATACTGCTGGTTTGACACAATATTTCTAGACTTACAGAAAAGCTAAGGTGTTAATTGTGTATCACTTGATTTCAAAGTAAAATATACCAGTGAAGATTTGAAAACTCAAATCAGAATCCATCCAGCTTCTCAATAATGAAGAAATTGGTATTTACCTTGCATGTCGTTTCTGGTGCTGCGAAGCTTATGAAGAGCTTCATAATCCAGATATCTAGGAGCTCTTTGCAAACAAGAGAAATGATAGCTGCGTTTATGTGATCACTGGGAGCAAACACATCAACCAATCTGTGCAGCTGAAGTCATGTCTGAAATACCAGTTTTGTCAAAAATTAAAATGAAAGGAATAAGATGTGATGGTGTTATGGTTATGTTCTACCTTGCCTCTATTTTTCCTACCTTGCAGATTGTTGGACCAGTAGGAAAAGTTGTCCTCTGCATAAAAAGTGGAGATAAAGATGAAGTATACTCATTGGGCCGAATTCCCAATACTCCTGAGATAAAAAGGACAGAGAAAAGCAAAATGAACTGAAGTAACTAGAAACCAACATCATTAATTTAGTAGGCTTTATGATCTACTGTTTTAAGGTCTTAGATCTCCAGCTGCTTGTCAGAGAGTCACAGAAATAAGAGAAGCATCTTGCATTTTCTGTCATTCTCGTGTCTTTTAAATGTGGAAATCTGGCAGCTGTGACCATCTAGAATGTTTATCCTAGTGCTTCCTTTTTTTTTTTCCCTGAAGTGGATTGCTAAGGAAGACCCAGTGTTTTGTCACTCTGAGATTTGTTCTCCTCCCACCTAGAGATGGAGTTCTAGCTTTGCTCACCTGTAGATGACAGTTAAGCTCATAAGGTCTCAGGCTTTCAGTAGTGAAAGAGGTGGTGATTATTTTGTATGTGGGGATAGAGATCAATTTTAAATGTTCAACCAATATGTTTAGGTAGCAGTTTGAATTGTAAAACCTTTGGCAGAAGTTCTGATCATGGCAGCTGGGCAGAAAAAGATCCGTATTACTGATTGCATGCAGCATATTGGGCTTATTTGAGTAGCAGTATACAAACTGATGTATGCTCACTAATCTGTTACACTGCTTCAAGAATATTTTCACTTCACATAAGGCCCTGAAAAAGAGTCACTGCTTTTCAAAAATCAAAGTTGGTATCAGTAAAGATTGATATTCTTTTCCTTTTTAAAACAGATTAACATATCATCTGAATTAAAAGCCCAGCCTCTCCATGGGAAAATACTTATATTAAAGATTTTGTCTAAAGGATTTAATGAAGTCATTCTAGTAGGTATTCTTTCAGAGAGAAGGAGAGAACTTACCATGGGTGAAAGAAGACCTTCATGATTAGAAAATTCTATCAGATACTTTATTAATAATGAAGGCTTTTGGAAATTCCAGTAGAGGACATAAGATCAGTCTGCATAGGAAATAGGTTCCTTTCTAACACAGTGCCTCATGTGTGCACACTTACCCACTTATTCTGTATTTTTGGATCCATGTTTCATCACAGCCCAAATTTTGAACAAGGATTTTTAAAGCCACTCTTAATTTACTAGTCTCTTTTCCAAACCTCTATAAGAAATTCCTAGGACACCTCAAATTAATGGGCACCACTCCTACACACCTCACTAGCATGGAGAAGCAAATTTGAGGGCAGAAATGTGCTAGAAGTGCCAGAAAAATCTGCATGCAAAGACTGGTCTCCAATAATTAGCAAGTAATAAGAAAGAAATCATCACATATGCACAAATGGCAAACTGAGTCATGCCTCAGCAATATGCTTCTTCGCTATGATTGAGCATGCCAGGTCATTTTCAAAGCAGTAATTCAAATGGTGTAAAGGGAGACCCATTTATTTGCTTCCTTCTCCCCTCCACCTTCCTCCAGCAAAAGAGAGAGCATTAGTTAAAAAAACAAATGAAGGAAAATTCCCCAAAGAACTGTAGCAAGGAACAAGAGAAACATCCATTGTAAACAGCGGGTGGGTCTTCTGACAGGCTTTGTTTGCAAATGATAACAATTACAGGTAATTTTTCATTTCAATTGGAAGAACAGATATAAAAAAAAAAGGAGAGCAAGAGAAACAGAGAGCGAGTGAGATTTCCCAAGTGCCTTATTCCCTCCCAGGTCTACAACCTAACAGGAGTGTAGAGAGCTCGGTAGTTTCTTCTTATTCCATTAAGTGAGATCTAATTGTGTCTCTTCTGTCTGTTGGCAGATGCGGTTTCTACATAACAACAGCCCAGAGACAGAGCTGCCTGATTAATGCCTCCAGCTGTCATATGCCCCATTATCTGTGCATTTGCATAACTTAATGGTTTAGGACAGGGGAGAGAGGATGCTTAATTTAATGTTTAGCAGGCCCTTGATAGCTGAATAATTTAAGAACTGTCAAGGGAGGTCAGTCCTACAGCAATTCAGCAAGACAGCCGTGATTTCTGAATATCATTAAAATCCTTACTTAGGATAATTTGAGGAAAAAAAAAAAGAAGGGGAGCACAGAAAAACAACAGTGCCCGAAAGAAGGCCCTGCTTTTCTGTTAACCATTCCTTCCCTGAAGATTAGGAGAAAGACTTGTGGAAAAAAGCCCATCAATTCACAGCATGGACAAGAGAGAAAGGGGTTAACCCTATGCAAGCTCTTTTCCTCCCTCTCCCTCCCTCCTTCTCCCCCTCTCCCCCCATCTCTCCTCCCACCCCTTCTTCCCCCATCCCCCAGTCTTCTTATAACAAGGGTGGAAATACAGAATTTTCTTAAATTCATCTAAAAGCCCAACATGCTTTGAACATGAAACACTCTCGGTTTCGCTAGATGCTAATGAATATTATTAAGCTAATCTTCCATTTGTTTTCTAATTATGTGTCAGAAAGCACTTGCAATGGCAGCTGAGACAACTGCCAGGGTGCATTTATTTATCTTCCAATTCTGTGTCTACTGACCGCCTAAAGCACAGAGTGATTAGGATCAAATAAAAAGGGATAAAAAAAAAAAAAGATTTTTTTGCAGGTTGATTACTGTTCTTTTCCAAGCATTAACTTCTGCATGACATTTGACTCTATTTGAAGAACTGATAAAATGTAGCTATTTAGGCCTCCCTGTGAGGCATTCGTAATACAAAAATTAATGAAAGAAGTAATCTATGGCTGGACTGATCCACTGTATTGGCTCTGGTTGAGATGAAGCTAATTTTCCCCACAGCAGCCCTTGTAGTGCCGTGCATTGCACTGGTGGCTAGAAAGGTGTTGCTAACACACCAGTGTTTTGGCTGCTGTGAGCAGTGCTGGCACAGCATCAGCACGGGCTCTCCAACATTTTCCCCCTCACCAGTGAGGATGGGCAAGGTATTGGGAGAATGCAGCCAGGTCAGTTCACCCAAACTGACCAAAAGGATATTCCATACCATATGGCATCTACTTAGCAATACAATCTAAGAGAAAGGGCGGGGCTAGCAGGCATTTGTTATTACTACATTTGTCTTTTAGTGCCATCACTATGCATCTGGAAGCCCCACTTCCTGGAAAGTGACTGGACATCTGATGGGAAGTAAATAATAAAACTTTGATTTCCCTTTGCTTCTGTGCACAACCTTTGTTTTTGCTTTATTAAACTGCCTTTATCTTGACCCACATCTTTTTTTTTTTCATCTTATCTTCTCACCCATGTTCTGCTGAGGACAGGAGTGGTGGAGAAGCTTGGTGGGCAACTGACATCTATCCATCTCACCATGGTTTGTCTATTTGGTAGCCAAATCAAAGACTTGCTCAATGAGTCATGGGCTCAGAATCTTAGAATAATAAAATGGCTTGGGGTAGAAGGGGCCTTAAAGATAATCTAGTTCCAATGCCCCTGCCATGGGCAGGGACTCCTCCCCATAGACCAGGGCACTCAGTGCTCAGCATGGCCTTGAGCTCTCACAGGGATGGGGCATCCCCAGCTTCTCTGGGAAACCTGTTCCAGTGCCTCACCACCCTCACAGTGAACAAGTTTTTACTAATAGCTGATCTGAACCTACCCACTTTCAGTTTGAATGTGTTCCTCCTTCTTCTATCACTACATGCTCTTCTAAAGAATCTCTCTCCTTTTTACCTGTAGGCTCCCTTCAGGTACTGGAAGGCTGCAATTTGGTCACCTCAAAGCCTTCTCTTCTCCAGCATGAACAGTCCAAATTGTCTTAGCCTGTCCTCACAGGAGAGGTGTTCAATTCCTCAAATCATTTTTGTGACCCTCCTCTGAACACACTCCCACAGGTCCACATCCTTCCTGTGCTGGGACCCCAGAGCTGAATGCAGCCCTGCAGGTGGGGTCTCACCAGAGCAGAGCAGAGGGGCAGAATCCCCTCCCTGGCCCTGCTGCCCACACTGCTTTGGATGCAGCCCAGGACACGTTTGGCTTTCTGGGCTGAGGGTGCACATGGCTGGGTCATGTCCAGCTTCTCCTCCCACAGCATTTGCAAGTCCTTCTGGGCAGGGCTGCTCTCCATCTGTTCAGCCCCCAGCCTGTCTTGGTACCAGGGCTTGCCCCAACCCAGGTGCAGCACCTGCACTTGGTCTTGTTAAATTGAATGAGGTTCCCATGGGCCCAGTTCTTGATCTTGTCCATGTCCCTCTGGATGGCATCCTTTCAGGTGTGTGAAGAGCACCATTCAGCTCGGTGTCACCAGCAAATTTGCTGAGACTACACTCAATACCTTTGGCTAAATCATTAATGAAGACATTAAATAACGCTGGTATCAGTATGGACCCATGAGGGACATCACTTTTCACTGATGTCCATCAGGACTCTGAGCCACTGAGCACTTCCCCTTGGATGCGACCATCCAAATTTCTTATGCATCTAATGGTTGAATCTATCTCTTTCCAATTTAGAGAGAAAGATATTTTGGGGGACTGTGTCAAAAACTTTACAGAAATCTAAATCAATGACATCTGTAGCCCTTCCCTTTTCTATTGGTGTAGTCACCTCACCAAGGAAGGCCACTGGGCTGGTCACACAGGATTTGCTCCTGACGAAGCCTTGATGGCTGTCCTGAATCAGCTCCCTGTACTCCATGGGCCTTAGCACAGCTTCTAGGAGGACCTGGTCCAGGATCTTCCCAGGCAAGAGGGGAGGCTGACAGGTCAATAGTACCCAGGGTTGTCCTTTCTACACTTTTTAAAGGTGGGCGCAGTGTTTGCCTTTTATCCAGTCTCGTGGGACTTCATCTGACTGCCATGACTTTTCAAGTATCATGGAGAATGGCTCGAAAACTACATCAGTGAATTCCCTCAGGACTCTGGGATGCAGGTCAGGAGTTCCCATGGACTTATGTACATTCAAGTTCCTCAGGTGTGAAATGACTGATCATTATTTACAATGGGAGGGACTTCACTCTGGGGAGAAAGACGCCGTCCTGTTTCTGTTGAGTACATTGCATTTGTCCTGCCCTGTCATCCCCTCTCCAAAGACAGAGCTCTGTCTTTCCTGAGATCTGGCACTTTGAAGTCCATATAGTTAGGATTTAAACAACTTCAAAACACAACGATTAATGATTCTGTTAAGAGCAACATTTGGTAGATTCAGTGTTACTTAGTGGAATGACATTATTTACATTTACTGGATGAGATGAGTCTGCTGTTTTGCTTGTGGCAAGCAGGCTGAGTTTCTAGCCAGCACTTTTCCCTAAGCACTTCTATTTGCATATATTCCTGTGCGACCACATATTTTCCGGCTTTACCCTCTTTCTTCAATTGCTGTCTCTCTGCTTTGACCAGCTCAGTTCACCTGACTCTAACAGGTGATTTTCCCCATGATTTTCCTTGGGCTCATTGTGCGGATCCTTCTTGTACCTGGCTTTTTGGCAGAATGTGGCTTACTTTAGCTAGTATATTCTATAAAATGTCTGAACAGCTCATTTAATTTCTGATTTAATTCCCATTGTGTGTAAGCAATTGCCAATGTGCTGATGATAAATAAAGAATCTGTAGAACTACCAGACTCTTATGTCAGTGTGTTTGTGCACACATTCCATATGCATCTCTACACACAAAGCTATGTACATACAACTGGGTGTGCTACCTCAATTTTTTCCCCCCATGTTATTAGATCAACAGCTTAGAGCACCATCTGACATTGGAGTACCTAGTGTTTCTCTGAGATTTAGAAAAAGAGTGTAGGGAAAATTGAATTGAAGGATTACATTGAGTTGAAGGAGAACAATTGCTGTGGCTGGTTGGCAGCTGCCCAAGATTTTATAAGGGATTGAATACCTCCTATCTTTGTGCTGTTGAAATTTTCTTCTAAGCCATTTGTGTCTTGACATTTTATAAATATGGAAAAGCAACAATTGTCAGCTGAATTAATTATTCAGCTGGTTAAGTCTGTAGGTAACAACCTGTGTCTTCACCAAGCAGTTCTTACACTTGATAATGACATTTGGTGGGGTGGGGTAGTTAGAGCTGTGGCAGCATGGAAAGGAGAAAGAAATCTGCTCCTCCATTTAATGGGCTATTTTGTTTTTTTTATGGTCTTTCACCAAAGTATGCAATACTCAGCAGAACAGGATGAGTGGCATGTTTTTTGGGTGTTGTGTGGTGACTTTTATACACAGAATTGATCCATGATAGCAAAGTCATGGATAGCTCTGATTTGTACTATGGAGGAAAAGAGAGATGATGCTGGTGTTTTATTTTTCTTTTTTGTTTAGCTACATTACTGTTTAGTTCTTCCAGAAAGAAAAATATTTTTTTACTCACCGATGTTTTTGATGTTTGATTTGTTTTAAAAGGGGAAATTGAGAAAAAACCTGCATTGTGAGGCTCAGTTTCTGAGAGGTAAATTTCCATAAGGTTCGTTTTTGGCCACTGCCTTTTTGTAGCTTCCTAGCAGGGAATTGATTAGAAGCAGTATGAAGCTGAAGTAGAAACTGGGATCTTTTATTTGGTAGAAACATGTAGTTCCAAGTTAGAGAATTCACTTTTAAACATGTAGTCCTGCTCTGTTGCCCTTAAACTTATTTTGCTCATTTTTTTTCAGAGACAAATTTACTATTAATGCTGCAAACCCCCAGTGACAAGGTTGTCCATTTCTAGGCTTCTGCTAACAGAACAAGAGTAAGAAAAAATGAGAAGGCAAAAAAATCCTTATGCTTGCTAACATAAATCATCACAGTAGTTCCAGTCAGCACATATGGTATGGTAACATTGCCCATTGCTTTGAGACCCTCTAATGGAAGACCATATGGGCTTCTGCTGCATCAAAACACAATAGGCCTGTGTTTAGGACTCCACAGTGATCTGGATTCAGAACTTCCTTGCTTTTATTGGTTTGTGCGTCTGCATGAATATTTTTTCTTCCAGCACAGTGGTTTTTTTTTTTCTGATTCCTTTGTTTAGTGACAGATTCCAATGGATTGAGCAAGACAATGCTGTGCCTGTGGTTTTTGCATTTGACATGATTGCCTTTGCACATTTTGTGGTATTTACAGATTTCAGAAATAGTGAGAGAATATTACAACTGGATGACTTCATCAGAATAAATTAATTGAGAGAAAAAGTATTTCCTTTTTTTTCTGGTACATCTTTTTTGAATGATGGATATTTTTTTCCGATTCCTGGAAATTAGGATGTCATCCTGAGAATTTCCAATTGTTTATGGTCACTGTCCTGCAAATGTCATTCTGTCCTCTGGCTGTGGTGGAAGAGCTGAACACACAAAATGTTGTTAAAACTGTGGTATTAGGGTCTAATAAATTTATTTATCTAAAGACACCATTACTGAAATAGGCATAAAAGATACCCCTGAATCTAAGCACTTCCAGCACACCGATAGTTAGGATGCTGACTATAGGTAGAACACGGGTCCTTGCTTCTGCTACATTCACTGTTCCCTAAAAATAATCAGTCACAACCTCTTTGTTATTTGTTATTTGTTTTTTGGTTTTTTTTCCCCCTGGGAACACCTGCAAATCTTCCATGGATCCAACACTGTTTGCATTCAAAAGATTCTCTTTCTTTTCAGTCATTTGTTTTGGCTAGTCATTTTACTGCCCACCTTGGCTGACTTCAGGGCCCCTAAAATCCATTTGACCTACATCCTCTTAGCCACCTACGAGTCTTTATTTCAGTCCTCTGGCAGAGGAGGATAGGTGAGGTCCTCCATTTCCTGCTCCCTTCTCAGAACAGGAGCAGATAGTTGGTGGCCTCTCCAGGACCATACTGTGGCGTGCAGGTGACAAATGTCTGTGTATAACAATACTTCTCTGTCTTCTTCTCTTTAATTATTTGTTATGCATGGATCAAGGCTAAATCTAATCAGGTTTTTTTAAATACAACAAAAGTATAGTCACCAAGGGCTGTGCATTCACCAAGGACCTTTCAAGCCCAGTGTAAGACAGAGGGCAGCAGATGGATGTGGAGGACAGATGGGGACATGGTTATTAACACAATGATAAAGAGTGGTTGGCTGGAGGACGGTTTCCCTTTCTGTTCCCAAAGTGGACAGGTTTTCTCTGGCAGCTGGGGCTAGTTGGTGGGAATGAGAACAGTGAGAGGAGGGCAGATGTCTTCACATTGGTGAGCAGGGAAATAGGGCATAAAACTCCCTTCAAGTGATAGCTCTTCTGCATCCAGGATGGGTTTAAATTGATTTTGCAAGCACAAGGTTCAAACAGCAGTGGATGTATATGGAAGCAAAAGGGGTTGAAATTAATTGTGAAAGGGCTCAGAACAAGGCAGAGTGGTGCATGGGTGCACTGAGGCAGACTTGTCTCAAATCAGGTATAACTGGCTAATAATATAAGCATATTTCTGTTAGTTTTCTGTAGGAAATATTTCTGAGCAAAAATACAGGTTTAGCAATCTAGCAAAACTAGATTAGATAAAATTACCATCATTTCAGCATCAGGTAACTGTTTATTTTGTAACTTCTTCTTCCGTAAGTGATACTGCTTTGATGGCCATGCTGTGTGAATTGAAACTGAATTGTATTTACAGTACAATACGTAGCAAAGCCCTGAGCTCTTGGTTATATTTAGGTAGAGAAAAGGTAGAGATGAGTATTTTTTGTAAATAACTTTAATTGCTCCAGGTATCACCCCTATTCAGCTTTTTTTTTTTTTTTTTAAACTTTCCTTTTGGGACTTACAAAGTCCTCTACTACTATCTACTTTTAAGTTTTGGACTAATATATATAAGTCTCATAACTATGCGAAATTCTTGATTTTGAAGCATGGGCCCGAAAGTTCTGTGAATGCTGGTAGAATGAAAAGTAGTTACTAATATAGATCTATTCAAGAGCAGAAAGGAACTGTTTTTTCTCTTCTATCCTTGTGAACCAGACGGGTTTCCTTCAAATCTCAAAATTAGGTTTGGTTTTAGGGAAAAGTTCCAGTCAGCACTTGCTCTTCTAAATCAATTTCAAAACATAAATCCTGTGATAAATGCTTGATCTCCTGCATAGAGATTCAAAAATACTTTTTGATTCTTTTTCTGTCACAGAGAAAACATGAGAAATCTCACATTAATTTTTTTCCACCCATAGATGAAGACAATATAAACATCCTTCAGCTGCATTAGACATTACCTAGATGAAAATTTAAAAATAAAATACCCTTTTCCTTCTGTTTCCAGAGGCGATTAGGATGACAAGTTAATCAAGACTTCATCTGAGCCTTGTATTCTTCAACTCATCATAGTGTATCTCTTCTAATGTAGTTGTTCATTCCATTCAAAGCAGACTTTTTAAAAGGGCTCTGGATATGTTCCGGATTTACTTCGCTGAAAAATCCCTTAGACGTTTTCTTAACTAACCACACATGAATTAAAACCCAGAAAGACTGCAGGTGTTGCAGAGAGGTGTCTATCAGGTGCATAGCTGGAATGACCTCAGTGCCCTGACCTGAAATCTAAGGAGACTCAGAGAGAGCTCTTGGCAGAGTGTCATGGTTCTCTGTGACCTGGGGAAATCACTTACACCCGCTCTGCTCAAGGCTCCTCATTTGCAAAAGATGAATTTCTCTTTGCTTTAAGGGTCCTGCACCACTAATGACAGTGAGTGCTCAGCTTCTGAGCTGATGAGGGTCAGTCAGTTATATGCTTTAACTTGTCTTGTGCCTTTTGGGGTACAATGTGTAAAGAATACGATTTTCCTCTACCACCCACTGTATACATATAATTTAGAGGATCTAAGTAAGTATCCAGAAAATTATATTTTGTGATGGGACTGGGAGTTATGAAGAGTAGGGATAGTTAAAGATGGTCTTTCAAGAGACACAAGCCCTGGATATTTGAAAACTACCCAGGAGCTCAGAAGAGAAACTAGTTGCAATCTCCTGCTGCCTCAACTGTATCCTTGGCTGCCCTGCAGTCTGAATGAGGGAAGAGAATGGTATTTTGTATATCTTCAAGTGCTGTTTTTCTTTTGTTAACATCTTCTGTAGCTGGCATACAATGAAAGGACATCTATTTAAAAGCATTGTTTCCCTTCCGAGGTTTTAATGATAAATGCACAGATTACTGCAAATTTTTCTTCTCTCACCAGTATGACATTTTACTTTTAAATGGACTCTAATGTTAATAAAATCTTCATAAACCCTGACAGTGTAACAATAGTGATTTTTTTTGCTCAGCCATCAAAATAAAGAAAATATGTCCAAAATAATTTTTTCTAAGGAACTCTAACAGAAATGTCTTAAAAATGTTACACAAAACAGATGCTGTGAAAACTGGGCTAAAATAAATGCTGGTCAGCTCAGCCTGAGGTGGAAGTTTCTCCAGTCAAGTTACTGTTCCTCTATCTTTATTTTTATGGATATAAGCCCATCAGGAATACAATTCTGTCTTAAATCTTCTAGTCTGTGTCATGAGTAATAGATTTTCAGTTCCCAAGGGATCAGAATAATTAAATATATTCAAATTTAACTCAACATTTAATACCTAATTTTATTACTGAATTCAGAGTTTCTTCTGAGTAGCATATGTGGAAATCTAAGAGAAAGGAAATGGAAACCAAGAAAATCCATTTAAAGGTCCAGCCTGAGAAGTGACTTCATTTCTCTGTTCTATTCAACAGCCTATGAGAAGATGCGTAAAACGAAAATAATTCTGAGCTTTTGTCTTTACACAAATACATATTTTAGTGAAACTCTATGAGCTGTGAGGGTTTTGAGTACTTGTTTTTACTGACCATGTAGAATGCTAGTTACATATGTGCATTCCTGTGCTGGCAGCTTCTGTTAACTTTTAATAAAGGTGCAAATGATTTCTTCAGCAGTACCTACTTGAACAATATTTCATTTGATATCTATGTGAAATGAGCCAGGAGACACGAGGCAGCTCTCTTTCCCACAATAATGATGGTGACAGAAAATAGAACAGTTTGCCACGTGATCATGGGTTCAAAAGAACAGAAAATGTGTGAATAAGCATGGAGACTGAATATTGGAGTGTCCCTAAAGCTGCTCTCACTTTCCCAAGCTGATACAGAGAAGATGGTAGGCAGCTTGAGGAAGGCTGTGGTTTTGTTTTGTTTTGCTTCTTGCCTGAGCAGAGATTAAAAAAATGCAATAGATTCTTGACCTACCAGACACTGAAGAAAAACTGCTGCTGAATGTCACTTGTAACATTTCAGTTGTATCCTGAGGAGAATGTGGTAGGTGCTAATTGTGCTGGAAACCTGGTGATCTATTTTTCACTGTGAATATTAACTTATGATTTGTGCCCTTACTGAATTTTTGAAACATGGGTCAATAAAAAATAAATTGTTGTCCTGTCACCTCTGTCAACACAATGCTCTGTGAACTATTGAAGTTCAGCCTCTCACTTTGCAGGCATTAAAAAGCATTAGTACAGGCAGAGCGATTTTGTTCAGTTGAAGAAAATATGCCTTCATTTACTTTGCCCTTGAATTCAGGACTGTGAACGCACATCTGATAAGGGTAGAAAAACTCTTGGCTTATGCTAACAAGTCTGAGTGGAAAGTTCTGGGGTTAAGGAATCAAGTGAAAAAATTAGGGTCTTGCAAGCAATTGTAAAAATCAAGGCCAAGAATGAAGTCAAATTCTTACATCACAGAGATGCTTTAGAGTTTCTCCTGATATGTAGCTTTCCAAAGCACATTCAATAATAAACATTGCAATTTTGCTTCATCTACAGAGTAAGAGGGTCTTGAGAGATCTACACGCAGGTCTAACTGCAAGAAAAGGGTCAGACTGAGAACGCTCCTAGCCCGAGGTAATAGACTGCTTTATGCTCTCTGAAACTGTATTCCCAATTGTATTAAATAATTGTTTCATGTGGAGGTATGTAGTGACCAACAGCTATGTGGTAGAAGGGGACATGGGGATATACTTGTCCCTTTTTATTCCCTGGCTGCAAGTTTGTAGCCACCACAAGAACAGGATACTGGTTTAAACCAGTGTTCACTTCTCTGCTACGTGCATGTGCATCCATTACAAGGGTGAAAAACCAGTGAGAATTGTAAATATAGTCAGCATTTTATTTAAATTTTTCTGTTGCATTCATGCCAACTACTAATTAACACTGATTAGTCCCTCTGTCTCCTAACAGGGCACTGCCCATTCACCAGCTTTGCTTTCTGTTTGCAAATAACTAGTCTAAACTAAAGCAATTTAAAAACTCCCCCTCACTTTTGTCAATAGAAAAGATATGTGCTGTTATTCACTTTATCAGCCAGTCAAGCAATGCTGTTTCACAGCCTGATCCAGAGTCCATGGAAAGACTCCTACTGGGTTAAACATGCTTAAGATCAAGCTCTTAGCAATGGCAGCACTTTAATAAATCACGTCTTACAACTTCTTTGATGGGCTGCATACCTTTGTGCTTCTCTGTGGCCTGCTAGCTTTAGGGTTTTCTTTGTTTTTGGAGGATTTTATTCTACCTAAGCAACCCTGACTTATATTCTGTACAGCCTCACTGAATGTAGAGTTTTACAGATTGTAAGTCAGAACTGACTCTGATTCTCTGATGTCGTCTTTTTCTGATGCAAAGTTCACTGTCATGCTAGCTTGTCTCTTCCCTCATCTGCTTTCAAAATTTCATTTCTCTCTTATTTCTGTGTGTGCAGAGCTCTGGCCCCATCACTCAGCTGCTAAATCTGTCTCTGTCTATTGGGCTGCCTTCTTCCTCTCAACTGCCAGATCTTTGCTAGCTCCCAGCAGTCTTCTTTCCCTCCTCCAGTGCCATAATGTATTTGCTGCTATTTAATGAGTTAACAAAGATGGGTGAGCCCACACTCTTATTCTGTCTCCCAGCATTCTTAAATGGAGAGCAGGGTAAGTACAAGCCAAACCAGTATTTTCTTCTAAGGAATCTTAAACTGTTAATAGGCATGCCTTTCCAATTCTCCAAACTAGATAGTCCATATCCTCTGAGAGTAACTAGACAATACTCCATCGACTTCAAAAACCTTACTTTAACTGTGACTGAAATTTACACCTTAGTATAAATGGAGCTTGTGTTTCACATAAATCACTAGAAACTAGTTAGATAAGTGGCAAATTAAATTAAATATCCGATGTCAAATTGCTGCAAGTTCCCAAATTAGTGCTGATTAATATCAAATCTTAAATTTGTGTTTGAAGTGAAATTAAAATTACCATTATCTAATAGAAATAGCTCTGCACTATATCTTCAGTGACAGTCATGAGTTTAATAATCCAACAAACCACTGGATGTCTCTACTGTGCCATATCAGTCCAGTTAAAAAATATATATATCAGGCACAAAAGCCTACTTACAAAAGAAGGCAATTTAAACATGGAAATATTAGAAATGATGGGACAGAGACTTGGATGAATCTCTCACTGGATATGCTATGAAATACAGAAATCCTGTACCTATATGGTACAGGATTCAACCGACATACTATACAGTAAAATTTGACTGATTCTTACAAACAAGGAAGTTCCTTTTCCTTTTATAATTCAGGTGGTACCTGTTCTTCAGAGGTAGAGAAAACTACAATTCTCTAATAGGGGGATTTTTGATTGCTTTTGTTTCTTTAAATCAGCTGAATAACGTTCAGATTTAAATTTTAGTCTTCCTTCTTCAAACACCCTCCTAATGCCTCATTCCTTTGCTGTCCCTCTCCATGGACCAGAGATGATGGAGATAGTGCTCTGGAAACTTTAAATGTTAATTAAGTAACAAAAGGCTACATGGGAACCAAGGCAATTTAAAACAGGAAGGATAAAATCATAAAGACAGGAATACCTAAGGGTGTCAAATGTATTACATGGGCTATGTGCTTATATATGTAAGGGAAAGGGGATGAACCCTCTGATAGATACCAGCTGGATTTAGTCACCATGGCTACACAAGATTTGTTCTGGCTGTCCCTTCGAGCTGTTTTTCCGGTGAGGAGGATTACAGGGCTGTGAGGTTTCTGTGGGGCAGGCACCACGTTGCTTCTGAGACAGGCTGGCAGCAGTACATCCAGACACCTGATGAGAAGGCTACAGGCATTTCCTCATTCAGACACCTCACCAGGTGTACAGGAAAGGCTGTGCTTGAACGTGAGGCTGGCTCTGTTTGCTTGGCATCCTGTGCCACTCTCTTGGGGGCTGCTTGTATTCTGCATCAGTGTGTGTTAGTTTGTTAAAGGATTCCAAAAGCACCTAGTGGCTTTCATCGTGCAGAGTGGGTACACCAGATTAAATACCAACTGTATGACTCAAGTTGCTCCTTCCAGTCTTGTTTGGATTTGAAGTTAAAAAAGGAAGCATCAAAATTAATAATAAACAACATCACCACACAATTTTCAATTTATCACAAAACTACCCATCTGTCAGAGTAGTTATAAGTCATTGCTGGTATGAATGCTTTTGCTTATTCGCAGTCCCTGACACAGTCACTTCCACTTCTGAAGATGAATCAGGATGTGAAAAATGTGTGCCTGGTTTGAGAACTGGGAGTTATGACAGTCAAATACTTCTTTGCCATGCCAGTAATGACGACTCACTGGCATCTCTAGTATAGCTGCTGGGTATTCGTGCAGAAGAGATGCCATGTGTGATGCTAGAAGGCAGTGATGGCAAATTATTGTGTTAGGCTAGCAAAGCAAAATTTACAGAGCATTGTCAGATACTCATGAATTATTCTTGCCAGGAAAAAGGTAATAAATGGGGGCTAGACACTCTTACCTCAGTCTTAATAATAATGACTGTAGTCGGTACTTCCTTTTGGATTTTTTTTTGTTTGTTTGTATTTTTTTATTTTTTAAATCCATGAAAACCTTGAAACAGAAAAAGCAATTATCTATAATGCCAGTGGATTCAATTTTACTTCATCCCAAAACTTTGGTCTGAGCAGAGCAGTTGAGTTTTAAAAAGGCTGCTCTGCCCTTCTGAATTTATTACATAAATTCTTGTGTAGCAAAGTTTAAATATACAGCTTCAGGGAAGAAAAGAAGCCACTAAAGTGTAGATAAATCAACACCTTTTATTCAAAGGAACAATTTCACCTCTTCAATAGCGGGGAAGGTGGAAGAAAAAAATAAAATATTTTGAATTTTATCCTGCCTTTTATCCAAAGGACTTTGCAAAAAAAAAAAGAAAAAAAGAAAAAAAGAAGAATAAATTAGTTCCCCTCATGAAACAGTGTTTTCAAATGTTGATATTTCACTTTGAAGGGAGAGTAGGTCAAGACAAAATGATGGACAATGGTTTTTTGAAAGTCTGACATAGGCAATCTGTACTAAGAACCAGGAACAGGACCTGGATTGTCATAAGATAGAAGTCCTGTTCACGGATTTTTGGAAATGAAATAATGCAGAGAACAAATCTCTAAAGAATCTAGTCTACTGGTCATGGCAGAGGATTAAAAATCCCCAGTTTACTTCAGGTGTTTCTGCATTCAGAGAAGTATAAAAGTAGACATGTGTTAACTTTGTTGGCAAACACATTTGCCTGCTCATGGCTTGAGCTAGGTCAGGTCTGTAACTATGAGTGTGGCAATGCCTGATCTCATTGGGGATTTAGCTCTCAGTCTTTATGTCAGTTTGAGACCCGTAGAATGCTAATAAATGTGTTCTCTTACCTTGCAGAAGCCTTGCAAGGATGACTGTATGGATATTAATAGATTTCAGGTGCTTACCTGAATCTGCCAAAATGAGCATTGCATATCTTTTGCCGAATATCTTACTTGCTTTGTCCAGATCCCCATGTACCTTGACATATCAGACACAAAATTTACTCCTTTTCCCCACCTGTGCCATTTCTCTAATACACACTTCTTAATCTTAAATATGTACACATTTTACTTTTCCAGAATAATCAGGTTTGCAATTTCCCTTGGGGAGAATATTTGCTACTTCAGTAAATTTTCTGACACTCATTCTGAACATCTTCTTTGACTTGGTATCTATTCGAACCATTATACTTTATGCATCCTCTAAATAATTCCATTGATTGCTTTTGTTTTTCTAACTTTAGAATATTTGACATCTCCTATTGTGTCTCCCCACTGTGCACTGAGGTTTTGCTTAGTTAGGTCATCATGTAGAATTAGCTCCTATAATTCTGCCTTATTATTCACCTGAGAAACCCTTGTTTTTGGGAAGCTTTGGTGTAAATTCCCCATCTGTTTGTCAATATATTTTGGACTGTGGACTGAATGCAACATGCCAAATGTGAACTTATGAGAACTGTACAAGACAAGGACAAGCCATTTCAGTTTTCTCATGTGACATCCAAATCCAAGCACTTTAATCTTTTCATTGCTTTGCATCATTATGAGCTCTACATTGCCACTTCCTCCTTCCTCCATCCTGCACAACCAACCCAGAGTATTTCTGCCTGGCGAGTACATCTACCGCCACCCTAGTGAATGCTTATGTCTTTTCATTAGCTTTCATTAAACTCACGGAACTGTTCCCAGTGAATTCCTAAAGACACCTTCTTTCTCACCACCCTCTGTTTTCTGAGCTGTTGTCCAGCCCAAATGACCTTAATCAAACCACCCATCCAGCAGGATTTTTGTATGCGTGTCTTGTACGCAGTCCTCAGATTGGGATGGCTCATTCTGCTATTCCGCCTATGGAAGTAACTTCTCTAGCTGCCTTAATCCATTAGGCTTGGCCTGTCTGTCTAGGAGGACCCGGGGCTGTCTCTCCAGCTGTGGTGGGGTTTGCTTCTGCTCTGCTCAGGTCTCTGCTGTGTGCCTGCAGCATGACTGAGGTGAAAGCGAAGGGTGAGCTGCAGCCTGCCCCTCTTGCCTAGTGCCGAGGATGCTCTCCACTGAAGTGGGGTAGTCTCCCACGCCTCCTGCACTGTCAAGGCTTTCGGCACAGCCCCCAAGGGTTGTGCAACTCCCCCAAACAGGCTGGAGGGCAGGGTGCCTCTGCTTAGGTTTCTCAGAGGCGCTGATGATCATGAGAGTCTGATTGCAGTCAAAGTGAACTAATGATAGTGCCAGAAGATATTGAAGAAGGAGGGGAAGAGGGAACAGAGCTGCCTTTGAGACAGGAGGCTGCAGGAGGACTGTGAATTTTACAGCCCTTCTAAAAGGCTTTTCATGGTTTGCTGCATGGTCTCATTAAGAGAAGAATGTTAGAGCTTCAGAAAGAGCCCTCTGCAATTCTTGTGCTGGGTGGGTAATACATGTCACAACATATATCTACAGCAAAGCAAAGGAGTGCAGAACTGGGCTGCATGGTTGGATCCAAAAGAAAAGAGCTAGAACATTTCTTCTTTCACCCTCTACTCTGAATCCTTGCAATAATTAGCCGAAGTAAAATGAATATTAGCTTATGCTTAACTGCCTTTCCAGCATGTTTCTCTGCGTTGACCCAGTAGTGCTAAACCAATTATTTTTTGAACTTTATGGCTTTAAATAATCCACTGCTTTAAAACTCCCTCTACCCCTCAGCTACTTAACCACAGGCCCGACTGCCCTAAATCCTTTTCTTATACTTTGTAGCTTTTTAAGCAAGCCCCCTCTTTAAGTAGACATAATCCCTTCTCTGTAGAAAACATGAAAGACCTTGAACAAATCAAGATTTCTCCATGGAGAATTCAGCTAATCCTCTGCTTAGCTCCTAACAAGGAAATCCATCTCGCCACCAAGCACCCCATTACTAGAACTAATGCCTGACTTGAATAACAAGCACATTATTGTGCTTTAATTGTAGCACTGCTCTGTCACATGGAGAAGTTGGAGAGAAACGTGATTCGGCTTCTCCGGGAAAGACAGGTCACGCCTTTTTGTTGTTGTTCACCTTACTGTGATTTAAAAGCCGATTAAATTAACTATTAATATGAACTGCACATGCTTCAGATTAGATGAAACAGCTGTACTGTAGCTCTCTAGTACACTCTATTATTAAACAAGTGCTGTTACACTGGATTACTATTCTCCTTTACATTGTCTTTTGACTGTTGTGAAATTCGTGTGCCTGGGCTTGAAGAGGTATAATCGTGCCTTTGGGAAGAGGGAGGCATCACACATTTGGTCACAGAAAATTATGTTAGTGTTAAATCAGAGTGAAAGCAAACTAATCCACAACGTGGATGCATGGTCAGCACTTTTTCCAAGAAAGGCTCTCAGCAGCATGAACTGGCTACTGCTGCAATAGTAGAAAGGAGACAGAACACCTTGTGGCAAAATAACTGCATGCATCAAAAAAGAAAGAGAAGGTGCTGCTCCAGCTCTGGAGTAGTAGTGCTAGCCCTGGTGTAGCTGCTCACTGGGTGTCATCAGGAAATAGAAACAGGAAGAGGACACCTGGAGCGCATCCCAGCATGATCTTGGGCCTGACCTCACGGCCCCCTGGCATGGGGATAGTCATTGCAATTACTCCTTGGACCCTTGTGGTCCAGCAGCCACAGCTAAATCACAAATGATCAATACTGTGGGGAGCAGGCTGTGTGCACCTCACCACACGTGCTTCATGAGCTTGGGAAGGTCAGATGGCTTCCTCCTCAGCTTGTGCAGGTTTGGGGAGAGGTGTCCACTGCATTGCATCAACAGCTGTAGAGGCAGATACACAGCCAGGAGCAGGTGTGAGAGGCGTGAGCCCTGGACAGGAAATGCTCACTCCTGATGGGTGAACACATGTAAAGTCATACTGCCTCTGATTTAGTCTCCTAATCAGCTCTGTGCCATGGAATAAGTGTGCTTCTTCTGCTGATCATGAAGCTCCTCTAGATGCCCTGAAACAGTATGGGACTATAGGTGAGTCCCCATTTTTTTCTGGATTAGGAAGGACAAATTAATGTGGAAGATGTCTGGGGGAACTCCTGAATTAAACAAGGAAATATCTTTGATGCTGTTTTTCAGAACTGAGAGAATTAAGTGTGAGAATGGTAACTCATTTCTGCGCCTGATAAAACGTATGTGTATTGCTACACAAGAGTGATTGCAACAAGAGAAGAGGAAATACTGTCCATTCAAATATGATGAGAAATTAGGATGAAATACCTTTTTTATTCAGGCATGGTTTGTCATCCGATGTAGAGGATGTATCATAGGCTGCATGTTTATTCTCTTGGTTTATAATATGATTTTTTAACTAAGATTTTTTCCTCTCTGTACAACAAACTTAGCTGTGGATGCTGCTGTCGTTATGTCTCTAGATTCTAAAATATAACACTGAGAGATGGCTGGGATGGGGGAGCAGCAGCATTTTATGGATTTAATGTGACATTAGGCAAATACTGAGCAAGATTTTAATTATAGTGGTTATGGCAAATTTTCCTGCTGTGGAAGATGTCAAGAATCCTCCTATATTTAGAATACAAGAACCTCATTGCCTGCTCTTCCCATCTAAGGCTGTATGTAAAGTACAGAGTAGAAGAGTTAAAGGGTTGTAGTTTAAGGGGAGTTCCACTAGATGATGGTATAAATCTTCATAATGAGAAAGATCGAAGTGGTCAGCTTAAACAGGGGTTCAGGAAAACAAAATGCCACACAACTAGAGGCAGCGGCAGCCCCTAATCTTCCCCCTGCTGCATTACAGTGAGGCTACAGCAATTGCATCTGTCACATGAGCATCAGCAACATCCAGCAGCATCAGAGTGGGCTGTGGCACCACGCAGGCAAACTAAATGGAGGGGTAGATTTACTTGATTTAAAATCAAGTAATAATTTGCTTAATTTATTTTGCAAATTAGACTAGGCTAAAATCAATTCATTTTAAAATTATACTATAAATGGGAGTAATTGTGTAATTATCAGCAAAGTAATTAAAGAGCAGAACAACCATTTACATGAATCCAAAATAAAAAAAATCAAAGCTGGGTCTTACATTCCCCCAGCTGACAGATGTCAGAATGTTATTGGGGCACAAGTCTCAGTCTGTTCGCCTCAGGAGGCGAAAAGATACAGCTCTTTATACTAAGCTAGGTAGCAGCTTCTACAGCTCCCTTGGATTGGCAATGGAGGCCTCCATGGGGAGTTTCATGAAGATCTTGTCAGGCAGGAGGAATAATTCCTGCTGAGCTATCAATTAGGAGAAAGGGCATATGGCAAAGGCAATGTCATCAAGAAAATCTGCTGGGGAGAACAACCTTTTAAATATATTAGTAATGGAGAAAGGCTTGCCTTGGTGTCTTGAGAGATTACAAAAAATATGCCACTTCTGGATGTCAGAATGCTATCCAGATTCTCCACTTCTGCCCATGGGCTAGTGCAGCTCTCCTAGAATATGGCTGCTCCTTGCAGCTTGAGGAATGAAAAATTCCAATTCTATTTTCATTTCCATTTCTCATTCCGCTGCTTCTGGCTGAGATGGAGCCCGTTTTCTTCAGAGCAGCCCAGAAAGTGCCGCCTTTCTGATCTGTGCTGCAAACAGTCCCGATAACACACCAATGCTTCAGCTCCTGGTGAACAGTGCTCTCTCAGTGCTGAGGCCTTCTCTGCCTCTCATCCTCCCTGTGCCTTCCGAGTGAGCAGGATCGGGATGGGCAGTGGCAGGGAAGGGACACACGCGGCACAATTGACCCCAACTGGACAAGGAGATGCCCCATGGCGCTCAGCAAGAACAGTTCCAGCAGGGAGGCAGCAGGAACAACTGGGCTCACAGCGTCTGTGCTGCCAAGGCAAGGTGTGCTGAGGCCCTGCTTGCTGGGGAGTGTCCCCCTGGGCACCTGCTGGCCCAGGGGAATCCCTTGTCCTGCTTTGCCTGCACCTGCAGCTTTTGCTTCACCGCTTAAACTGTCTGTGTCTTCATTCGTGTGTCTTTTCCATTCCCTTCTATTCCATTCCTACCTGGCAGAAGAGGGGAGTGAAGGAGTGGCTGGAGTGCTGTTTGGCTGATGGCTGGAGCCAACCCACCTTGTTCATGTATTGGATTTATTATCCCGTAGTTAATTAACTGCTCGTTATGCGATTCCTTTAATTTACAGCATGAGTAAAACCAACAGTGAAAACCACAGAGTTGACAAAGAGTAAGTTCACAGTGAAATAGCAAACAGTACTCAGGAATACTGATCCTGGTATAACCAGTATGAAGAAGATACTTTGTGTTCTTGTTATAGATTTGCTCTTTAAATTGGTATATTTCAAAAAGAAATAAGAAGTCTGGAATCTTGAATTCTGGAAATTGCTGCCATACAAAAATCCACTTACCTGTAAGTTCTTATCAGTTCAAATGTAAAACAAGGAATTTTATGCTCATCAGATAGTTTCTGAAAACATAACATTACAATATATATTGGTTTAGATCTTAAGGCAAAATATTGAAAATCAGAGCTGATTTTATGTAGACAACTTTGGCACACACATTTTTTCTGTGGAGCTGGGAAAAAAAGGAACATAACTAGGAGAGGTTTGACTCTATGCCACACACCGTCTGCTTAGCCTTTCATTTCAGCTCTGGGTGCTTTTGAAAATGGTGACCTTGATGATTCTTTTTACTTGCACATCTTTATAAAACTGTCTTGTTAGATCCTGTGAGACTGTAACTTCTAAGAATTGAGAGCTAGACAGAATCAGCTGTTATTGTACTGTGGAGGTGCTTGTTGTACAGGGCTGATTGGTTATAAATTGGACATTGAGTGCACAGGCCTCTATAAGGCATCTGAGTAATTATGGAGCAATTTGCATCCTTTCACAGATCTGCTCAGGAAAGCTGTGAATCTCTAAGCCCAGCTCAATATGCAGAGATGTATGTGCAGGAGCCGAGCAAGTGCATGAGCAAAAGTAAGTGCTGTATTTGGGCTCCTCCTCTCTGGGAGCAGTGATTCAAAGCCTCCAAGATATCGTGACACTCCAATTCTCTTTGCATATGAAAATTATCAGCTGTAGTAGAGGACTGGTTTCCACATGGAATTGGGTTGAATCATAGTAGTTTCTGTACTGATGCTGTGTTGGATGTCAGCTACCCAGCAGGAAAAATTTGGCTGCTTATGGGAACCACGGGAAGGAGTCACAATTTGGACCCTTCCCCTCTTCCCCCTTTTCCTGACCCTTCAATGCAGCCAAAATTCGTCTTTGGAAGGGTTCCCATGAGCCTGGAGCCCCAGAGAACCGCTCTGGCTGCTTGCCTTGGAAATCAGCTGTCTCACAACTGCTTTGTTCTCATTAGTGCAAAACTGGATTTCTTTCACACACTGACCTGCTGATGGCTCCTTACTGTCATTTATTGAACTTAGCAGTTGTGCACTCTACTTTTATGCTTTATATAATTAAGCCCCAAACCAGCAAGGGAAGTGGCGGCTGTCCCATGTTTAGTGTCAGAGCTGCATGCTGCCAGATCCCTGCCAGACTGAGCAGCAGCACAAGTGACGTGAGGGCACATGCCAGTGCTTCTGTCAGTGTCAGAGTACGTGGGATGAAATGTCTGCTTTCTGTAGGCAGACAGGCAATGGCATATCTGTTAAAAAGCCTGCATGCCCAGTAAAAATCCATCAGAAAACTGTGGAAAAATGTGAAGCAATGGCTTGAGTTCTTAGTGGTTGCCTACCTTATAACATGTGGCTGCAGTATTTTGATGTGGTGCTAGCCAGACCTCCTCTGCTGTCAAACCATGACCTGTGCAGAGGGAGTATTGTTAGTTTGACCTCAATAACATAAAAGCAAAACTAAAAGCTTTTTACACATCTTTTGCCAGCTAATGGGTCTTTATTTTCCCATCCCCCAACAGCAATTATCCTTCTAGTATTTCCACAGAGTAATTTCTGTGGTTTTCTTTCCCCCATTTACTGTAGGATTACAAAATTAGTGCTGGGAGTTCACTGTGTATGGGGCTATAATGGTTAATAGTTCATAGATTTTTACAAACACAGGCAGCAGTCTAAAGTAAAGAGAGAGGAAATTTCATGACTTGACATCTGAAGTATTCCCAGACTTCAAAGAAGTTTCAGCTGGCCAAGCAGCCTCATTTCAATAACTCAGAAGAAAGGTGTTAGGAAACCTGGGAGTGGATGAGTTCCCACCAGGGAGAGAGCAATGGAGAGCATGAAAGAAAAGAAATCCCTCCTGGTGGAACTGAAGTGTCAAGGAGCTGGAGTCCTAAAGGGGCCAATGAGAACTTCAGATTGAAGTATATACAGGATGTTTTTGGCCTCAGCCAACTCTGAAATAATAAAGCAACAGTCAGTCTTGGGAGATAAGAGAGGATAACCTTTGAAGCTGCTGAGAATGTCACTGATGTCTTTTTTGTTTTTATTTATTTATTTAGAGGGTGGGAGTAGAGTCATTCATCAGTTGCAAGCCACCCAAGAGAAGAAGGTTTCATTGTGTCTGATTCATGAGAAGACAGCAACTGCCTTCTGGGCAGAAACAAAGTATGTCTGAATGTTTGGCCCCCGGGAATCTGACAACTCTGCACCAGCCACGCATCACCTAGGTTTTGGCAGAGATGTTAGTGGCAGCATGACTTATCCTCATCCTCCTGGGGATGACTGCCTTCCAGAGCACACACACTGGCAAGGAAAAGAGTGATGCAGAAGAGTGGCAAATGAAAGCTGTCCTCCCTGTCAGAGGGTAACAGAAGTGTGTTTCTGTAGAAAAGTAGTAGAAAGAGGTGTAGCTGAACCCTCTCTTTCCAACTCTCCTGCTTAATTAAAATTTTTAATGCATTACAGCTGTGCACTATGCAGTCAGAGAGTGATGCTGTTGTGATATCCTCTCCTGCTAGAGATATTCTTTCAATTTCTCTACAGATCCTCTTAAGAAAATATTCTGTTTTCTGTTCATGCTATACAACAGGTTAACTGTAAACCATTAAACATTTTCCGTGAGGAGAGACTCCACAGAAAACCTTACCATGGGACCCTTCCATAAAAATAATTAATCATCTGAAACAAATGAGTGATTGCAGAAGGCTCCTGGTGGTGGCTCTGACACTGGTAGTCATGATGAGGGAGAAAAAGCTGGTGAAACCACGCTCCAGGTGTGTGAAAGACTGTGAAGAAAATTTGAAGTAAACAGGGGCATCCACAGCTTCATTATTTTATGGTGCAACAGAAATGCCAGTAACTTATGAGAGCCTGAGAGCAGCAGATTACCTCACTGTTGCAATTTACCTTCAGGTTTGGGGTTGCTGTGCATGTGCCTTTCCCTGGTGCTAGTACAGTTAACCCCTGTGTACCACCTTGATTGGAGCTACAGCTGCCCTTCCATCTTCCTAGTCAGTAGCTCGAGGTCATCTAGGAAATGGGGCTCTAGATTTATAGACATCTTCAGTAAAGCAGCACGCTGTTATAGTAGGGAGTTAAGACATCAAACCTCAGGAGGGATCCAGCCCTTTGAAATGACAGGTAGCCTTTAGATCTGCATGAATTTCCCTCCAGTAAAAACTGGGTGATTTATCTGCATTATATTTATAGCATTTTGTAGGGCTGCAGAGTTCTTTATTTCTTTGCATAAACAACAAATATCTCCTGTACATTTATTTTTTTTGTTCTTTTAAGCTGCAAAAATTGTGGAGATTGAAAATTTCTGGGTAGATATACTTGCTATAAATGTGTATTGTAGAGTGGGAATTATAAGGACTAAATTTTTATAGACCTCTCTCATTAAAAGTCACCTTCAGAAAACACTGCTGCACCTTACTTATAATCAAATGACACCTCATAACCCCCTAACCGTTTTTAATATCCCCTAGAATCTATTGTATTATACCAAGGCTCAGACACTGTCTAGGTAGTCAAGGAAAGGAGTATACCATCATATTTAAAAGCAGTTATTGGGACAGCTTTTACAGGCAGCGGGCTAAGACAATTCAGAAACAATTGCTTATGTGATAGTTTGAGGATTTGTCCCTGTCAAACAGTTAATATTGCTTTAATACATGAAGTAGGCTGTATAAGACAGCAATAATGAAAAATGTCAGGAAAGACAATATCAATTGTTATTCAACATCCACATCAAAGATTACTTTTTTGTCAGTAGCTTTCAGAAAATGTATTTTCCATCAGATCTGATTGCGTTCCTCTTTGAAGTGCTCCATCCTCCCGGTAGATTTAATGTGACATCTAGGCACTTTTTAGTCCCTGGGCCTCTGAGGCGATTCAAAGAGGCACAACAAGCCATCACAGGTTTATCCTCAAAGGCCGACACTGTCTGTCTGATTTATTGTAACTTTAAGAATCATCTCCAGCAAAGCATGAGCCTTTCTACCCATCCGCAGCCTCAGACTTTTATCAATTCATTTGTATGCAGCCTGTACATTCTGGAACTGAGAGCCCTATAGCCACTCATGGAAAATGCATTACCTGCTACTAATCCTTTTTATCTTTAAAGTCTGTATTTTTTATGTATAAGTCATTTTGGGTTATCATAAAATATACATAATTCTAGCCCCAAAAAAGACAAAATGAAAAGAGAATATATAATAAGTTATGAGCTTGCCGTGTCCTTATCACCAAGGATTCTAAATAAACAGCTCTCCCTATGTAAATACAGCAGGAAATAAAACTGTGATTACTTTCAATAGGGAATAGGAATGCTTCCATTTTTGTTCCTCGTTTCAAAGCAAAACAGTGAGATGAATAATTTTAAACGTGTTTGGGAGCACTTTTATTTTCTGCTTCATTGCTTTGGGGGTCTGACACTTGTAGGGGTTGCCTGTCAAATTTCTGTCATATACCACAGACGTCCAGAAGCACCTTATGGTTTCAACATTTTGCTTCAAATTCATGGTCAACCATAAGTTAATGGCAGCTGTTTTATTTTTTCCTTTTAGTTTCCTCTTTTTTGGGGGGGAGGAGGGAGGAGGGTGTTGGGGGAATAATATAGAATATATTCAAAGCATCTGCAATATCTCATGGCATACTATGAAAAGTGGTGAACTGGCTGGGAGGGTGGTAGACTTCTGGGAGCAGGGTTTTCTCTTCATGTTTTGAGTCAGTTCACTGCAAATTCAGTGCACTATTTCCTTATAATATGGTACTCTCTGAATAGTCCTGCCAATAACTTCACTAGATAGAGGAACCATGCAAACTTTTGCCATTTTGGATGCAATATTAATCACAGATGGAGCTTTTTAAAAATTAAGCCTTACTGTCTTCTACCCATGTCAGTCCTGTGTCTCATGCATGCAGAGTATCATAGGTGAAGACTATGAGAAGTAACAGGTAGACACCCCAAGCCATATTTTGACATTTCTGTGTATGTAGATATTTATGCACACAGACAGGCAGATAGATACACACAGAGAAGTCATTGGGTGTATGCAAGGGTGTGTATATACTGTTACTGGGACAGGTTTTACAGGCAGTGGGCTGAGACAGCTTAGTTGATCACAGTGAAAGTTTGTGCGTTCTTGCAGCTGATGTGGCACTGATATAGAAGTGTTTAAATGTCCAGCTTTAACTGTAGACACTGAGATTCAGTGACTTAGCAGGAACTAGAAATCTGCATGTTTTTGCAGATGTTGTCCCATGTGTCTCTAGGTCTTACTGTTTCAGTGAGTCCGGTCTCTTATTGTAACTCATTCTGTGCCTCTGAGGAAAAATTAATGTTTAACACTATACACATATTTAGAGACATTCCATTAGCTAATTAAATTAGCTGAGTTACACCAAGATAAAATATAGGGGAGAATAGAGCTATGTCTATTTGTTAGATGCTGTGCGAGAAGCTAACACACAGGGAATGTAAATTCAGATCTATTTTTCAGACTTGGGTGTAATACTTGTAGACACTTTTAATGAGTATTTTCCCAATCTAATGCACAACACACTTAATTATTAAAGCAGTGTATAAGGACAGTTGTACCACACTGATAAAACATTGCTGCAAGAAAAGTGACTGTATATATATCCAGAAATGACTTTTGGTGACGAACTACTTATTTTCCTTATAAAGTTAGATAAGACTCAAGTCACATGATGAAAAGTAAATAATGCTATCTAAGGCACTTGTGTGCTGCTCCCTCTGACTAGATGCAGCTATTCACAGCCTACATGAGGAAGTTTGTCCCTATGCATGTTTAGGATTGAATTATCCTTGAATGCTCTTGGACCTGTGGGACTGTATTCAGCAAAAGAAAGCCAGCCATTCAGGAACTTGTTGATTTACTGGCAAATTCATGATGGGAAATACTGGATCAAGTCCTGCTTTTCTTTCTCAAGGAGTCTCTGCAGAACATAATTCCTGATTAGACAGTTACTCTTTGCCAGCTGTTCCCTCCATCAGGACGTGATTTCTAAATTTTTATCACAATATGGTATCTGCTGAGAAAGGATATATTCTTGAGGGCTTTTTTTTTTTCAACTTCAACTCTGCACAGGAAAAATATATGTACTAGGAAAAATATATTACTGCTTTTTCTTTCCTAGAATATATGTTTCTTTTTAAAGATGATAAATACTACATACTGGCACAGTCCATTTATTTCTCAAAGTTTGGTATGTCCTCTGTGTTTGTTTGTGCTCTTTAATACGTTAATCACTAATTTTTTCTTGCCCAAACTGAGAAGTGCAACTCTAGTGCAAATTAAACATTCCCTCTTTTTACCAAAATGATGAATTATAAATAGTTATTCAGCTAAAATAAGCACATTTATCACTAAAAGCTTGGCTTCCAGAATGTGTCATCAGTCTCTTAATGGGATAGTTTGCTGGCCTATTGTTTCTTACTTGCAGTATTTTTTTAATAACATGCTTTCGTCTGAGTTGTGTCCAGACCCTAAAGGTGTACAATGACACCAAGCAAAGAAAACTACTATAGTCTGAAGAGTTTTACCATGGGGAAACACAAATGGTGGCAATTTACTGTAGTGGGAGTTCTAGGGCACACAGAAGTATGAGGTATTCCTATTACTCACTAGCCCCAAGAGTTTTCTTTCCCATAGAAGGATAATTAAAATTCTGTTCTGCCTACCACTGAAATAGAAAGACTGTTACCTTCACTGGAAACCAGATCGAGTCATAACATGGCAAATATGTGTTCAGATAAAAAGTGTGTGCCTAACAGAAAGATGTTTCCTTTTTTAAACACTTCCCAGATGCAGAAGCACCAGCGTGTTTATGCTCATGACAATAAAGGACCTTATAGAAGCACACTAGGTGGGAGCAGCAGATTGATAACTGCAAATTCATGGCATTATAGAATCATAGAATGGTTACGGTTAATGGTTAAAGATCATCTAGGTCCATAGGCAGTGACATCTTCCACTAGGCCAGACTGCTCAGAGCCCCATTCAACCTGGTCTCGAACACCTCCAGGGATGGGGAATCCATGACCTCTCTGGGAATTAGCACAGTTAAAGTCAAACATGGCTCCCTGTGCAAGTTAATTGTGGGCAGAATAACTTGTCAGAACAAGTTTCTTCCACTGTCTCTTTCATAAACCTTGACATTCCCTTAGAGGAATCTTGCACAAGGGTGAGAGAAAAGTACAGGTTTTATGTAATGTTTTGGTTTGGATTTTAATTCTTGACATCTGTGCTTTCACTTTTCTCTATTCACAGTACTGCAAACAGATCTAAATTATTGCCAGTTATAAGAAGTTAATTTCATAAAGGTATAATTTGTTTAAGAGGTGCTATCGTGCATCTTGTAATAAGACATACCTGATTTTTCTCACGCTAGGCACTGGCTATCAGTTTGTCTGAAGGAGGATATATACAGATACCTCTGCTTTTTAACAGGCATAGTAATAACCCTAAAGCTGGGAGTTAAGATGGAATTGTGGAACTCTAAAATCTGGGCTCTGCTCACAGGAGGCTTTCCTAAGCATGTGTCCATTAACAGATATCTGGTAAATTTGGGTAGGCTGGTGTAGCCATGAAATGTGTTGACTACCTAAGCGAGGATGATCTGGCATGCGGGACAGGTTCAACAGGGCAAAAATATGCCATGGGAACATCAAAATCCCCTGGCACACTTGGTGCAAAGTTTCTGTGCTAATTACGGAAAAACAAGCCGCAGGAAATCAGCCATCGGAGCTAGCATTGTGTGGTGGTTTAACCCCATCTGAACACCAGGTACACACCAAAATGGCTCAATCACTCCCCTCCTCCACTGGGCAGGGGAGAGAAAATATAACAGAAGGCTCATGGATCGGGGTAAGAATAGGGAGAGATCACTCAGCAATTAATGTCATGAGCAAAACAAATGTAGGGAAAAAATTAAATGTATTACCAATCAAATCAGAGTAGGGTAATGAGAAATAAAATAACTTTTCCCCATTCCTCCCTTCTTCCTTGGCTCAACTTGGCTGCTGAATTCTTCACCTCCTTCCTTATAGCAGCACAGGGGGCCAGAGAATGTGGTGCTGCTTCCTTGGTGCATCATAGAGAGATCACAGCAAAAAGCTGGAGAAAGCGATTTCTTTTTAGCTTGTCTTGAATTGTAATAGCTAACTCCATTTCTATCGAGAATTTCTGTAGCTTCCCAGGAGAAATCCTTGACAAAGAATGTAAATATGAAAAGGTGTTTTGGTAAAGTGCTTTCCTTGACCAGTGAAAGTGTTCTGTGTTTGTTTGTTTTCATACTTTGGGAGACTGTGCTGGAGAGACAGACACAGTCAGTCAGACAGATGACCTGCAGCTGAAAGGCTGGAGAGAGAAAAGATTTGCTCTCTGTTTTCTTGATGATATATTATTATAAATAAATAAGCCTTCTGAATTCAATCTGTGATTATGGGTCATTTTGTGGAGAGGCCCTAGAATAGGGCCCCATCATTTCTACACAGAGAACAGAGGTTGTGGTCAGTTCATCACACATTGTCTCTGCTGCTCCTTTCTGCTTGGTGTGAAGTCTCACATTTTTCCCTTGCCCCAGCATGGGCTTCTCATAGTGTCAGCTTCCATTCATCTGCTCCTGTGTGGGGCTCTCCAGGGGTTGCAAGTGGATCTGTGCACCCCGTGGGCCTCCACAGACTGCTCCACAGCTGCGGGGGAATCCCAGCTCCAGCACCAGGAGCACATCCACCCCCTCCTTCTACACTGACCTCAGTGTCTGCAGAGTTGCTCCCCTCACGTATTCTCACTCTTTTGACTACTGCTGCACAGCAAGTTTTTTCCCCTCTCTCAGGTATGTTCTTCTGGAGGCGCTACCTCTGTCACTGGTCGGCTCANAGAAATCCTTGACAAAGAATGTAAATATGAAAAGGTGTTTTGGTAAAGTGCTTTCCTTGACCAGTGAAAGTGTTCTGTGTTTGTTTGTTTTCATACTTTGGGAGACTGTGCTGGAGAGACAGACACAGTCAGTCAGACAGATGACCTGCAGCTGAAAGGCTGGAGAGAGAAAAGATTTGCTCTCTGTTTTCTTGATGATATATTATTATAAATAAATAAGCCTTCTGAATTCAATCTGTGATTATGGGTCATTTTGTGGAGAGGCCCTAGAATAGGGCCCCATCATTTCTACACAGAGAACAGAGGTTGTGGTCAGTTCATCACACATTGTCTCTGCTGCTCCTTTCTGCTTGGTGTGAAGTCTCACATTTTTCCCTTGCCCCAGCATGGGCTTCTCATAGTGTCAGCTTCCATTCATCTGCTCCTGTGTGGGGCTCTCCAGGGGTTGCAAGTGGATCTGTGCACCCCGTGGGCCTCCACAGACTGCTCCACAGCTGCGGGGGAATCCCAGCTCCAGCACCAGGAGCACATCCACCCCCTCCTTCTACACTGACCTCAGTGTCTGCAGAGTTGCTCCCCTCACGTATTCTCACTCTTTTGACTACTGCTGCACAGCAAGTTTTTTCCCCTCTCTCAGGTATGTTCTTCTGGAGGCGCTACCTCTGTCACTGGTCGGCTCAGCCTTGGCCTTGGCCAGCAGTAGGTCCATCCTGGAGCCATCTGGCTTTGGCTCTGACCAACATGGGGGAAGCTTCTGGCAGCTTCTCACAGAAGACCTGTAGCCCCTCCCAGTACTAAAACCTTGCCAGGCAAACATGGGGAGAAAATGGCTGTGTTCCCGAAAGTCCAAAGTCAGAATCTACTCTGTTTTTTGTATAATATGGGCATTATATATTGCGTCCTCCCCCACTTCTAAGTGGAATGATCCCAGAAAATATCATTATTTATAACNATTGGGACCCAGTAGGAGAAGAAGTGGATTTTTTACTCTTTTGTATTTTATTTTCATTGTTTAGTCTGAAAATGGTGAGATAAAATCAAAAACATTGAAAAAAAGTACCACAACATGTTTGTAGATTTCTGTACATGTTCTTCTAGTGACCTATATTATTTAGTTTATATGATAAGTATTTCTGTAACCTCTATAAAAAAAGTGAATCAAATGAAAAGTGTACCAGCAGGTCTCAGGGTTATTAATTACGAAAGCATGATGTTTGAATAGGATTTTCTGACATTTTCAGTTTCTAACATATACCATTTTTGTCACCAGATCTTCAGTAACCTACATTCAATTATGGGTTCTGTGCACTAAGTTGCGACTAAGCAGACACCATAATGTTTTGCAGAATTTGCAGTCTTCTCTGGGAGACAGATCACAATAGAGTTCATGGTACTCTCAAGAACCAATATTCATCTGCAAGCAGCCTCTTGTTCTTGTAATAAACAACCTGTATCACTTGGAAATTCCTTTTACCTGCTAGTTCTGGGAGCCAGCAAAGCTGGTTCCAAGTAGGAAAACCAGTGCCCTCCCTGAATATGGTCTGATTTTTTCAGACATAGGGAAGGAAACACACTAAAAGAATGGAAAATCTCTTTATAGCAAGAAAGATAAGTAATTTCATAGCCCTTTATATCCCAAGCAGCTTTAAGATACTGATTTAAAGGAAATTCCCTTGTAACCTTAGGAAAAACTGGGTTCAAATATATCGAAAGGTTTTTGCCAGTCCAAAGTGATGTATTTCCGTGTTGACCAAGTCCAGAGTTTCACAGGCAAAAAACCTGGGCTCCCTGTGCTGACAGGACCATTTGTGGAAAACTGAGTCCAGTTTTGGGGCTCCAAAGAGATCAGAATATAAAAATACAGAAGAATGAAATTTTGAAAACTTAATACAAAAGTAATCTGTGGAGCTTTTTGTAAATCTTCTCCAAATATCTTGCAGCAATTTACAGCTGTTTATACACTTGGATCTATACTGCATTTCTGGACAGAGTTCCAAGTGAGGGACAATTGCACAAGAGTCTTGTCCTTTCTAAGGCACAGGAGTTGCCCTTTGACATGTGTCCAGGTTTGTCTTGTGCATGGGACTTCCAGCCTGTTCTCAGAGACTGACAATTTTTAGCTCTAGTGCTCCACATACCATGTGGGTTTTGTGAACCCTTAGAAAGATGAAATCCTCAGGGAGCTGAAAAACTTGTGCTTCTAGTGATTGTGCATTGTTGGAAAGGCACAACCCTGACTCTAACATGTCATGCACAGCAGTGACAGTACTAGATTGTGAAATTAATTTATTTACTGCATGTGGCAGGCAGGTAATAATGTATTACTAGGCACAACCCCCCAGCCCCCTGTACAAAACTATTTGGTATTTGGTAGCTGGTAAAGAAGCTCTGCATTATGAATTTAGACAAGAAAATGCAGGAGGGAGAGGAGAGGGCTGGAATGTCAGAGCCCAAGGATGTTTGAGAAGAGGATGACACAACTGACTTGAAAGAAATTTTGGAAGTTACATATGTGTCTAGAAGCACAGTGGGAATATAAGGAGAGAAGCTATGTTGTTCAATGTCTCCTGCACCAAAAAAGAAGGATTATCTACTTGTAAATGATCTGGCTTCTCTGAAATGGGTGACCATTCCTCTTAAGATAAACTCAAGCCTACGAGGCTTTACTGAGGCTTTACTTCCTGAGCAAAATGAATTGAAAAGAGTAGATGAATAGTGATGGAGAAACTCTCTCTGATTGTAGTCAACAACAGGTAAGAAAAATAGTGTTGAATGGAGACAGTATTGGAAATACAGCCCAGCCAGTCCTGGGCTGGCTTTGTATGTACTGTGAATGGAAAACTCTTGTAGATTGGAAGAAATGATGTAGTCAGTCTCTGTATTTAATACTCAATGGCCTTTTCAGAAATGCCTAACCTGAGCTGGAAGCTGATGATTTCCCACATGTTCTACCCTGTCCTTCCCATTTACACTTTTTTTTTTTTTTTTTTTTTTTTTTTTAAGAGAGAGCAATTTTGAGCTAGAGAAAAAAATTCCCCCCTTGGAGATACTTAGAAGGTGACAGCTTTGATAAACAAAGTATATTTCTTCCTTCCAAATGAAAACTGTTTGAATTTCTTTTCCCCAAGATGGAATGTGAATTTCTTCCTTGAGCATCTTGGTTTTATGAAGCAGGCTTTAATATTTTGAATTTCTTCTTACACTTTTAGCAGCAACTGATTATTTTTTAGCAAACATGCTGACAATTTTTTTAGATTTTTTTTCTGACAAGTGAAGCTTTAATAAACTGCTATTTTTCAAAATATCCCAAGTCCCATTTGTCATAGAATGATCTAATAAAGACAAATATTCAACCAATAATGAAAAGCTAAGTAATGTTTGAACTCTGTTGTATGCAGGGAAGTACATTAAGGCAGATCTAAAAGACAGTTTAATGGATTTAGCTTTAACAATCAGACCTGGACTTAGTATAAATCAAATACCACTGCATTTCAGCAGAATGTACACCCACTCATTCATTAACACTGTTCAGTGCAGATTATAAATATTAGTGAAGACACCTCCAGCACTTGAAGAATCTTTCCTCAGACAAAGCAATAATTGAACAATAATGATGACAGTCTTATTTTTATGAATCACTACAACTTATTGATTTGCACCAGGGACTTGAAAGAGCTTTCTCAGCTGGTATGCAACAGGAAATGGTTATAAGCTATTAAACAGCTAAGGAAAGAAGGAGAGCAGACAAGAAGAGAAGAAAAAGAGAAGAAAAGTAGTGGAAAGATGGTGGAAGCAACATTTGGTATCAGATAATTTCAGACATAATCAAGATGTAATGAGAGGACTCCTAATTTACCAACATGATGATAAAAGATAAACTACTTACCCTACCTCACATATGGGTTTTTGCATACACATGCTGTTGAGGAAATTTATGGTTGGTCTTTATTTTGCTACCAAACCAAAAAAAAGAGGCAACACGTGTAAATATTTTATGAATTGCACATGCATAATAGTGTAAGTGCAGGAGGAAAGGGGACTTTGCTGCTGATTGTGATATACAGCTTCAAAACAACTTAGCAGTGTAAGGTTGCAGAAATATGATTGCTATGAAAAATAGCAGAACTCCCCTGTCTTCTTTCTGTAAAAGAAATGTATTTGTTAGAGAGTTTTTTCCTATATTCTTTCTCAAAATTGGTAAAAAATTGAATACTCTGTACAGATATGAATGCAATACTGGCATATATCTCTGTTTTGAAGTAGGAGGTGTTTGTGTACGTGGGTGCATTACTGTGCATCTCTTCTTTTTGGAAGACAGGAAAGGTCTCATTTTGCAAACATAAAAGACAACAGGAATTGTTTAACCATTGTTCTGTTCTCATCCAGGGTAGAGTTAATTTCTTCTCTGTACAGTGCTGTGTTTTGGATTCAGAATGAGAATGGTGTTGGTAACCCACCAATGTTTTGGGTTTTGCTCAGCTGTGTTTATCCTGAGTCAAGAACTTCTTTTTCCTTGTCTCATGCTCTGCCAGTGAGGACATACACAAAAGAAACTGGGAGGGAGCACAGCTGGGACAGGTGGCCCAACCTCCCCAGGGGATATTCCATACCATAGAATGTCAGGCCCAGTATCTAAACCTGGACAGGAGGGCTGATCTGGGTTTGGGAAGTAGGGTGTGGCATCAGTCAGTGGGTGGAGAGCAGTTGCATTGTGTGTCACTTTTTATTTCTTTTTATTATAATAATTATTATAATTTACTCCTATTATTGTATTTTACTTTATTTTCAATTATTAAACTGTCCTTATCTCAACATGCAAGTTCTACTTCAATTCTTCTTCCCATTCCACTGGGGTGTGTGGGGAGACAAGGGGTCTGATCGAGTGGCTGCGTGCTGCCTAATCTCCAGCTGGGCTTAAATGATGACAACCATTTATTTTATTATACTAAGTTTGCACTCGTACTTATTGAGCCTCATTTAGCTTGGATGCCACCAAATATTTAATTTACTTGGACATTGTGGTATTTTTCTATAACAGTTTATAACAAGAGCAAACTTACATATTGCATGCTAGGAATTCTTTATGCCAGCATTCAGTGGTGTAATAATTACTTTCTTTTTCAATACACTTCCTTTTTTAATGATCTAAAATTCTCATACTTTATCTTTTCCTAATAAACTGAAATGAGTCTCATCAAGGCCAGATTCTGCATAAGGCTCAGCTGTGCAAAAGAAATTTTGATATTCAGAAGTTCACCATAAAGCTCCACAGTGATTGAAGTCTAGAGAATTTCATTAATAAGGATAATTAAATTATGGCATTTTTTTAGATTCATGTGTCCTTCTGGGAACCCTGAAATATGCAAGCTTGTAATGTAATCCAATGAAACATAGATGTTTAGGAGTCTTTATTATGAGTAAAAATGTCAGAAGTATTATTTTTATATGTTTCTTAATTGCTTTATAGTCTATGTTCATAAAACCATGTGTTGGCAAGTAGAATTACAAAATGAACTTGAATATGAAGTACAACCATATTGATAAGGTTAGTGCAGATTACAACACAGTGGTCATATATTACGACATAAAGTATTCATACTGTAAATATGCTGAAAAAAAAATTCTTGCCAAGACAGTGCAGCTGTGGACACCCCGGCAGTGCTTTTCAGGTTATGGCTCACTGAGATAACAAAGAGAATTACCCCTTGGTGAGACTGCCCTTCCCCAAATGAAATGAAACATACAGTAGAACCAGATCAGCAAGAATCTTGTGAAGTTCTTTTATTAGGGCACCTGGGAAGCACACTTTTGGGTCAGAAGATTTGAAACAAGTTAACAGTGTAGCATAACCGAGAGGTTTGGTATATGGGAAGATGCAAACAACCAAGTAGGTACACAAACTACTAATCTTATTTGCCCTCTTTTAGCAGCTCTAGGATGTTTTCTGGCTAAGCCATGATGCAGCTGTCCAGAACAGCAAGAAGAAGAAGTTTAGCCTGTATCAAGTACTGTTCTGTCCTCTTCTGTCCTGAAACTGTCACAGAGGGATCTCCGTGGAGAACAGCTGAGGCACAGCAGCCCACTCTCGCTCTGCAGTAACTGCTCATGTACAGATTCTCCCACTTGCACAGGTTCGAACTAACACCTCAAATCCCAATTAAAGCATCTACATTCTACATTGCCTACAGTCCTAACAGTGTAACTGTGGTTGTGCAATTGTGTACCATTTCCTGGATGAGGTGAATATTGAGTATTGAGTATTGAGAAAAGCAATTTTATATTGAATTTATTTGCAAAATGAATGGGGTTGGATGTGGAAGCCATGTTACAAAGTATGTTCACAGAATCAAGGCAAAGGCTGACAGTTATGTGGACACAGAAGCAGAACAGCAACATTTTGCTGTCGGTTCCATGTTGGTTTGCTGTTGGTTCCAAAACCTAACATTTTGGTAGGTTCCATGCCTGGGATGCCTTCCCTCATGCTAGAAACTGCAATAAAAATAATAATTAATTATGGTGCCTTCTCCACATTTCCTATGAAGTCTTCCAGGACAGAGATACAATGCAGTAAACTTTCCATTTTCTGTATCCAGTGCAAAGAACATAATTTGCCTTATTAATGAGTTTTCTGGATGATAATTCATACAAAGATATTTGAATTAAAAAAAAAGTATTAAGAAAAAGGTGTCCACTTAAGCAGTCTGTGAGAAATTTTTCTGACTGTGAGCAACAGATATGTGTTCAGAGTTCCACTACGTATATATGGGTTTTAAAAGAGATGCATAAAAATATTGGAGCCGTAATGATTATCTTTGATTTGTTCTAAGTGATTTCTACAGTTACCAGGAACTTCTGCTGAAAAGAAAGAGGGCATGTGGTGTGTCCAGTCACCAGCCAAACAGCACTCCAGCCACTCCTTCACTCCCCTCTTCTGCCAGGTAGGAATGGAATAGAAGGGAATGGAAAAGACACACGAATGAAGACACAGACAGTTTAAGCGGTGAAGCAAAAGCTGCAGGTGCAGGCAAAGCAGGACAAGGGATTCCCCTGGGCCAGCAGGTGCCCAGGGGGACACTCCCCAGCAAGCAGGGCCTCAGCACACCTTGCCTTGGCAGCACAGATGCCGTGAGCCCAGTTGTTCCTGCTGCCTCCCTGCTGGAACTGTTCTTGCTGAGCGCCATGGGGCATCTCCTTGTCCAGTTGGGGTCAATTGTGCCGCGTGTGTCCCTTCCCTGCCACTGCCCATCCCGATCCTGCTCACTCGGAAGGCACAGGGAGGATGAGAGGCAGAGAAGGCCTCAGCACTGAGAGAGCACTGTTCACCAGGAGCTGAAGCATTGGTGTGTTATCGGGACTGTTTGCAGCACAGATCAGAAAGGCGGCACTTTCTGGGCTGCTCTGAAGAAAACGGGCTCCATCTCAGCCAGAAGCAGCGGAATGAGAAATGGAAATGAAAATAGAATTGGAATTTTTCATTCCTCAAGCTGCAAGGAGCAGCCATATTCTAGGAGAGCTGCACTAGCCCAATGGCAGAAGTGGAGAATCTGCTTAGTATTACTCCTGTCACTGGCATCCAGAAGAGGCATATTTTTTCCGATATTTTTTCTTTTGAGTGATTGACTTCTATTGCAATGTATTTGTATATACCAGCTTCTTCGGAGTTCGCAACAAGAAGCTGATGTTTACAAATGCACTGAACTGTCATTATCAGTACTAACAATGTCCTGTTAGGAGGCTAACATATAATGCTTCAGTTCACAGACAGTGTGTTGCTATTGCTACAGCAGTTCTCAATTGCTTCAGCCAACAGCCTCTAAAGTTGCAAACAATTTAAAGAAAGAGGTATATTCTGTGTGAAAACCATGGTAGACTGGAGAAAGTGGCTGATCGTAGTTCAGCATTGAAATTCTGAATATAGTTCTACTATTCTGTCATAGTTTCAGCATTGGACATTGAGGCTGGACAGTATTTTATTATGCATATTTATTTGTTATTATTTTTTGTACATATTTTATTGATAGTTGGCAATTAAAGATAATGGTAAATTGATAATTAGTTGCTGTTTGGTGGCAGGGAGACCTTTCCCTTGGTGGGTAAAACTCTCGAGTTATTTTTGAATCTGGAGTGTCGGAGAGAGCAATCTCCAACTAATGTCAAGGAGAGATGAAAAAGATATATGTCTCTGAGAACAAGTCTCCCTGTATGAAACATGATGTGCTAAACCTCTCCTATCTCTATGAAACATGATGTGCTAAACCTCTCCTACAGACCAGACACTCTGTACCACTTCAGTACTAAATAAAGATCAGGAGTATCATGATTATTTCAAATTGATAAACTGACAGAAAAAGTTAGTGAGTTGGTTTTGGTTACACTGTTATCAACCAGATATGCTTGTGTTCCCATGCTTTAAAGGATTTTCATTACATGATCCTAAGGAACATAACCTTGATTATTTTTTTCTCTCAAAATAAAAAGGAATATTATACTCTAGAAGAAGTGTGAAGATTGTCAGAATCGAAGAGGTCAATGGAAAATTATGCTTTTTCTGTTGGATAGGCATGATGAATGAGAGGTGACTCAAAAATATGAAAGACAATTCATTGTTCCTATGGAACAAAATACCTAGAAAAAGAAGTGAAAAAAAATTATGCTAACAGGATCCTCCACTTCTGGAACTCTTGACTCACTGCTCATCAGACTTTCCTCTGAAAATCACAGGCTTCCTGTGAATGAATAGAATGAATAGACATAAAAAAGTAGTTTAATTCTCATTTTCTTTTCTTTCATTCTAAGTTATGGCTAGCCATTAGCCTGAGATTGTCGCTTGCTAAGGAACAGAGGGTTGTTCCCTTAAGATCCTTTTGTAAGATCACACATATAGATCTCCAACAGAAAAAAGCCCTTCAGGTCTTTGGGATCTTTGTGTCTGGATTTTGGTTCATACTTGTTGCTGCTAGAAGTGCCTGTACTATACCAGCCTCAGTATTACCCTGAAAATATTTACTCCAGGTGGTTCTGTGCAAATGGACACTAATGTTAGCTTGTTTCCTTACATGCTAAGCCTTTAAAAAAACCACCAACTGGCAAAGAAACATTCCACTCATTTCAAAAAAGTACAAGGTTCTGTTGCCAGATATGATTTTTAAAATAAGCAAAAGTGGTTTATTACTTGCACAATGACATTTTGATATTTTATGGAAGATAAAGTTTTCTTATTTTGGGGCTTTGCAGAAAAGACCATGGATCAGACAAAAGCAGAGTAAACATGTGCCATCTCACTGTCGTTGCTTCTAGGTGGGAGTTGTAGTCAGGAACCTGTTAATGTTAGAATGTATCCCAACTGAGTTGATTTTCCTATGTTTTTTTGGGAATGAGACCNCAGTCTTGATTATAACCTAGAACACAGAAGAAAAAAAAAAAAAAAAAAAAAAAAAAAGATAACATTTGATCACTGATGGCTTGGGACTAAAGACGTAGAAATCCTCTCTTACAACCAATTGTATCTAAGTGACACACTTCCCTGATATTTACAGGTTAATTGCATCAAAGGTTGCTTTTTTAATGCGTTAGTTACTGTCCATTTAAACTTATTTTTTTATTACTGATGGGATGAAGACATAAAATAATGTGTCATTTACTCCGGATGGTGTTAACACCCTTACCATGGGTAAGTTCTGATTGCAGAGCTCATAAAAAGAAAAAAAACCTATAAAATAACAGGCTACCCATTTTAAGCCTCCTTTTCCCCTTTGCTAGCAAAGTCAGTGGGCCAAAGCAGCATATTCCTGTTGTTTTGTGCTATGCAGGTAATGTACAGCAGTAGCAGCTTCTTTTTACTTAGATGTTTAGACTATAGTTAGGCTTCTTTGTATGATGGCAGAAATATGAAGCAGAGAGACCGTATCTAGACTAAAGATGACTTCCAAAGGTACATTATTTCCAGTAACTGCTTTCCATATATAGTGATCAAACATGCTTGGTAAGCTGAGTGTTTTCATTTGAATAGTAAAAAACCTAGTATGTCTCAGATACCTAGCATTTTTGTGGCAAATAATATAGGGAGTGAACATATTTCCTTGGTATTTTAGGGTGAAGAGCAAGTAGAATGGAAATATTCTGTAGTTCAAATCAAAAGAAGATAACAAACAATGTGTTTTTTAACCCTACCACTCCTTCCTTATCTTGGAGTACAGCTCACTGAGATGCAGAGCAGGGAGTACTCTGTAGGAGCTCTTTGAATGTACTGTCAGTGCAGTCGCCTGTGGGCTTCATGTTTAGGATAAAGGTTCATGAAGGAAGGTGAAGAAAGTTTAATATTAAGCAATTTTTCAGCTAGGTTTACCAGGCTGTGCCAGATGTGCCACAAACTGAGATATCTTCCACAGCAGAAGCTAACTGCTAAATTAAACAGGGCATTTTTCTTTGCAAACTCACTTTCTCTGCTCGCTAGCTTAATTTTTTTGGCACATCCATAACTCCAGAACCTCAAAGTGGGAGGACATGCTTTTTTTTTCTTTCTCTTTTGATGTCATTTTTCAGGGAGAATTGGCAGTTTTTTCCTTTGTCCCTTTTATCGTGAGACTGCTGACAGCAAGCGTTGCCCCCACCAGCATTCCTGGCTGAGCTCCACCAGCCGAACCTGTTTGCTTTTTCCCTTAGTGTGCACAAAAGCATGTGTTCCTGCACTTGTGTGCCTTCCCACCTGCACCAGCCCCCCTGCCAGAGCATACTGTCCTTGAACTTGATCAAAACCCTCACAAACCGTGCCATGAGTTGAGTCGCCTCCCTCTGCCTCTGGAGGTGTTTATCTCCCTTGACAAGGTTTTGTCTGGTTTTAGTGGCACGGCTGGTGACAGGCCACGCACGCAGCAGCATGCGACCCCGGCTCCTTGCCTCCGTGCGGGCGGTCGTCAGGGCTGTCACACAGTCAGAACAAGTTAATTCAGCGTGCGGAGAGAGAGGTGCGGTCTGTAATAATACCAGGCCTCTGGAGAGGGTGCTGTCAGGCAGCGCGCACTGGCGGCCGCCCCAGCTGCTGCCTGCTGCCGACGAGGATGCGAGCTGACAGGCGCCAGGTTCGTCCGCCCGGGGCAGCCTGCGGAGCACGCATGGTAATTTTCTGCCTGTGCAACACAGTCGGTAATACTGCTTGCTGGGGTGCTTGAGAAACCACTCCCTCCCTCTCACCTTGGGCTATCGTTGGAGGCAACAGGGTGCGTTTGCTGGGCTGTCCAGAAGAGAGTAGCGGGTCAGGGCTCCCTTCTGCTGCAGCGCTGCGGCTGCTCCTCCTCTGACCTTTCTTGCCGTGCTCTTCCTGACTCGCATGGATTACTCTGTGCTTGTATATTTCTTTCCCCCTTCGACAGGAGGTTGTTGATTGTGGTGGCTAGATGCCTTTAGAAGTCATAGGGCTGTTGATTCTGCTCACTTGTGTTTGTGTGACTGTGTGTGCATACTGCATATATACACACACCTTATACCTATGTACACACATGGAGTTTCTTGAAGGATTTTCAGCTCCGGATAAGGCATTGAGAGGTAGAATCTCTGCCTATAAAATGTATGTAATACTCTAATTAAAATGATACCAATTCTAATAATAATCTGTGTCGGTTAAATGAAATTTCATTGACAGACATGACAGGCTTCAGATGTGGTTGGTCAAGGACTCTGTCTATAAACATCCAGGTGTGATTAAACAGCAAATCTTGGTAGCACCTATTTCAGTGGCCAGAATCAGCATGTGAAAATGGTGAGATTAAACATAAAGAAAGAAGAAAAATCTCCATGTTTTTATTTACTCCTACACTCTTGACTAAAACACACTTAATCCAGGAATACAGCAAGGAAAGTATGACTGCTGCAAAGAAAGTAGTAAAAATGCTACCAGTCTAACAGGCCTGGTGGGAGTGGGAAGTCTGGAGGTGGAGATGCTGTACATATAGAAGTGGGCAGCCCAGTGGCTGCTAGCTGGGATGTGAGTTCGGAAAAATTCTGATCCTTGCCTGCAGCTGTACTGGCTTTGCCTCTTCTGCCTTGCGTAATCTGAACCAGAAAAGCTCTCTAATGAGATAAATAGTGTCTTTTCTATATAGCCAAATAGCATCTCTTTTGTCATAAGCTGTTCTGTAGATGATTGACTGAACTCAGGAAAAATGCTGCTTTCACTTCACTCTTTATTTTTGGCCTGGGTAAGGCTGTGGGAAGGGAAAAGTGGGAACAAAATCCAAGGGGAAAATAAAATCTCTTGACTACAGTGATTGAATATGGATGAATTGGATTTGAGATTCACGTGCCTGAAGCCTATTCTAGAATTATATATTTAGAAATGAAGACAAAATCTAGTGTTTTAGGAAATGCAGGTGAAGATTTGACTCATTACAACTGAATTCTACCATGGGCTCAGAACAAAGGGAAGGAAATGTCTTTTCCTACCATGTTAATTAAAACTGTGAACTCCTTGCTAAAAAGATGACGTTGAAACCAATGTTAATATGAATGAGAAAAAAGGGTAGGACACTGATAGCGAAGAAGAATATTCAGAATTGCAACAACTAATGATAGTGCATACTTTAGAAGAATTATTAACCTGAAAACTTCCCAGTTCTAATATTAGACAACTAAAGAATAGGACACACTTTACTTTTAGTGCTGCTAACATTCAGGGGCAGGATAACACATTACTTGGCCTGCATGTTCTGACCCAGCTGGACAACAAATGCCTCAGAAGGGTGAGGGCTCTACCTCCCCTTGGGAGTGCTGCTATGTCCTCTGGCTTCTTTCCTGGAAGCAAAATGTTAAATTCTTGTCATTCTGTTGGACACCAGGAGCTTGCCATTGACCTGATTTCCAGATCTTTTGATTCTTACCCTTGAATTCACATTTTAAGGAAACTGTCCAGAATGAATCCAAAGCCTTTCTTTTTCCAAGTGATCTTGAAGTTTTCATCACTCTGTATGTTTGTATATGAATACCGGAAGGGATTATCCTTAGAGGTCTACAACGCTGAATTTCAGTTGTCAACTAATTAGTCAAGCATGAGACCCTTGATATCTGTGCATTTCTTAAACAGGACCACCAACTGTCCAAGAGTGACAAACATCACTGAGGGTTTCAGCACTAAGATCTTTTCCCCCAGTACCTAGGGCCAAAGTATAATTGCAGATTTTTACAAGTGGAGGACAAGGGGCAAGAAAGCTGGGTCTTGCTGCCAGGAGGGGGACAAACAGAAGCTTCAGACAGACACTTGCTTCTGGAATTCCTAGTGTAAGAGCGACTTCAAAAACTGTATAATTTTTAATACAATTCTATTCTACTAAAAATACTTTTTGGTTGTTGGGTTAAATTAGAGTTTTATAATTTCTTATCGTTGTCATAAGACAAAAAAAGTGCATTAACACATGAAATGTCAATCTCATAGCATGACAGATGGAATGGACCCTAGCTGTGATTATATATTAATATTTACAATGAGGAACAGTTTAAAGGAATTCAGCTTCTTTTTGTGTGAGACTTTTTGCGATTTCATAATAATCTTGTGGTAGGTTAAGCAGTACAGTGTGTTCTTAATCATTTTGTATACCTTTAGGAAACAGAATATTGAAGTAGAAAATATATTTATACTATTTAAAAATAACATGTAGTCAATTTTATTAAGGGATTTATTTATTTATTGAGGGATTTGAAATCCCTTGAAGTATCCTACCTTGTGTACAGTGGCTTATGTAGTGAGACATAAACTAAAATCAAAACACACATGTAAGATGTACTGGACTACTGGATGTACTGGGGCATCTTATGTTGATGCTTAAATGGTGCACATTATAGGATCCTTTGATATGTGGTTGGTCTCTGAAGAAGTGTCTGGAGTGAAGGCTAGAAAGTAAAAATGAGCTCATTGTGTGCTGCTTTCTTCTCAAGTAAGGTGAGCTTGGAAGAATAGGAATATAATGAATTACTGATTTGCTCTGGTAGTGCTTTCTTTTTCTGGGTAAATTATTACAATTGTATTAAGTCAGTTTCCCTTGAATTGCCAATCCTTTCAACAAGGACTGGAGCATAGATTGCTTGCATTTATGGTAGGAAATTCATTCTTACAGGTTTTTGCTCACTGACTGCAAAGTACTTTTCAGTTTTGTACCTTTTTCTGTACTGTGTCTTGTCTCTTAAAATGTGGTTCAGGTTTGCTTGGTGTAAAGCCAGCGCATTTATTTTTCACTGGCTCTTTCCCCCACTCTTTGAGGGCATATTCACCCACATCAGGGATGAGCTGATCAGCTGTGGACAGATGGCAGGTCTGCCTCAGCCTCCTGAGCAGCTGCCTCTACTGACAAAGATGCCCTGTGTCTCCTCAGCTGAAAGAACAGGAGAGGGCTTGAGAATCATTGAATATTTCATCTGACATGAAGTGAAGAAGTGATTTTACAACTTACTTCTGGTGATTAAATTAAATCAATTCACTTCACATGTATTTTATTCCTTGCTTGATTATTTCTTATTTTGGAGAGGAGTGGCAGCATAGGCTGTATTCTCTCCCTCTTTGGCTCTTGCACACAAGCACCATCCCCTTCACCCACCTCCTGAGATGTGTATAGAACTTTAGGTTCAGGCCTCTTTCTGAGGGGGGGAGGTTGTATAATTTTGACTAATTTGATGGTATATTCTGGCTGCTTGAGGTTTAAGCAAAGTTGGGTGAAAAGTCAGAGTAGTGTGCTTTATTATCTGGGTTGGGTTCTTTTCCCTGTTGTAGTCCCCAGAGGTGCAGGAAGCATTGCAAAGGTGTGGTGGAGATCTGAATAAAAATGCTCTGACACTTGCTCACTACTGTCTTGTCAGTGCAGATGAAGTTTCAGCTCATCAAAACACCCCTACAGGCAAGAACAAGACAGCTTTTCTCTCCAGTCTGCTGTTGAAAAGGCTTTAACAGAGTGGGAGGCAGTAAATTAACACTGGCTATTACGAAGGTTGAGAGGTTTTGTTTCACACTTACTTAATTTTGCAGTCATGTGGTTTGCGCTTTGGATAGGAGGATGGCGCTAAAATCTTCCACATGACTTCTTACTGGGCTACTCATAACCATGCGCAGGATGAATGTACAGAGAGACAGAAAATTTTGTTTAGCTGCACTGCTCTCTGCCATGGTTCTTGATGCTGATTTTATGGATGTAAAAGTTCACATTTTATCAGACCAATCAGGCGTTAGATAAGACCCTAGAGCAATCAATCAGCTGGTGCCTATTGCCTGATACTCTCCTCTTTATCCCCATGCTGGGGACTGCTCAGCTGCTCAGGATAAGAAATATGGCACTGTCTTTCACAGAAATGTTTCCACTATGATTCAGGACCTCCTGAATATTTCAGTGTCTGTCACCTGTGCTAGAGGAATAAATGTTACATCAGGTAACACTGAGTAAAAGGGCTGTGTATGGGGACAGTGAGAAGACGGATGTTAGTTTTAGGTTACCACTCCTCTTCACGTCCTGGCTGCAGAAGGAAATGGCTCTATTCTTACTTAAGGAGAGAATAGGGAAAATGAAAATTTGGATTGCTATTTCCTTCCCTTAGATATAATATACAACCATCTCCCACTTATGTGGTGTAAGATCACCATATTGTATGAGATGTGTGGACGGTTCTGGTGGCTTGGTGAGGAATTAGGTACAATTAGGAGAAAATTAAAAGTTTCCTTAGGAGGCAAAGTCATGTAAAGTCCTGAAGAGGAAGTCTGGGACTCTGAAGTGCCAGAGTCTGAGCCCCTTCAGCAATTATATGCTGGAATGATAGGAGTAAGGAAAAAAAAGAGAAAGAGAAGGTAACGGCTGTCTGGAAAGAGTAATAGGAGAACGGTGTTTAATTTGAGCCAAGATGTTAAGTCTTCCTCTGCAATATCATTCCCATGAAAATGGGAGAGGAGAATTTGTCTTGTCCTATAGTCTTTAGTGATATGATGGTTTACATTGGAGTGTTGCTTTCTGGATAGCTAAATGTTAGTCTTTGGGAAATACACTAATGGGAGAAACTCCTGGTACCTTTGTAACACATATTGTTACACATATTTGAAAAGAACATTAAAGTTCTGTTTCCCTGAGTTGAGTAGGAGCTGCACAGCAGGAGCTTATGCTCTTTGCTTACCCCTTTCTCACCTTCCTAGACATTGTTCAGTCCCAAAGCCTGATCCCTGTTGGTTTTTTTAGGGTCACATTGCTATTGCTACTGTGGCAGTGTCTAGTGTTTTGGCTTTGCTCCCTGTCCCTCTGGTCTTTGGGCATCCTTTTTTTACAGACATGCAAAACTTTTGAACATAATATCCAATGAACCACCTCCACTCATGGCATAAGCTGCAAGGAAAAAGTTCATTGAATACAGAAATTAATCAAAATCTCTTCCATTCTGTTTAACAAAGCATAAGATTTTTGTGGTCCAGGTTCATTTCTTAGTTCTCTTTCAGGTGTTATAGTGCAGCACCAGTCAGAATATTCATTCTGCCTGTTCTGGTTTACCCACTTCTGAAGGCCAGGAAGAGGTGAGGTAGCAGAAGTTCATAAAGTCCACAGAGAGCTTTGAGTAGTCAGGCTGGAAATTGCTGCAGAACGAGAAAACTGCTACACAGATGAGATGAGGTTCTGGTAGCATGAACACAAGGACCACAAGAAAAACAGAGGCCCCTTCCACACCAAACAAATTACCTCAGGAGAGCACAGTGAGCATGACCTTGAAATGAGCATATGACTCCACGAAAATTGTGCTGTAAAGAGTAATCATATACCAGCTAGTTTATTGTAAGAAATAACACCAGAAGGGCCATTAGAAGAATTTGTGAAATGATGTTCTGATGAGCCTTGTCTCTTATAAAAGATGCAAGTTTGAGGGAGTTGTTAGAGTGAGTAAATTAAAGAAGATTTTCCAATATTGAACAAATATGTCATGTGCCTTTTTCTCATAGAAGTTTTGCTGATGAATCAGGTTTATGCTGGTATTTTTTTTCCTCCTTATAAATTCACCAGTCTGATTTCCTGCCTATGTATATAAACGATTTCTCTCTCTTTTTTTTCCCTTTGTGAATTAAAGAATGAAAATATATTGGTCTGACTGTTTCTATGAAAAATATGATAAAGCTCATCATATTCATTTTTCTGTATTTTCTGTCTTTAAATTGTAACACTTTACAAAAGAATAAATGAAGGAAGTGGAGGCTGAAAATTTGGTCTGAAATCCTATTGGTGGTTGTGGTATTTGTCAGAGTAGCCCTTGTAAATTTTGCGGGCTGTATTTGTTGTTGCACTAGAGAACTGGAAGAAAATGTCCACTTTTATTCTTTTCCTATTTAATCCTAGACAAGATCAGGGGTGGCATCTTTTACAATTTGCAGAAGCTCCGGCTCTCTGTGTGTATTTATGGATTTATTGGGCAGACAGCAAAGGGATCACTGTATCACAAGCAGAGATCTAGTCATGTTCCCTTTTCCTCTGCTTGGCATATCTTACCTTTGATGCTGAAGGTAGAATAACAAAGTGTTTCTCCAGCTCTGGAAAGCCAGAGAACTTCCTTTATAAGGAAGGAATTTTCAGATTAATAGCGTCTGATGTTGCACTAAGTTTATGTTAGTACTGTATTTTAAGGCTGGTCCTGAGAGTTGCTGGTGCCTACCATTTATGGGAAATGATAAAAAATGTTATACTGGTGCAAAATTACATGTGTCAGGATGTTGTGGTATCCATAAATCAAATCTTTCTTGACTTGCATTATGATATTATATAATTTTCATTTACTCTATACCTGTAATGCATTTGGAAATTTTGTTAAACTTTTCTGATATCTTTGAGAATAAGATAGAAATTAATGAAAATTTTTGAAAAGTACAAACACACAGGGCTCAGCTTTACTGTGGTTGAGGAGGTAAATGAATATGAAGGGAAAATGTTGCACGAAACCATTTCTTTCACCAAATTCTGCTTGAGTTCTCCACCTGGCCACTTCAAGGTAATTTCAACTAACACTTCTCTTATTTCTGTATTATCACATGGAGGTAATTGCTTGTTCCTATTAACACATGGTCAGGATTTTGAACTCACCTCATTTTCTAAAAGGAGCAATATAATGATGTGCCTTTCAGTCCTTCTACCTTCAAGTCATCAAGTATTTAGCTCATTAGTGGTGTGATTCCCATCTGACTATAAGGAATGGCTACTGATGCATTAAAGTGGTAGGGGTTAAGTTTTCATCACAGAAGCCTGTGGAAAGTAAATTACTTTCATTCACATTTTTTGTAATCTTTGTTGCTTCTATTAAAAAGACATAGAAAAACTTTATCATATACATTTGATATACATTAGCTTGGAGCAGGAAGTTCAAGAAGTCATATGAGAAAATTAGGGGGGGTGTTGTAAGCATTCCAGACCAAGAATTCACAGACGAAAGGTTTAAGTCACTTCAACATTTATCTTCAAGATTATTTTCTTAAAAATATAGTCAGTGATTTAAAATATGGAGAAAATGGTACCAAAGCTGAACACAATATTGCTGATGCCAAATTAGCAGTGCCAAAGAAAAACTATAATAATTTTCCTCCAACTGCTGGCCAAAGTCTAAATGTAGTCTCTATGAGGTTTGTCTTATTTTGTGGTGAGAATGTATCTTTGGCTCATATTCAGCCTGGCCTCCACTGTAATTCCCTGGTACTATCTAAGAGATTAGATTTCAATGATATTTAGGTGTCGTAAGTATATTTTGGACTACTGTTGTCATTAGGGTAAAGTTAGTAAAACTCCTCTAGACTTAGATGAGGGGAGAATGCTTCCTTTTTTTGGGTATTGCTTTGTCAGAAACTTTCTTGTTGTAGGTATTTGCTTTATTGTATGTATGTTAATTTACCATCTGTATCACAGAAATACTAAGCATTATATGTAAAGGCTGTATTTACAACACCTTACAGAAATGATGCCTCAGTAGTGTTTTAAAAAATGAACATCACTGTAATGAAAGGCAGTGATGATATAATGAAATTTCCCTTAAGCCACAGACAAAATGCATTTGAGTTTATAGCAGGGCTGCACATGCTGACCACTCACTGCTTAAGTCTTCCAAAGGATGAATGGGTTGTTCAATTTATATTCATGTGCATTGGAGCATCTGTGCTGAGATTTTTCATGATGAGGACTAGCCCTCATCTTGTCTGGTTTTGGTTTTTATGAAAGTATTTTTCAAAAAATTATTTAGGAAGTATTGTTTTATAGGATTTGAACTTTCAGTTTCTGCTGGTTTCTCATAGCCATCCTAGTCTACCTATTCTCAGGTAGAAGCACAAATAGTTCTTTTCTTTCCACTTCAGTCCTTTGATTAGTCCCAGTCGTTTAAAGGGAATTACTAAACTGGTAAGATTTGTCCCTGGAGAACTCTTCCAATTTACAGAGGTTTCCTGCTTCTGCAAAATATCATACTATATATTAACTGGTTGAAAAGAGAGAAGCATCTGTGATGATGTAACACCCTATCTGGTCCCATAATACATGATGAGGACCTTGACTGGCCAGTACATTCAAACAAAGCCTCAATGAGCTCCAGGAAATACCTGAAGATACCTCATAGTCCCCCCAGGATAAATCCTTAATACTGCATAAAGGAGTCATGGAAGGGATAGAGAATTTTTTTTCCCCTTTCTTTTCTAATCCAGGGATCCCTTGTCTTGAGCAGCTTATAAAAAACAAGTTGAAAACTACATTAATAATTAAGATCTAGATCATGAAAAAGACCCTTGGTGAATCAAATCCCTCTTTCTCTTGATAGTTCACTATTTGAAATATATTTCTGGCTGAAAACAACAACAGCATAAAAACCTCACTAAGAATAGGAAGTTGCTGCAGAAATGAAACTCCCTTTCTGGCTAACAGGGCTATGTTTTCCTATGCAAATGCAGCAAAGCCCAGAAATTAGCAATGACTGCTAAATTAACACACTTGAAGAGCTTGGCTGGTTCTAATAGGCAGTCAAATGGTCTTGTTACATTGTAATGGTGCCAAGCTAATTGAAGTGATTACTGTTGCTCATGAGCAGCCCTTTTGAAGTAGAAGTCTTTTAAATTATCCATAGACGTTAAATGTCAGACACTATTGTGTAATTATACTTTGTAAACGCTGAATGTCATAAGGCATCACAGGTAATTGAGGTTTACAGAGAAGAGCTTTATCTAAACCTAATTGGGCATCAACTCTTTGTCACTATTTCTAAACCTAATTGGGCATCAAATTTTTGTGCCAGGGGACACTCCAGCACCTCGCTGCAGCCCTCCCTCCATCGCTACCAGTAAGGAAATACATGTCACAGCAAATCTGACCCTCCAAACCCAGGACCTCTCTCAGTCCAACCCGTACAGCCTTTCAGTCCAAGAAAAGGAAATTTTTACAGGGAACCAGGCCCCTACATTTCACAGGCGTGGGGCATTGGTGGCTGACAGTGATTTCCAGGTTCATCTGTATCCTGGTTTCAGTTGTCACACTACCAAGCCATCACAGTAGTCAATGGAAGCTTTGAAATGAAGGAAAAGCTGAACTTAGCTTAGTAATATGTGTATTTTTTAAATTTTTTTTTCATTTATGTGTACTTTTATATAATTATTTCCTATTATTTGTCTTCCTTGGAGAAGTTACAACTTATAGCATAGAAACCTGTTTTACATCTGAACCTTTGCCTTTTACTCCTATCATTTAACTTAGACACAGCTATTAGGCTTCCTGAGGATTTCTTCCAGACAGATAGATAGCTGCCTGCAGAAGTTTTCTGCCGGGATTATTCATGTACAGTGACTGATTGCATAAGTATGTCTGAATTTTATATCTGGCACCTTGATACCCTTTTTAATTTCCCCTCTCCATCCCTTCCACCGCAGCCTCCAAATCCAAGAATGAAAGTTATGCAATCTTTACTTCAGTCCTTCAGGCATATCTCCAAAAGAATTCTATTTTCCACACTTAAGACCCCTAACTTTATTCAGATAGAGTCTTGTCCAAAGTTTACTGAGATCATCAAGTGTTTTGGCTCTGAATTCAGCGCATTTGGTTTTCAAACCAATTAAAACAATCAATTATAGTCATTGGTTCACTTGTCAGAAGATGCAGAAGTCCAGAAACTGCTTACTACTGCCACTTGTGCAAAATTTTGTTTCACACTCTGCTTTGCATGTTTTCATCAGATGCTAGTGGGTAGCAAGTATTGAAGGCACTCATTACACATAATTATCTTACATCTGCTTTTAATTAGTTAATTTTAATAGTGTATTGTGACTGGGGAGGAAATTCAAGCACTTTTGGGATGAAACTCACAGTGTTGATGTGTATTTCAGAGTAAAGGTGCAGAGGTCTTCTGAGACAAAAAATTTTAATCTCAGAATCTCAATCCACTTGCAAAGGAGAAGTTCTCACTGGTTGCTCTAAATATTTTCACTTTGTTTTGGCATATTATTATATATTCAGAAACCTCTGAATTTTATCAGACAAAGGATAAAATAGAAAATGTTCACCCACTTGGAAAAAAGGTATGTATACTGTAACTTTATTCCCGTTGATGGATCAGGTCCTTTTTTTACTTTTTTTTTCTTTTTTTTATGGTGGTGTTTCTGAAGTGATACAATTATTTTCCTTTTGCTTAGCTGTACAACTGTATTTTGGAAACATAAAAGAATACTAATTTAACTTCTGGACAAATGCACTGAATTAAATTGTCCCATAGAATGCAGCAGAAATGGAAAATAATAAAAGGAAACGCTGTGAAATGTATCAAGTGCATATCCAGTTATATTTAAGATCTATCACTTTGATGTTTGATTTAGTCCCATCATCTATGTGTTTGATAGCCTCAGATTTCCTCTTTCTCATATAAAATCATATACATGTCCTTTCCTGGGATGTGCTGAAGACTGTTGTCAAAAAGGCGTTTCATTCTCACTTGTCTGCAGCAGTCCTGACACGACTGCTAAAATATCAGAAAATGAAATTAAACCTGACGGCTGTGCTATTCCCAAAGGGCAGAGAACTTGATTTCACTCGAGGCAGAAGACACTAATCCACAGCATTAGCAGCTTGCCAAGGCTGTCTAAGTCGCTGCTTGCCATTGTCAAGAGGGGGAAGAGGGAGAGATATACATGGAGGTGGTGGGTAGGACAAGTTTGATCAAGAGGAAATTGGTGCTAACCAAAGAGATTATCCACAAACTACATTTTACAAAGACAAAAAAAACCAAACCAAACCAAACCAAAACCAAAACAAAAAACAGATGGAAGAAGAAGAAAAGAATGAGAATTAAAATTTTTTGGTTTGGGTTTGGGAATTTAACTTCCTTTCAAGATTTTAAATTTAAACAAAGTTAATGGTTGTACAGTTATGTACTTCTAGGAGAGGTAAATGCTGAAAATATCAGAGATTTTGGTACACATTTTTTAATAAACTAACATTGTTTATTTTGAGAAAAGAAATGCACACAAAAAAGATACTCTAGTAAACAAACTTGTTAGGGACACAGAAGTCTATCCCAAAATAAAGTTGATATCTCAAAATGTTAATTTTGAACAAATAGGGCTCCACCCCCCAGACTTTCAATAATAACAGGGTTGTTATTTGATATATATCCAACATACCCAACACCTTCTGCTGTTAATCTGGAAAAGCCTGGCCCTTTCCAGCATTGTTGCATCTACACAGGATAGATGCGGAGCAAAAAACACTCTATTTTTTGCAAAGGGCACCATTGTTTCTCGTTACACATGTTAATCTGTCAACAGAGTTGTGACAGATGACTCATACAATGACCTTGAAAAATTTTATTTTCTTTCCAATGTTTTGACAATATCTTTTATGTTCTTGGCTCAATTTTTTTAGTAAGTGTGGTCTGCATCACACTTCAGTCCAGTTTCTGTCATCTGACTTATTCAGTCTCTTTATTTACAACAGAACTGGCAATAGCTGTATTAAATATTCAATACTAGATACTATATGGGTGGCCTACTCATCCTTTAATGTCAGCTTAAACAATTCTCTCCTAATTTCCATTGAGGAGGCTGGTGTATATTCCTATTGCTCATAAAAATATTTGCAGACAACAGAGTTAATAAAAATATTATAGAAATATGAAAATTCCATTCATTCTTGAAATAAAGCATTTTACCTTCAGGTCCCCATCTAATGTTTCTCCTGCATCTCTTGCTCTGTTTCCCACTGAGCCTCATTCACTATTTCTCAGGAATGCTCAGAGCGGGCCCCATACACACTCTTATTCTCTCCACTAAATTTTTAAGATGAAATTGAAAGAAGCTTCTGAAGAAAGACATGCAGAAAACATGAGTTAGAGGAAGGGAGATTACAATGCTCTTCTGTCTCAAAATACGACCATGAAAGTGAAGAGCTGTATTGGACAAGACTGAGACATGCTGATAGAAGCACTGTGTAAGCAAAATGTTTGTGTCAACCAGTACTGAGCAAAATAGACTCAGGACTTGCTCATGTCCTCCAGAAGCTCTTGTACCTCACATTGACTCCTGCAAGAGCTACATGTACTGCTTGGCCAATGTTTGGTAGGGTGATGGCCAAGAAGTGTGAGTGCTTGTGACACACTGTGCTTTTTGTGCTGGTGGGTATAATGCTTCAGGTGTGGTAATGTGTATATAATTTCCCCTCACAGATGTGTTATTTCACAGAGGCAGCCTGGAACTTGTGCGGTTTTTTATTTTGTCTTTATAATTTTCTCTTTTATTTGCATTCAATTATTTGTTTTTATTTTATTTACAATTTTATAATGGAATTTTTTTAGACAGATGAATATTTCATAAATGAATTATGTTTAAATGTTTAAAAATGTTTGGTTTGTTCTCTCAGTAAACAATTTTATCAGCACAATAACACCATCCAGAGCATGTGCCTGGTGGACAGTACACATACACCTAAGTTCTGTTATTATAAAGGCTCCCAGCTATATTCACAGGGCAAATTAGAGTTCCCTGTGTCAGGCTGACCTCTTCCTAAGAGTTATCTAGGCTTCATGTGGTGCAGTCAGACACTGACCTTGCACTGTTCCTTTGGAAACAGCTTCACTTTACTGCCTGCAAAACGATTACAAGAAATCCCTTTTTTTGTTTTTTAACCCTTTTTTACCATGGATACCTTTTTCCTGTCATCTCACTTTTGCAAAGCACCCTTGACACTTGAGAAGCGAAACAATACTGGCTCATGTTTTGAGCTGCAGATGGTTTTAAAGATTTGGATGCTTTTGACACAAGGTACTTGAACTATTTCTGGGGCTCTTGGAGGCAAAGGATGTTGTCACACCCCAGCAGCAGGTCTGGCTTAGCTTAGGCTTTGCAGACATTGGAAAGATGCCTTTGATCTCACTGGAGATGTGCTATTGCCCAGCGTGAAAGAGTTGATTGATCTCCTGGAGAATTATGGTGGCTGCATACCTTATCAGAGTATCTTGCCTGAAGTAACATGCAGGTGATTTTAGTTCACTAATAAATAGTGGCATGTTTCTAGGAACCACTGTCCTCTGAGTGAAGTGGTGGTGAATATTCAAAAGTGGTTGAGCTTAAAACATCTTGCAACTGGGAGAGAAGCTGACTTTTAAATCCTGGATGTTTGATTCCTCTGTTGATTGATGTTTCCAAAAGCTGATTCCTAATTTCTTTGCAAGTTTTATAATTGATACATAAAATACACTACATTCTGCTCTGTAGGGATGGATTGCTTAGATTTCACTGGTAAATATGAAGCTGAAGCTACATTAAAATTAGCAACAACCTTTTCTAAACATAGGTAAAATCACAGCATGCTTAAGCACTCTTAACAAGTAAATATTTTGTTATTTGTACATTGTTAATTGATCCCTGCAGTTATCACTTAGTTGCTGACTTAAAAGAAAACAACGTGGGAATTACAGAAATTGATAGGAACCTGGGTATTTTGCTTGACTTAATACCATAAACAAAGACAGGAAGCGAACAGATGGTTTACATCCATGGTTGACATCCAGCCCAGCTGGGATCAGTTTCTTGTTGAGATGAAAAGAAAATAAGTTGAGGTACAAGCCGAGTAAACCATTGCCATCTGGGTCAATTCTTGTGGTAACTATAAAGCAGCCACTCCATACATCCTTGGTTTATCCTTCTTGTTTCCTCACTTATCAAATATTTATTGTCAACAACGGGCAGTTCTGTTTGCACACATTGCAATTGGATAATGAGATAGTTAGGTTTACTTCTGTTATTGATGGTGAGGGCTGATGGCATGAATAATTTCCTGTTTTTTAAATGGGAATTGAATTATTGATGCTTCATTTAGGCAGTGATAAAGGCATTAGTAATGTATTGCCGTGTCTGTAGGTTGGTAGTAGTAGTAGCCAAGAAGATGCTGGCAGCTGATGAGCCAAATCTACTGTGTATCTGGAGTAAAAACTGGAAATCTCTATCCATGAGTACAATGATTATGGTTTTACTGCTTTATAAATACTGCAGAATTTGTCTTGATAACTTTGCAATTTACCTTGTTGGTAGTAGAAAAAAGGCTACAATTCAACAGCCTGAACTAGCAACATTTTGCTTATAAACTCAGTTGCCCATCACAAAAAAGGATCATTTCATGAATAAGAAGAGAGAAAACAACAATTAATGAAGCAAGAAGTCTCTGTCTTGTATTTAAAGGACCTTGAATATCTTCAGAGAGTTTATCTGAACTTTACAGATTGACTAATTTGGGGCTTCTGAATTCTTGAGGGTCACTCTAGTAACATGGTGATTTGAGTTTCTGTAATTCAGGTTCTAGGATTTCTCTTTTTTTCTTTTTCCTTTTATTTCTCCCTCCCCCTCCACCCCCCAAACCACTTCATATTTTAAAAATGTAAGCTAAACAGAAAAGGGTGGCTTTTGCATGACATCTTTCAAAAGAGGATGTGTTTGAAAGAGAAGTAATGGCTGAAATTTCCTTCTAGCACTCTAACATACGATATTAATGTCCCTTGCCAAATGTAAAAGGTTGAAGTGAAACCTTCTCTACCCCATTTGCATTTCTTCACTTGCTACTTGCTGTACTCTTCTCTGTCCTATTTTTCACTTCTTCAGTAGGCTCAAATTCCCTCCTGCTTTCCCTAATCCCAGTCATCCCACCAGTGCATGAAGCATAGCAGTGCCTCCCTGGTCCACAAACCTCCCCTGGCTGCAATGTGAGCCAGGTTCTTCCAGAAATAGCAAGATAGTAGGTTAAGAAATTAAAAAATTACACATTTCTCTCCTCAGATCATAGTTAATAAATTTCAGATGTGTCATGCATCTCTTATGTCTTCCTGCCTGCCTTCCATTTCTTTGAACCATGCAACGACGGTGAGGAACCATTGTTAAAAGTTTTGTGCAGTTTTTCTCATGATCAAATACAGAATCATGTAAAAAGAAAAAAAATAGGGTAAAGAAGATCTCAGGCCAATTATTTTTCTACAAAATACTTTATGTGACAACAGCAGCAGCCCCCAAAGGGCAGCATGTAACAACAGAGCCTAATTAGAATGATTTCAGTATAATCATTAACTAGCATCTAACACCTACGAGAGTATTTCTGTTTAAACTAAAACATGACCTGCATGGTGGAGAGGCCTTGTAAACTGTCTATGAAATAAAAAATGTGACAGTAAAGGTCAGAGCTGTGCTCATTTGAATTTCAAGCAGGAAGCAGGCTTCTCAGCCGGCGTGCACAGGAAGAGTGGTGGCTCTTTCCATAGGCTCCCTTTGCCAACAGTAGCTGTTGGAGAAATCCTCCAGGACTAATTACTGGGGCTGCAAAACAAGTATTGTTCCTTTGCCTCTTTTCCTGACCCGGTGAAATGCAAGGGTCCTAATTATATTGTGTCAAAGATGTGGTTTTGTTTTTCACTGCCATATGAGCAAAGGTCATAAGTTAAGAAAACCAAGTGGCACCTTATATCTCTCTCTATCCACCTGCTGACAGCTTCCTTGATGCTCCTGCTAATCATATCACCTCACTGGAGAGACAGGGGAGGGAGAGCTTGCTAATAAACTTTCCTTCCAGAGAGAATGATGCTAACATGTTGTGTTCCACTGGACCACGTAAATGCAGCTATCAAAATCAGTGAGATGTGGTTTGATTTGCAAGCCTCCAGTGAAATTTAAGAAGACAAAATTGTAAAACATTCTGTAAAAAAAAAAAAAAGCATTAAAACATTTTTGAGGAAAGCATTTAAAAAAGCATGAGAAAGACATTATAATAAAAGAAATTGCAGAAAGGGTGTTATTTATTCATTTTGAAACATCGCAAAGAGCTCTGTTAGCAGCATTCATCTTCTAAAAAAAAATTCACAAAAGCCAGGGTATTTAATTATTTTCCTACTTCCTTGTGTGGCTTTTAAAGTGCTATATATACAAAGACAGCTTTTAACAGCTTTGGGGAATTGATGAACCTATAACATTTAGTACATAAGCCTTGCTATACTGAATCTTACTTTTTTTCTTCCCATCCTCCCAACTTCGTAAATTTTATTTCAACTGGTCTTTATTTCTCCCTTTTCTCTTCACAGTGGTTTAAGTTTTTTTCTGTATCCCTTCTTTACTTTTTAAAAATTTCCTTATATATGTCTCCCTTATTTTTGTTCCTCATTGCTCATGTATTTTTTGTTTTATCTTGAGCTTCGGAGTAAAAGTAGCGCTTGTGAAGTGATGTGATGGCTGCAACAGATATCTTTTATGACTTCACAGAAAAAACAAATCAGTAGCAGGTTGTATATAACAAATTTCTTTTCTTTCTTTCATTATCCCAGTTCTTTGCCATCAGAGTAGCTCTGGCTTGTCTTCAAATGGCAGATGACAAATTGTGCATATATTAATTATTCATTTATTTTTGTCTCGGCTAGATAGAGTAGAACAGACTGTATGTAAATTGGCACAATACATATATATGATATTATGTTGTAACTGGGAATGATTTCTGGCAAGAGACATCATCCAAAAGTGTGTAGCTGTTTGGTGGGTTCACATGCACTAACAATAATGTGAAGAAAAGGCAGGCCCTCACTGTTAACTATTGAGTTTAATCACTTGTTCTTGTCCTTTCAGTAGTACTTCCTTTGAATATTGCTGCAGGATGCTTAGCACTACATCCACAGGAGGGGGAGACAATTAAAATTTTTCTTGAAATTGGTATAACTTTGCTGAGTTTCGGTGTCGAAGGTCTTGTATTTCTAGTAGACAAAATAAAAATCAAAACTAATTTAAATGCAGTAACAGTTCAAGACTCTTCCCATCCCCCACTGCTCCACTGTGGTTGGCTGTGAAACCCTCAATGGCATGTTATACATTTGGGTGTAATATCTGTTTGTGATAGATCACTGTTCTGGTTTGAAAAGAGGGAGACACCAAGTCAGGATAACAACTTACTTAGAAAATTAGAATAAAGGCAGGGGAAAAAAAACAAAAACCCAAAAAACCCCCCACCAAACCAAAAAACAAAAACCCACCAAAAACACCAATCCAAAAAACCACAAAAAACCCACTGGTTTAAACTGACAGAGTCAGATA
>VZRF01011659.1:0-74219 GCA_013396875.1 Vireo altiloquus | reverse complement strand
TGTAAATGAGGCTGATGCCCGAACAAAATAATAAAAAAGCTCCTGGAGCATCTGCCTGGGCCCCCGTCCTGTTAGCAAGGTAATGCAGACATCTACACACACAATCTCACTGGGATTTTGTGGGGATAGGAATGATCTAAGGCTCTCGGGGCTGTTCTACAGCTGAATAAACTAAACTAAAACTGCAGGAGGTTTGGAATTGCAGGTAAGTTTCAAAGGACAGGATCTGAGTGAGTGGAATTCCCTGGATTTGGTTTCCCCCATCTCTGAAGCAGAAAGATGATTATTTTTCTGATAACTAGATTGAGCTTTTCTATCTCCATAACCCAATACTTGTTGTGATGAAGGGGAGAAGAAGTTAGGATGATCTTTTTCTTTCCACGTTTCCCAGTGCTCCCAGCCTTACTCATCAGCTTGTGTCCTTTGAAAAACTTGCCATACTGGTGCATGATGAAATGCAGCCCCAGCTGATGTCTAGTAACCCTAATTCTGTATTTAGTAGCTATGCTGAGAATAGACACAGTGTCACATCAGGCTGCATTGCTCTCCACTCTGAGTACATGCACAGAGCTGAGCAAGGCACGGGCATTGCTGTGCTGCACTGGCCTGTGTGGCTGCCTTGTTCTGTGTTAGGGGCCGTAGAGGAGCCTTGCTTCCCTTCCCCCTTTCTCTCCTAGTACAGGAGCTCCTTCATTCTTACTGAGCTACCAAACACCAGAAGCCATGGGCCACCAAACACTCTCAGTCTCATCTGCATGGAATACTTAACTGCTGCTGCAGAACAACAAACAAGATGTTGAACTATCACAAATGGCTTCCATGCTTTAAGAAGGATTAGCAGGCTTGCATTCTATTCTTATTCTCACATTCTATTCAGAAGCTTGATTAAATTTTTATTTTCCTGTCTTTGGCTTTTGGCCAATCTCTCAGGCAGTGCTGCAGCAAAAGCCTTCCAGGATCTAGAGTGCATGCTGCCAACCCTAATGGGTAAGTGGCTACAGCACAAGGACAAAACAAACTTATTACATTACAAAATAAGTTAAAATTCAGTAAGATAATATCACTGCCTTACGCACCAAAAGAGCTTTTACAAAATAATATAAATGAGAGGATCAAAATGATGAGAGGCTTTGTAGAGTTCTCTCACAAGCCCTGACACCCAGCCTGGATAAACACCCCATTCTCTCCATGTCACAATACCACAACTTCTCCATATAATTACCACTTGAAAGTTAATAGGACTCTACTCCCATCATGACAGCTGTATTTTCTATAGTCATTGCATGTCCTGCGTCCATGGCTATCATTGCAGACTTGGCTGTGGAAGCACCATCTTGTAAGACAAGTTGTTTGAGGCTACATTAGAAATCAAGTGATTTCCCTATAGGAAACCCTGTTGTACCATGGCACTGAAGATGATGGATAGTGCAGACATGGAGGGGTGGTTCCTCCTCCCTGCAGGAGTTGTGAAGGACAACACCAGCGAAGTACAGGCAAGGATGATTCAGATAAGGAAACTGAAGTTCCCTGATTAGTATAGAATCACAGAACTGTTTAGCTTGGAAAAGACTTCCAACTGCTCCCCCAGCACTGCCAAAGCATCACTAACCCATGTCCCCAAGTGCCACATCTGCACATCTTTGAAATACCTCAGAGGGGACTCCACCCCTGCCCTGGACAGCCATGATGATTTGGGGGCAGTGATTTCTTTCTGTCTGGGCAGAGAAAAGCAAGTCTATGCCCTTTCCAGCATAACAGAAATCCAAGTGTTTGCCCTGAGCCACTGAAGGAGAAGTGTAAAGCTCTTGTGATCTCCTACAATGCACAGCTGGGTGCTCTGTACCTCTCCAGCTTTGCTAACAGCTGGTGAACAGGTCAGGTTGGTTCAAAGGGAGTCAACTTTATGTTCATCATGAGCTTAAAGCAGCAGGGCTCTGGGAAGACCCTTGTAAGCACAGCCAAATCAGGGGAGCAGCACCCCAGGTTTTAGATTAGCACTCATTTTCTGCAGTTTTCTTTGAAGATGCACTTCTGTGGCTTCACAAGAATTATTATTAGGCCATAACATATGGGATGTTGCTTTCCTCTCTCCAAGAAGATTTAGAGTACAATTTATTTTTCTAGGCTGTTAGCTGATCTCAGTAACAAAGTCTTCCCAACCTGTCCCTTTGGGCTTGCACTGGGTGGCTCTGTCAGCATTGCTACAGAAAAGAGCTCATCTGGACCTCTGCTGGCAGCCAAGGAATTGTCCCTGTGACCCAGCATTGCCCTGTGCAACCTCACCTTCCAAAATTTAGGAGCACAACAGCCTGTGCTGCATCCCTGGCTCCTTGCAGCTTTGATGGTAGGGAGTCCCACCACCCTGTGGACCCTGTCCTATTCCCAGCTGGCCCTTGCAATGCTATTTCCAATGAGCTAATTCCTTGTGTCACTGGTTAAGTGAGCTTTTGACTGTGAAAAGCAATTTGATGACCAGAGAGGTAAAGAAAACCAGGCAAAGCACCTCATATGAAAGCCCAGCAATCCTCACCTTCATCTGGAGAGACGGGAGATTTGCAGAGCTCCACAAGAGTGGGTGACATGGCTTGGTGTATCTGGGAGCACAATTTATTTATAAACTTTTTAAACCCTCTCCTGCCTAATATAGAGCCCAAAATGGAAGACTTGTGCTAGTATTTTGCCATGGAAATAAATATTTGTGTTACCTGATGGTAATTCATCTTACCACTATGCAGAAGGTTGGTGGCATTTGTGCAGAGATTTATTTGCATTTACAGTGATACAGCACTTAATGGGCACTGGAAAGCATGACTCAGCTCTGCAGTGCTATTAAATTTCAGCGTGTGGCTTTGCCACAGAAAAACCTGCTGCTACTATTACGTTATTGGTCTCTGGTGTTGAAGGCAAATTTGTGGAGTAAACGCAAATCAGGAAGCTCTGAGTTGAGACCCCTGGAGGCAGTGACATCTGCCTGTCTTTGATAAGAATTTTTGAGAATGAGAGTAAATTACTTAGTGTGAAATTAAAAGCTTTGATCTGTTTTTTTGTTTTATCATTATTTCATGTTTGAGTCCTTAACATGTGTCTTTCAGTTCTTCATTAGGCTGAGATTTTTAGTTACTACTCCAGTACAGGGCAGAACCTGGCAGCCACCTGGCAGGTCACTGGCACTGCCAGGACTCACCCCCTGGCTCCAGCCTGAGCCCACTTAAATGAAACAGGTAATAGACACACCCAGAGCAACACTGCTTCAAAGAAAGTGACCTTCTGGCCCCAGCACAGTGGGTAGCCCTGTTTGAGGCAGCACCGTGGCAGATCCAAAGACCCAGGGTGCACAGCAGAGGTGATGATAGAATCCCAGTATCATTTAGATTGGAAAAGATCTTTAAGGTTGAATCCAATGACTAGCTTAAAAATGCCAAGTCCACCACTATACCATGTCCCCAAGTGCCACATCTACAAGTCTTTTACTTATATTCAGAGATGGTGTCACTTGTTTCCTGGGAGCAAAGCCTGACCTTCACCTAGCTGCACTCTCCTGTCTGGGAATTGTAGAGAGCAAGAAGGTTCCCCCTGAGCTTCTTTTTTTCCGGGCTGAGCTCCCCCCAGACTCCTCAACTCCTCCTGTGTTCCTGACCCTTCCCTAACACTGGTTCCATCTCTGGACATGCTGCAGCCCTTCTGTGTCTGTCTTGTCATGAGGGGCCCAGAACCGGACATTGCACGCAGGGTGTGGCCTTGAAAATGCTCAGCTCAGGGGATGCTTACTGCTCTGGTCCTACTGGACACATTATTCCTGATCCAGGCCAGGTGTCCTTGGCCTCTTGCCCACCTGGGCACACTTGGGCTCAAGTTCAGCTGTTGCCAACCAGCAGCTTTACAGCCACTCTGTGCCAAGCGTGTTCCACCAGATGGCTGATGTTAAATCAAATCTCAAGCCAGATGAATTTGCGCAGCCTCCACTTGACTGGTTGTGCCTCTGTCCTCCACACAACACTGGCTGGATGAAGCTCCTGGAGCCCCTCAGCAGAGGGAGAGGGGAAGGACAGCTGGGGCAGCAGCAACCACCACTGTCTCCAGCTGATCGGAGACCCTGGGACAAATGGGAGAATTTAAAAAAACAAAAAAGTAGAAATATATTGTGTTAAAAGTCCTTGAAACCAGCCATTTCCATCAGCTTGAAACCTCCCAGAGTTGAGCAAGGTCAGATGCCTGAGCCCCCAGATGAAGTGACACCCAACTCTGTGGGTAGGATTTGGGATTTGGTTTATTTTTTTGGTTTATTTTTTGCAGTTGTGATGTAATGGAGGAAGATAAGAAGACTGAAACATAGTGGCTCAGCATATTTTTTTTTATGATGCAGTTTCAAACCACTAGAAAAGTCCTCAGTTATGCAAGTGCACTTTAAACCATAACATCTGCACCAGAATTTCATTTTTCTCAATTCACTGCTTTGTGAATTTATTTCTAATGCCACCCCTTCTTAATTCTCCTTAGCGTTTTAACTAAGATAATATTTCCATGGCCAAGCAAAGCAGGAGTGGCCCCAAGATGCAGATGAAGACAACTGGGAAGGTCTTGTGTGAAGGGACGCAAAAGCCCATCAGGGTGAAGGACGCATAATTTCTTTTTCAGCAGCTACAGCTTAAACCACAACCCTGGGTTTTCAACAACATGGAGCATAGTGGCAGCAGGACCCTCATGTTGGGGAGAGATTGTAAAGATCTCCCAACTCCTCTGGTACCTTAGAGGTTTGTCAGGCTTGGCTGCAAATGGAGGAATGCTTGTTGCAGGCACTTGTCGCTCCAGGCTTGGAGCTTTTGTTCACCTGTATACAGGGATACAAAGTCACTTTCTCAGCCTGTGTTTCTTGTTCTCCCTGGTGCTGCTGCAGCAAAGCACCCCAGTTTGGAAAATGAGAGGGGGAAAGGGAAAGGGAAAGTAGTATTTAAAGAGATATTGATTCACTCATTAAATTATTATTTCAATCCTCCTCCAATGGAAAATAATGAATCTGGTATCACTCTGATTTTCAGGGCCTTGGCCGTGGTTCTAGCTTGGCACCTTTCGCTCTGCTTAGATTTCCCTTCATCTCCCTGAGAGGGAGGTAAGCAAAGCATACAGAGTTCCAGAGTTCAAGGAGTGAGCCAGAGCAGCCTCTCACTGAGCTGCCATCACAGCAGCACTCCTGCTTAGCAGGGTAACCACAAACACAAGTGGGGACACGGCCACACACCAGCAGTGAAACAGCACTGTTCCCATATGCAACCAACATAGCACCAGTGCTTGGGATGATCGAAGTTTCCACCTTGGCAACTGGAAGAGTGTCAACTGCAACTGGACTGCCAGTCAGCTGTGTTTCTAGCATGAATATGGAGGAGAAAGATGATTTATTGAAGCATTTTAAGCCCAAAGATGAAAAGCAAAAGTGAGTTAAAATTTCTGTGGTAACTGCTCAATCAAAGGTTGGAGTGCAATATTTCTGCTACATTTAAACAGCAAAAAATCTTCTGCAATTTGCCAGTGCAAATGCAAACAAGAACGTCAAAGGGCAATAGCATCTTTTTTTTGTTCTTCCTTCTCCCTGGCCAGAATGTGTTATAGTAAGGTTGTGTATGCTTTGTAGTATTTTTTTCTATCATGACAATTTAATTTTTGTTTGCTTTTTTAAGGGAGGAAAAAAATCCCAACTCTTGCTTTAATGATCTCCACCATGGTGAACTTAAACCTGGCTTATAGCAGGAGAGTCTGGCATTTTCTGTTTGCACCAGTCAGTCACTAGTGATTGATCTCAGAAGCCAGGCTTCATTTTCTGAGCAAAATAAGCTGCAGTTGGAAAACCTGATTAAAGTGAGTAGTTTTATCTGATGTGGCTGTTGTCACTCATTTCAGCATGACTTCCTTTCCAACTACAGATGACATGCAGAACTCAGAACAAAAAGTATGTATCAGTTTATAATGCATTCTTCTAAAAGTTTAAATGACCCTAATAGGCCATCAAACTACTAGAAAGCTGGCTGGCATGTGGAATAGACTTTTGATATAGCTGCTGTAATTTCTGTTGCTATCCTTACATGGACATCTGCCATGAGAGAAGCTACTTGCTGGGCTGACATTATCGTGAAACCATCTTGCAATATCTTTCAAAAATTGCTGCTGTGATTGTAAACTAAATACCAAAAAAAAAATTGAGAGGTCTTGACTTTGCTTCCTGACTTCTGAATTTAGGTCCTAGTGGCTTCTCCCTCTGAAGAGTATGAACCTCGAAACATCTGAGATCTCAACACAAAAATTGCTCATTCTGGCATTGCTCTGTCTTACTTTCCAGCAGACAGAAGTGTTCCTTTTCCTCTCATTTCTGAGGGACAAGAGGCAGTGAGGAGGAAGAATAGGTGAAATTACATTTGAAGAGGTGGAAATACAAAACTGACAGGCTTGGAGACAACACACTTCATTCAAATGGCTATTTGCAGAGCAGATCCTCTGCAAGATAACTTGTGGCTTGTGAAAAGGTCCTATGCACAGAAAAGAGTCTGTCATGGTAAAACAAAAAGCCCTGAAGCTGTGAAGTCTGGCATAGCTGTAAAAATAACTTTCACTTGGGAGAGGAAGCTGGGAACCCTGAAGCTCCTGATTCTTTTCAAAGACAATGCCTGTACCCCAGCAAGGAACATGCAGGGTACTGCGCTCCTACAAATCTCCACCAGAACCTCAATTTAAATTAGTCAAATATTAAAGGCTACACTCTCTTGCAACTGCATTAATTATTAAGGCAACATGCAGGGCTCTGTAAATGGTTCCTGCCAACATAGCACTGTGTTTAGTTAGAGTGGTGGCAGACAGATGATGATGATGATGACATATGATTTGGGGGGTTTTCTGACATGGAGGAGAGGTGTCTTCTAATACTGGAAGCAATATTAGGAAAAATCAGCCTGCCTTCCATGTAGCAGGGGCTGGTAGGGAGGAGGGGGCAGCTTAGCTGTAGGGGAAGCAGGAGTGCAGTGCTGAGTTCCTCTGCCCATTGCAGCCTGAAATTAAAATGGTGGTACAGCCAGGAGGTGAAGACAAGGCGACACACTCCCAGACAAAAGAATACCCTTTCCCCTGACAAGAAAACCCCAACCCTCTTTCTGCTCTGCATAAGCACTAGCCACTTTGGCGGGCTTTATGTAGCTATGACAGTGTTTTGCTTTCACTCAATTAATTTTATTGGGAAGAAGTTAATTCCCTTCCACCAGTCAGAAACCAGCTAACCCCTGTGAGGGCCCTCTCTCCTTGTTTCTTTACTACAGTTATAAAGTGATTTATGAATTACTTTACAAAATAGGGTCACCACACATTTGAAGAGCACCTGAGAGTGCAGGTATGAAGGAAAAGCCCAGGTCGGCAGTTATTCCAAGGGGTGGGAAGCGAAGCAAGGGACTGGACAGGGTGCCTCTGCCTAGGAGACACAGTGGCCTTAAGGAAGAGGCCACCTTCCTGGTAGAAAAAAAGCAGAAAGTTCTGTACTCATTCTTGCAGCACTTAAGTTTGAAAATTGAACACAGTGGTGGAGAAATCTCCAGCAGTTTCCCCCCACCTCCGAGAGACCCTGGCCAGGGAGGGGGTCCCTCAACCAGCCCTGGGCAGGCCATGCTGTGGCCCTCGGCAGCAGAGAGCATCACGACAATGCCAGAAAATTGTCAGTCAAGTTTAATGCATCATAAAGAAGTAAAACTACATTGGCATATTTAAGACAAACACTTTTTTTTTCTATGCACACTATCCACTGGACAGTCCCCTTTTCAAAATAACTACTTTTAATAGTTGAAGACAGATTTTTTAGAAATTCCTCACATTTTCAACCTTCCACATTTTTCCTTTTTTTTATTTGTCTGAGAAGGAAAAAAAAAATCATTAAACCTGAAAACATTTACATTGCAAGCCACTTAGAATGCATAATTGGCATACATTAACCAATGTATAACAACTGTGTTTTACTTAGTTCACTTTGTTCATCAATAAAAGAATATAAAAATCTTGTTCAATCGAGTGTTGTGTATTAAAATAGATTTGTATAGTACTGCACAGTTTCTTCCGGAGTTGTAAAAATGGTTGAAGGGACCATGTGCTGCTTAGTGATGGACAACAGAAACAGCCAGTCCCTCATGTGTTTATTTTTTTAAATTAAAAACAAAAAAAGCTATTCGGCACCATGTGATATGCTGATGTGAGAGACTAGCCTTGTGTCCTGCTCAGGTGACTTTCCATAAGTACCTGTTGTGCTACTTGATGGAGAACTCATAAAGACAGAGACAATGGCACTGAGGAGTGTGAGTTGAGAAAACTGGGGTGTCCATCACCACCCTTCCAGGGTTCCTGGGGGCCAGGCAGGACCTTATAGCATCAGGAAGACCAACAAGAAGGTGCACTGGGATTTTCTCAGGCTAATGCTAAACACTTCCCAAATATGCTAATATCCAACAAAATGTTAAAAAGGAATCAAGTTTCCAGACACAAAGTCCCCCCAAACCCTTTTAATTTTCCATGCCCTGTCCCTCCCCCAGGAGTCTAAAGTTCAAGTCTCCAGTTTGAGAAACAACCCCTTGAGGCAGTTTTTTTTCTGAACCATTTCAGCAGATATTTCTGCAAGAAAAAAAAAATTAAAAATCATGTTACATATCTTTAACAATAAAAATGCAGTACAAAAAATGTAAAGTTATCTTTTTGGCATATTATCTGTACTGACAAGAAACAAACTCCAGAATATTTATTTGTTTTTTTCTTTAAAAAAGAATCAAAAATGAAAAAATAAAGAAAACCACAAAATAATCTCTTTAAAGAATGAAACCCGAACTCTCAAAGATATCCACTGTTATGGTTTATGCTAAACCTTACACAAAAACTCCATGAGAAAAATACACTGATAGCAAAATAAGTAAAAAGGACCTGCAAAAAGAGTTTTACAGTAGTATTTTTTAAATACTTCAGAACGCATATACAGAAGCATCAGCATGAAAATACTTCAATATTTTACTAGAAATGCTAACTTCATACAGTTTCTTTATTTAAATATCTGCAATTCTCAACTCTAATAATACGGAAAAAAAAGATCTTTTTGTTTCCAAGGCTCTGTGAGTGTCCATGATGCTGTTCTGGTCACAACGACCCCATCTCCAGGTCACCTGAATCAATGGGGCCAAACGTGTTCCTCTGAAAACAATCCATGTCAAGTCCTAAGTAGCTCAGTTTCTGGTTATCTCACCAAATACCCCCCACACACATAGCTCTCAGCCCAACTACTTCTCTAATACCTCACTAACTCCTTTCTGCTTAGAACAGAAAGCCTGTCTGCCACCACAAAAGGCTATCCCACTTCCTATCGGCCATGCTTTTCCTGTTCATCCTCAGTCATAAATACATTAAGGCCAACATAACAAAACAAAATGTCATAAGCACTGAAGGTCTTGGCAAATACAAAACCGCAGCACAACTCGCTCTGTGGGAACCTGCGGCCACAGTGACCTACAAACTGGGCTGACTGGTCTGAAAGTCTCTAAGTGTATAAAAAATGAGATTGCTCCTTCTTTCCTTTGTTCCAGTTTCATTTCTCCTCTGCTCACATGCATAAAGTTTCTTGTCCCCCCTTCCTTAGACCTTGCACAGCCGACTCTTGTCAGTTGTTACCCTGTGATGGCTGCAAGGCTTTGAGCATGGCAGCAGAGGCAGGGGAGGGTTTGATCCAGGGGATGGATAGCAGGGATGTGGTGGTGGTGGTCGTCATGGTAACCTGAATCATCTGCTCATTTTGTATCAGTCTAATGAGGGTTTTGAGACGTTCCAGTGATGACTGAGTCCCTTTCTGCTGGGCCAACAGGCTGGTTTTTAGCTCTAAGCATTTCTGTCAAATAAAGAGAAGGGGAGAGAGAAGGAAAGACTGAGAATACATTCAAAGTGGTGTCAAACATCTCTCCAGACATCCTTAAGTGCGCATTCTGCTCAAATGAAGTATATTCTCCTCTGGGGAAAGCAAAACCACAGCTTAACAAATGGAGTAATCACCAGTGCAGCACACATTGCAGCAGCTGTCTGAGGGAACAATATTCTTCCCAGGTGAAACACATTTGGAGGACATTTCCAACTCCATCTTGTAGACAGCCTGGCAGGAACGCCTTCTGCACTCCACAGAGGTGCCTGGCATGGGAGTGCAATAGCTGTATTACTGAAAATACAGAATGCACCACTCAGGTCTCTCACTCTTACCAAAGGACCCTGATAAGTGCTTGATGGGTGAACCTCACCAGGATGCATTTCATATGTGCCACACATATGAAGGGAATAGGCACTGTGAAGATCCATTAACCTAATTTAACATGATACCAGTATTTTTCCTGCATAACACTGCTCCAAGACACAACTGTTACACCACAGCAGTCACAAGAAAGCTTTTGTCCCTCAGAGTAGCCAAACTGCACCCTGTGATTCCTTTAAATGTTCCATACAAACCTCTTATGCTCTTGGGCACAAGAGCAGGAGCCAAACAAAGGCATCCCAAATGTTCCATTTCTCCAAGAAGAGATAGCAAGAATCAGTAATTCTCCTTTCCCTCCCCAACCATGGACTGATGCATCCAGCACCCTATTCTTCTGTGAGGGACAGACCCAAACCCTGAGTCTGTCTGTGACATGGAAGGGGACAGTGGCCTCTAATATCTGAAACCTGTTTTTTTTCTCCCAGTGCACCCAGGATTCTGACAAAACCAATTACTTCTCTGCAGACTGCTCCTCTTTGGCTATGGTCCAGACTGCCCAGGGGTGGGGATTCTCCAGTCCTGGGGAACTGAGAAATGCTCACTTGAAAATAAACTTGTTTGGAAAGCAACTGTGTGGAGCTACTTGGAGGTTGGTTTAGAGATACGAAATTACAGATGTTCTGTTTTTACCTGTGGGGTGTATGAGAGTGTTCTTTTTCATATAAATCTCTGTTAAAATGTCAGAATGAAATTGCTCTTTGCTGGGACACCTTTAATTTATTTTCTCCTTTCAAGTGGCTACATTTCTAATAAATATAATCATTGGCTAATATTACCATTTAAATAAGACAGTTGCCCACTGAAAGAACCTGATTCTGCTTAGGTAGATTAGATTCTTTAGGTAGAAATCTTATTGATTTTGACAGCTGTGATATACACACCTGATAGCTGACAGCTTTTCTTTTTCCAAATTCCTCAGCCCACTGCACTTTCCTACCTGCTACATACATTTGTGGTTCCATTAGTGCTATAAACATGTACAGGGAATATTCCCTACAGTGATGTCTTTTAATAAGTTACTGCTTTTCCTTCCACTCTGTTTTACATGATAAATATTTTAACATGCCTCCTCTAAATAACTGCAATGGTAATACAAGCAGTGACCAGTAACTCCTGCAGCTGCCACTTTGATTTTTCCAGGGTAAGGAAGCGTCAAATATTTATTGAGACTGCCATGAAAACTAACAGCTACCTCTTAGGCAGAAGGTAGCCCCAAATCAGTTCCTTCAGCCATGAAAGGTAGGAATTATGACTTTGAATTCAGCCCACTCAGCCGGAGACTGCTCCTCATAGCACAATATGTGTGGGAGACACCTCCAGACAACATTTAGCTTTGAAATGAGTTTGGAGAGACAAAATAGTTGTGAATCCCTTTCCAGTCATGGAGAGATGTTACAACATTCAGAAAAGATGGTTATTCCTACTTAATATCAAGAGGTTTGAGCAAATGGAAAAGCAGCTACCGCTGGAGGACACACTTGTGACTAAACTTTTCACCTAGATGATGGATGTGCCTTGAAGTCATTGGGTAGCTCAGAGCTATGGATGCAACTACAAGGAAGGCAGCCATGGCTACTTGGGGAGTTTTTGTGTGTGTGCCACAGGAATTCAAATGATTTCTCCTCCTCAGCCTGCCAGAGTGGCTTGCTTTTGTGCATAAAGGAAATGCACATATACTTCCTTAGAGAGAAACATATTCGCACTTGAAATCTATAGCTTGGGAGCTTGAATCATGTTCTAGTCACAAAATACCAGGTTTTTGGGCTTAAATTCTTTATAAATATCTCTTCAGGAGATTCTGTGTCCCCACTCAGGTGTCCTACCTTGACTGCATTGTTGAGAAGTCGATCTTTTTCTTCTAACTGTCTATGCTCACTCTTCAGCTCACTGCTTCTCTTTAACAACTTTCGCTTCTCTTCTTCTTTCACTATGGAACAAGAGGTTAAGGATGCAGAGGTTAAGAAAAGGACATACTGTGCACATGAGGACAGAAAGCAGAAGCAGGTATTTTGCATCGTGAGTTTAAGGTCTCATTAGCTTTTTGTCAGCAGGTAGAAAGAAATCTGGAGTTTCTGCTTGTAGGCATTTCTTCACTAAAAGGGTGGTCAGGCACTGGAAGGGGCTGCCCAGGGAAGTGGTGGAGTCCTCATCCCCGGTGGTACCCATGGAATGACTGGACATGGTACTCAGTGCCCTGGACTGATTGACAAGGTGGGATCAGTTACAGGTTGGACTCAATGAACTTGCAGGTCTTTTCCAACCTAAATGGTTCTGGGATTCTATGCATGTGTCTATGTCAGTGGTTACCACACAGGAGGACAACCCAAAAGCTACAGTACACCTTTATGAGGAATTAAAATCCATCCTTAGACCACATGTGATCCTGGAGGTCTCCAAGAAAGAGATAAATGGTATTTAGGAAGAGCCCAGTCCCTTGGAATGGCAATAGTCAGTGTCCTGGTAGAAAAGCATAATTATAACTGTGGCAGACTTCCGTAAAGCTTCTTACAAACATGATCTAATGCCCCAAACAGCATTATTGTAAGAGTGCAATAGGGAACTAAAAAAGAATAATGCTCAACGCACAGCTGTCACACAGCATATGACCCTAGTGGCTGCCATACCAAATAATACTGAAACAGTTAGAAGCTGGTATTGCTGTGGTATCTGAGACACTAATCTGGCATTGTGCTACACACCCAGTTACATGGCTCTGCTTAGTTTGACTGTGCCTCACAAACAATGATTCTGCCTCAAAATCCTGTTTTCAGCCCTGTTCCAGGGAAGGCAACACTTGATGACAGCTTCTTCCAGAGAGTGAAGTTTTTGAGAGATCACTCTCAGCTTACAGAAAGAAGATGGCAAAGGAGCAGATCAGGGGGAAGGTGAGAGAAAAAGTCTGCTCTCCCCAGTCACTTACAGCCCTATGATCTACACCATCAGACCTGGCAGCATTATAACACTAACTTAATATTTCTGCTAAGAAGCACTCAAACGGCTTTGCCAGAGGAGCAGCAATCCCTTGTCAGTGGCTGAGTTAACCCCTACCTGTTTTATGAGTAACATAGGAGTGAACAATAGCCAGAGTTCCAGTCCATGGCACATTGTCATCTTTCTTTAACACCTATAAGCCCGGGAAACAATAAATGGTTAGGATTCCAAAAAAACACAGATTAATATTTGCTCCAGCCTTACAGTGTGGCAGGACCAGAACTTGGGTCCTTGTCTCAGAACATAAAAGTGATCTCAAGGCTAAGCACAAGGAACTCTATGGCACAGAATCTATACTTTAGTGACACTTTAGTGTTTTAGTAATATTTTTTTCTTGCTTGTGCAATCAGCATTATTCACAGCAACTAGACAGATTAGCATATAACTAACAGATTATGCAAACAGATTAGCATAACTGTGATGAACAGCTGTGTGTAACAAACATGATTTAAAGAAAAGGAACTTTTCTCCTCACACCTTTCAGATCCACTGGGGAACAGTGTCTCCTTCTGACACTGCCTCCCTCATCTCTAAGATTTACGTTCTTTGTCTGGCTACATGCTGGTGGTGTTACTGTAAAGAAAGGAGCCAAAGGAACTGAAGAGATATTTTAAGAGGATAATTCTTAGCAATTTTTGTCAAGCTACAGCACTCTGTGTATGTTGTAACTAACTCTAGGATGGTGAAAATACCAGAAATAAATACTTCCAAACCATACTAAAAGCCTCTCAGTACTTCTTTATCTAATGTAGTCCACTGAGCTATGACCATAGGTTAGATTAGTTTAGGGGTACATCACTTCAAGGTGTGTCCCATTTTCCCTTCTTGGTATGCCATGCTCCATGTAGCTTACCTTCTGTTGGCACTTTGGGCAGACCCAGACCCCCTTGGGGGCAGTTTTGAGGGGTGGGTCCAAGCAGTTGAGGTGATATGCTCTAGGACATGCGCCACAGGGCTGCAAGTTAACTCCACGCTTGCAAGCAGTGCAGTGTTCATCATGGTGGATCTCATTCTGCAAGAGAAGGGTGCCCTGGGTAAAGTCAACCCATTGAGAACTTCTCTGTACAGCATTCAAAGCCTCTACTGCAGCAGACAGGCTCCTTCAAACATGAAATTTAATTGTCAAAAGGAACCTGACAGACAGAAATAATAGATGTATGATAGCAACAAATACAAACAACAAAAAAGCCTAAAGCAAGTTCCATAAATTGAAACAGAAACATAAAAACCAACTAATGAAACGCAGGAGAGAGTTGACTAATATAGCCGGCTTGTGACATAGGAATTATTTAACTTTTTTCTTTTCCAGTGTGTTACTACAACACATATATCCCCACGCATGGCTCTATCTTGAGTCAGAGTTAATGTGGGGATTACTTGTCCTTCATGCCCAAAGCAGAAGGAAGCAAGCAAGAAAAGGGGTCTGGGGAAAAACACAGTTCCATGTTTCATGCCCATTGCCTCAAAAGGCAGCTGGAGAATCAGGAGGCTGGAGCACAGCCTTGGGCTATATACCTTTCTTTGTGAACTCCTCTGGCCTCTTGCTCCCTGGCACTAATTGTTCTCTGCTCTCAGACTTGCTCTGACAACCTTTCACCAACAAGACTGATTAGTGCTTTGTCTGAAGCAATATATAACATGAACTAAGACCCATCAACAAAGTTACAATATCATGTAGTAGATTGCTATGCTAATCTGGTGGCAACATTAATTAGTCTTTCTATAATTAAGTGCATTTTAGTACAGGAGACACTGATTTAGAAACTCTCATGGCTTATGAATCATTATAAAAAATCAAAAATTTCCTACTGGTTTTTCAGAAAGGAGAATAGTCATTTAATATGTTTTTTTAATTCCAAAAGCACATTTTCATTTTTAGGAATAGGAATTACAAATTTTCATGGCAGTTTAAGTCAGGCTTGTATCTTGAATTCTAAACCAGTCCTGTCAAAAAATCACTCTCCAAAATGTTACTCATTAGAAACTACTTGCTCAAAGAATCTTCATTTTAACCTCAATGTAAAGAGATTTAATCTTTACAAACTAGAATGGTAACTCATTTTTCTTATAAAATTTTCATTAAATCCACAAACCTGGACTAGCAATTTCTCAGTCAGTAGAATCAACAATGGGACTAAACTCCAGCCTTCCATGTGAAAGCCCAGGAGTTCATCTCTTTGAAATTCTAGCTTAGGGACTCAAAGATTTAGTTAAGTGGGAAAAGAGAATACTGCAATTAAGTACCTTGAGAGTGATACAATACGCTACAATAATCAGAGGCAAGCACTGAATACACAGTGATGAGAAAGATACCTGCTGATACATAAACTTTGCCACACATACCTTCCAGAAAGGATCCTCATTTGCTAGCATATAAAAGAAGGGCAAAAAACAGGTTATTGGAAAATAAATCGCTGCAGCGGTTGCTAGTTCTCAGCTATGGGAGTTATTTTAGTCAAGATGTGGCATAGGAGATCAGAACATTGCCAAAATTAATGTGGGCAGGAAAGAATGTAATAGCAAGCAGTGCAATTAGCATTTGAGATTTAAAAACGTACATTGCAGGAATCCCATGTCCAAAGGTCTGATGCTAAAAGGTCATCCTATTTGAAATTTTCAGAAATTTTCATGCAGAGCTCCTATCCACATGCCAAGAGTCAAAAAGTCTTCCTAGAGGACCTCAGCGTGCTGTGTTGAAAAGGCTGGCCCTGAACCAGTAATGAACTTAACACAGAGTATGAAATGGGAGCCTCCGACTAATCGTTAAACACAGGTTTAAATGTTGAGCTGATTCCTGGACAAAATGGTATCATCAACTCCTTCTCATCAAACAGCTCTCACCCAGAACACCAGTGACCTTTGGATGAACTGAGTCTGTAGTGATTGTGTTCACAATCTGATACGAACAAGAACCGGCAGAGCTCGCGTCAAAGCAGGCTGAGCCCTCCATTAAAAAAAAAAAAAAAAAGTGGAATTCAACACACTTTGGTATAAAAATAAAAAGCCAGAAAACATTAAGAGCTTTATGGGAACTGCACAGTTGGTTGCAGTTTTTGCTGCTGATTTCATATGATTACCAGAATATCCTAAGCTGGAAGGGACCCACCAGGAGGATCATTGAGTCCAGCTCCTGGCCCCGCACAGACACCCCAACAATCCCGCCCTGTGCCTGAGAATGTTGTCCAAAGTCTCCTGGAGCTCTGGCAGCCTTGGGGCTGTGACCATTCCCTGGGGAGCCTGTTCAGTGCCCCACCACCCTCTGGGAGAAGAACCTTTTCCTGATATCCAACCTAAACCACCCCTGACACAGCTCCAGCTGTTCCCTTGGGTTCTTGCAAAGAGCTGGAGCACACTGTCCCAGTGAAAAAACACTTAATGGACAAGCCCTTCTTTGGATTAAAGTGGAGACAACCAAACTGATATTTCTCTCCTATCCTCCTTCAGCTCCCTCTCTGATCAGAGTGGGAACACAGCTGTCCCATTGTGATCCCTCATATCAGACCCACCTGGAAGTCCCCTCTCACTGTTACACACTGGTTTTACATGCTGATGTGTGCATACACGTGAAGATGTACACATGAACAGGCCTCACTCACAGGTAGGAAGAGGAACTTGAGAATAAAGAAACAGCTTCACCTAACCTGGATCACAGGCTGTAAATCCCCGTGTCCTTTGCTAACAGCACACAGTGCTGCCACTCCTACACAGAATGCAAGAACAGGGCAAACACTGAGTAAGTGTTTCTATTCCAGAAGCATCCTTCTCTTGCTGGCAGTTTATGTGCTTCCTCAACTCCTAGCTTGCATCTTCATTTTTATATTTAACAGCCTTTGATAGATTTTTTTCTTGCATAAATTTCTCTAGTTTTCCCAAGAATTGTAGTATACTTTGGCAATGAGTTCCAGAAATAATCAGACTTATATAACCTGTAGATGTTACTTCATATCCAAAAATACTCAAAGATACACCAGTATATGACACTATGATTACTCAGGGGATATAAATGTTATTCAAATAAACAGAGGCTTGGTAATCGATGAGTCTTTGTACAAATGATACATGTCAAGGGATGTGACCTCATTTCAGGTAAGACATTTTCATATAAATGAATCAATGAATTAATTGACATTTCGAACAAAATTTACAAGAATTGTCCTCTTCTGTATTTCCAGAAATGACAGTTGTTTCCTACACATCATGGGGATTTTTTCTAGTTTGTTTATTTGTCTTTTCAGGTCACTTTTGCTATGAAGTTATAAACTTCTTTAAGCATGTCCACTTCCCTCTTCTAGTCCCTGAAAAATTAAACTGAAGACAATATTTTTAAAGGAGCACTTTATAAGAGAAGGGGCAGCCATCTCTGCACTGAAGCTGGAGAACTACATCACTGCAGAGCCAAGCAATATGGGACAGCACCTGCCTTCAGTTCAGAGCTTGCACAACATCCAGCAAAACAGTGCTGGTGCCAAAAAAACCTTGCTGAGGTGGGAAATTCTGCTATAAAGAAGTCCATCTTAACATTCTTAGAATATCCAGAACATATTCTGGATTCTGCAAAAACCAAAGATACAGGACTCAAAGAGGAATTAATGATTAAGGAGAGAGGTTGCTGATTTCCAGGAAGCTCCAAGATGGCTGCATCTGTAGAACTCTGTCACTTGCCTACTTCCTTGCAAATAAAATGGGAAACATGTCACAAAAAGAAGGTCTGAGATATCAAACCCGAACTTATACCCACCAAGGGGCTGGCAGCACAGCTTGCTGCATTGTTATGCCATTCTGTCCTGATTTCTCACATGTGTTTACATGGAAAAAACAAGTGCTATAATAAGAAAAACAATAAATTACAATTTCAATTTTGAAGATAAAACTAAGCCAGGAATAATGTTCTTTCCACTGGGGCTCACATGAACCTGGCCTCCTGCTAAGAGGCATGTCATCATAGCTGTTTACTGTAATAACCTCTCCTGTCCTCTGAGACCAAACACATTAGAGGCATATGCTAAGTAGGCCAAGTGTCTGCGTCTGGCATGTGAAGTTTTGAAGGCAGAGAGAAGCACCGGTGCCTTTCAGTCAGTGCTCCTGTGGTGCAGGAAGTCAAGGCAGAGGCAGAAAGGTGTATCTCAAGCACTAAACATGACACTTGACAGGGAGATCAAGCAAGCACTGAAAAACTGTCAAAACTTCATGTCTCAATTACAATTACCCATGCAAATGCTCCTAAAACTGAAATAATATTTAATTTAGAAAAAGCTCTGTCTTGCCTTAACTCTAATGAACCTCAGGAGAGAATAAGTTATAAAGGCAAAACAAGGACAAGGACAGAATCAAATTTCTTTACTGGCTCGGTCTCCTTTTCTGAAATACAACTCAAGCATCTCACTCTTAAAATACTACATGGGCCTTGTCTGAAGAATTAAACTATAATCAACATTCTCTATGTTTCATCTCACATGTCCCAACTCTTTGTCTTCTCTGTGTTGCACATTTTTTCCTAAAATGCACTTCTTCCCATGAGCTAATCATCAGCATCCCCAAATGGCTCCTCTGAGCTGTTAATTCTCGTGACATTTACCATTAAATTTTCAGATTTGACGTTCTGGACAAGATTGGAAGGCATCTTCAAGGTTATCAGGTCTAGATTTATGGCTCCACCTCTTGGAATCAGAAAAACTGTGGTTTTCAGCCCTTGTTATAGAAGCAAAAGGTGTGGGAAATTTCTAGTGCTTGAGGATGGAGTGCAGTTTCTTAAAGCTGGTGAAAAGAGGCAAGTGATAAGCCTAAAATATTATTTTAAGTCATTATTTTTCAATATATGTATTTTAAGCACTTGGGGTTGGCAACACTTTATTCAGTTAAGTTCTCTCACAGCACAGTGCTTAAAGTGCCAGAGATCAGATTTTCCATTGATTGCAGAGGCTTTGGATCCATTTCCACACAATTGTGGCCTCTAGCCTTATCCTTCCATTGTTTTTGCAGGAAAACAATCATACTCCACTCCATACTAAAAAATGCAGGGACATTACACAAAGTAGTGCCCTATGGTATCTTAACAGTAACTCATATGAAATCCTACTACAAATTTTTAATATGTCATTAGAATAGTAATTTAAAAATATGCTTACCTCTCGTTGAAAGGAACAAGGGGTTATTCAAGTAATTCGATGCAAGGCGTTTCCGCTACAAGGGAAAAGAAACCAACCCCCATGTCATTGCAAAGTGCTCTGCTTGTCTCTTACATTTCAGATTAACAATTTCCATGGGCTTCCCTCATACCTAACCAGCTCTCCAAAAGCTGCTTAGACTGATCACTGACACAGTCAGATAAAAAGTTGCATGATTTACCTTTCTAACAATTTCTTCATAGAGCAGTTATTGTATTAGATTTTATTAAGAAGAGAGAAATACACATTGCAAATGTTATTGATGCAGTTGCAGGATACGTTGCATGGGCTGGTAAGAGCAAGGTAAGAGCAAAACTAACTCCAACAATGTCCATAAGGAAAAATTGTTGCTGTGACATGACATCTTTATTTGCATATATAGAAATGGTGATGGATTTCTCACCTGCAGGAAAAACATTGCTACCTTTGTGACACCTGCCTACAGTTCAGAGGAACATACTGCATTTGCAAGCAATGCCTTAGCAAAATATTTCCCTTTCAGAAGTGAATGCGCAGGACCTTGAGGAGCTGGCAGTGATTTCAATCTGCTGAGATCACCAAACTTACAAACACAGAGCACCGCAATCCTCTCTGAGGTGTTTAACTCATCTAACACAGCCCATGGCCAGCCTTGTCCGACAGCACAAGCTGTGGTCAGTAGCAAGCCAGGCTTCATTAATAGTCTAGACAACCCTGAATTGTTCCTGTGAGCCATCCAATACTTGTGTAGCAGGATTGGAAACTGCACCATTTTCCTCCATTAGATGTTGTTAAATGCTGCTTGGAAGAAAATTAGAGGGGTTTTGCTAATAAAGTATTTATTCTGCAGTGAGCAAACTATTCTCTTATAGACGGATGCCTACCAGTCTGTTAATGAATTTTGAATAGATATTTCTTTCTTCAAAAAATAACCAGCCTAAAACGTAACTCTTTCCTATGGAAAAAAAAAGGCTACTGAGGGTAGGAAAATAAAATGTTATCCCTTTTTTTTTAAGAACAAAGCTTTGAAAAGAAAAAGCACACCATTCAAGTGAAGACATAAGACCATGATCCCATTTTTGCAATCAAAGTTAGTATCACCACTACAAATGTTGAGCTCTTGCCATTTTGAGGGGTGTTGGCAAATAAAAAGTCTAATTTATATGCAATTTCAATTTAAACAATCATGAATTAAAGGTCATTCAGTAGACTAAATTAAACTGCACCAAAATGCCTGAAATGCCACAAAATACCTCAACTCACTGCTTAGCAAATCAGTCTGAGTAGCTAATTGATCAGAGAAAAACCATCTGCCTCCATTTTACTTGAATGACATTCCCCATGGTCAATACTTAATGACAGCTCCTAATGAGGACACAGCTGATTAGCCACAGGACTCTTTCACAGACATTTCTTTCTCCATGCCATTCTTCATTTCAGCATATGCTTTTGAGAATAGATATGATGAGAAGTGTGAGCTAGGGGTACAGCAGACCTAGGCCATCTTCTACCTCTGCTCCAAGGTAACTGAGTTTGTCACAAACCTCAATCTGGCTGCAGACACAAAACTCTGCTGCAAGTATTTTAATAATCAGGATAAAAAGGTCTAAGGCACTAGAGATTTAATGCTTACAAGCCTAAAGTTCCTACTGTGTTAAATACTGCACGTATGGACATCAGTATTTCCACTAAAGAAAACAGTTGAGGAATTCTGAAGAACTCGAGTGCCCAGAGCTGCTCCGGAGTATAAAAATCTCCAACGCTTTCAAAAAAAAAAAAAAATCAAGAGACTCAGCAGTTTGACTGAAGTGGTGAGTTTCTTCTTAGTCTCATCTGTTTGTTAACTGCCAACAAAGACAGAAATCTGAAATGCTGGCATACCAAAAATTCTGCATTGCTTGTGCCTAAAAAAAGAACAATCACTTTCTTTAGGCTTAAAGAACTCAGAGCATCGAGAAGTGTTATTGCTTAAATGGAGAGGTGGCTGCAACTGAATTTCATTTCAGTAGAAAGTTCAGACAGTAAACATAAATGGTGCTGAAATTTTAAAGGTGAATTTTAATTAGCTGAATAAATGCATACATGTTAGTTTAGAAACAAAGAAAAAAAATTCAGAAAAAGTTAAGCCTATTTATATGCTGCTTTTGCACCAAGTTTGCAATCCAATATTATGCAGGATCAAATTCTGATACTACTATAAATGCAACAGTGTAACAGAAAACAGAGATTATCCAGAGCATTTTATTTTTAATTATGCATTATTATATTTATTATGCAGACCTCTAGACCCCTGCAGAGCACACTGATTCTTAAACCAACACACTCCTTTTATGAATGTCACTAATAAAAAAAGCGAAGTTCTCCATTTATTATTTGGCACATAGGAAAAGAGAATTAGCTATGCACATTTGAACATAATGCAGCACTTCTGAATCATAACTTCCAGTTATGATCTAAAGGGACTGCCTTTGTAGGTAAAAGAGTAATTAGGTCCCACATGAATTTAGTGCTTTTGGACTTTATTAAAACTAAGATGAATTCTGAGTTTGGAGCAAGTGATGTTTTGGGGTGAAAACCTGTTGCTTAGCTACTGAGATCTTTCTTTTCTACATCATTATCTCTTTACAAGTAACTGTGGTTCTGCATTAATATATACTTTTGTAGTAAGAAACACTTAGACCTTTTATTGACATGAAATAGAACCGTGGTAAAAAAAGTGAATGATAAAGTACCTCTGTTTCCAAGAGTCCACTGTAGGCTGGATTTGCTGTGCTTCTTCTTTTTCTTTCCTGCCGCTTGCTCTGGATTTCTATAACCATGCAAAGGAACATGAACTGTGTATTTCTCATTCATCAGGGAAAAATGTAGATATAACTTGTTAAGCAAGATGATCTTACCCTCAGCCCCTTGAGCTTTGTGTTCAGTTTCAGTTTCTAAAGTATAATTGGGTTGCATTAGCACTGATATTTGCTGCAGTTCAAGGTTTGACATTATTAAGCTTTTCCTTGTGAGATTCAGAACACAGGCATTTTTTATTTTTTCCTTCCTTCAAGGTAGACTTCTGCTGCCCTACAAGATTTTTATTATGATCCCTTCACACACATATTCACCAAGCATCATCAGAGAGCCTTCAAAGTACTCTTGATGTCTGCTATTAACAAAAAAGAAGCATTTAAAGCAATTAAGCCTTTAGTTCCTATCATATGAAAGCACAGAGAACCTTCTAAATTCAATTTACATTACTTTTCCTCCATGGAGGCTAGAGAAAGCATAGTTGAAATGGCACAGCTAGATTTGGTTCTAACCAGAGTGTGGTGATTTATCCACCCAGAAGCATACAACTTCATAATCCTAAGCATGCAAAATGTCATTATGAGCCATATGTGTGTACATGTGTCACTGCAAACACCAGCACACAGATGGGCTCTTTGGACTGCAGCCCATTTCTCCCTTCCACTAAACTTCCACAACTCCCTTCCACTAAACGGTGACACCTATTGAAGGTGGCACATGCTGAGATCTGTGTTTAGCAACCACTAGCCATGTGCACAACTCTGTAAACACAGAGCGACGGAGCAGATTACGTGGCCACAGAAATCTGTAGGTTTAATGCTACTTTGATCTGAGCTAGGATTTCATTTACGTCAAATGAAATTTCTTTTTCAGCTCTTGACGTCAGTTCAGAAAGCTGAGATTATTACAAGCATGTCTTTTAGAGCCTATTACTTTGATTCTAAACCCCAGACACACTTTAGCAAGGAGAGCCACACAGCATTCATCCCATGACATCAAGTGTATGCTCTATTCCAAAATACTTCCTATGTGAATATTGTAAGGTAAAGTTTAGACTCTGTGCTGAGGTATCAGAGGGATCTTGTAAGTCTAAAAGCCCCCATGGTGGTGATACCTCTGTTCTGTCCTGTTCTATCTCAGAAAGAGAGGAATTGGCAAGAGCATGCTCTTCAGCCCAGAGGCCCTGGAGCATACCCAAGAGAAACTAAGGACACCATCTGATTATGCAGGAGTTCTGGTGTCTTTCCTCAATATCTGAGCTAAAGAGGTCTATCTCAGAACACCCTCAGCACCAGAAAATGGCCTTCAGGATATTCTTCCATCCATAATCCAAGAGTAAGATGCAGCTGAGTTTTCAGGGTGTTTACGATACTTAGGAACTGGATCCCCAACACTTAGTTCTGGTTTCCAGCACCCTTTTTAAGTGTTGATTATTCCCACATACCATTTTAAGCATTGCTACAGTACAGGGTGTCAGTATTGTTGGTCATGTCTTGGACACAGTGTCTATAGAGATGAAGCCAACACTTTGCATGGATTTTGTACTGGCCTAACTTGATTTCCAAGATACAGATTTAAAACTTTTCCTTCACAAAAGACTATTGGGTATGCCACTGTTCTTGGAGTGATGGATGCATCAGAAGGAAACTAGATGGACAAGAAAAACAGGAGACCAACTACTAGCTGGGTTTTCCTATAGCACAGGGACATGTCACCTCTCATGTTCAGAAGGTGTCTTCTCCTAGGGCAGTTTGAATAGCACAGGCAGGCCTGTATTCACAGTCTGACACAAGCTGTCACATGCTGCCATGTGAGTCAAAGGGCTGCAGAGAATCTCACCCCCAAGAAATGTGTGATCTGAAGCTGCACTGCAATGTGAGATAAATGCCTCGGCTGTAACCACTGTAACATCATGTTAACATCCTCCATGCTGTGTGGATTCCAAAACACAGGATCTTGTCTGGAAAACAGTTCTGTCCTACTGCGAAAGTATTCCCTATGAAATGCTCATGTGTTTATGCTGAAATATCCATCCCGAAGCTCCCAGGGAGCATCTAAAGGGAATCATGCCTCAGCAGCAGCAGCAGGGTGAGTGCTACACACAGATCCAGTGGCCTGTCAAGGCCACAGAAGAAAGATGGTTGTTCTTGATGTCAGTGTCAGTTCTTATAAGGGAAATGCTCTCAAGGCCCAAAGGTAACAGAGACATCACAACTGAGGAACCTTGGTGCAGCCATAAAAGAGAGGAAGTGGCCCTCGGCTGACTCTTTCCTTTGGTCTCAGCAGTGTGAGCTGGAGCTGCAGCTCTTGCAGCCAGGCTCAGGACCTTAGTCAGTGAATTCAGGGCTTGCATCATCTCAGCACCACCATGGCAGTGCAGAGAAAAAACTGGAGTTAGAGCAGGCTTGGTCTTCCAAAAGTGGTCACAGGGATACAAGACTGTGACTTTCAATGGCCCAGAAAAAGAAACAAAGAATTCAATGCAGCAGAGTTTTCTTTGCATGTAACTGGGCCAAGCATCTCATAAAACGACAGTAATGGATCTGTTGCTCTCTGCCCTTCTTGGTCCCAAGTTAAAGAAAAAATTTCTTTGGTACATGATCTCATCAAGGCAACAGAAAACATCTGATGGGGTCTGAATCACACATATGGCAGATACCTGGAATGCAGCTTTGGAAGAGGTATTGCTGTGGTATAGAGATAAAAGCTGTGAGGAAAAAGGCTGTGAGGAAAAGTAATAGCAATGGGAATAGATGGAAATGAAGAGAGAGTAATGAACTGAAACAGCTCGAGATGTACACCACTCTATCAGGGAGGGAGAGCACTTTCTTTATGGAAACAAAAATACCATGCATCTATGTACATCTAGCGTGGTTCTGTCAATAATTACACCTAGACAGAGCAAAAGCATACACTGGTGTGCTATCTTTTGTAACTTGTTACTTCTGCTAAAATAGTATTGTGTACCTTTCAGAATAGGATGCAATAAAGTTAAATTAAATTTGTTTCAACTGATGAAATCATAAATATTCCAGTAATCTCGATGGACCAAGATATGCATTTTTAGAATGACTTGAACTAATGGTCCTTCTTTTAAAGTTTTGCTTTCTACCTTTTTTTTTTTACACAATTGTAATGCTAAAAGGTGTTCTAATAGCCTACAGAAAAAGATTCAATATGTTACAACCATGCACGGCATCACAGAATCGAGCTATCTTATTCCTTAGTTTATTAATTTAAAAAATAGAAACCAAACAGGAAAAACTAAACTGTAATATATTTGACAAAGATGAATGAATTTTAAGATAGCTTTATGTTGGAGGCTAAACTCCAATGAGCTGCTGCCATCACCAATAAACACCCTGCATGGTAATTCCATGAGGCCCATGATGGCAATTTATCTTTAGGGAAAGCTGTACCTTGCAGACTGTCAGTCAGTGGAAGCAGCTGTGTTCATTTACTGGTAAAGATGCCTCACACTCAGGCTCTACAGAACAGAGCTCTTTTCCCAGGCAGGGAATGCTCCTGTGGAGGTTAGCTGGGTAGGCTTCTAGGCAGGTAGAGAAATCCATCTAGAAGTGGATCACAGCCCTTCGCCACAAAATTAATGAATAAAATGAAGAAAACCAGTAACACTGTAAATTAATGATACCAAATGAATAATCTTTTAACAACCCAATCTTGATAGAGCTAAATTCCAAAAATGTGAAATTAAGAAATTCATTAGAAGTATTAAAATAAACTGAACTGGGTAATGACCACTGCTTCCTGATAAACAGCTATGACGGATAACTGTAAACATGACAGAGCAGTAAAATAATAACCTTTAGCATGTGAAAGCTATAAGGGCATTTTTGACAGTTGTAATCACCAATTCTGATGAAGAAATATCCTTTCCATAGTAAATAGCTCTTGGTTGGAACAATTGATTTAATGCTAGTAGGAATATAAAAAGTGAATTTGTCTTCAAGAATTGATTCTGCGTGATGAGTGTTGTAGCAGTTTGGTTTAAAATGTGCATCTCCACACAATGTAGAACAAAGTGGAGCACTAGTTGCCATTTTGAACATAAGCAATAAATCCACACAAACAATTTATTAGTGCCAATAAAATCAAAGGGTATAGAATTATTCAAAATTAAGTCCTCTCTGTTGTAAGCATAATTTGTACTTCAGCATAATTTCAAATGTTGTCCTGTTTTCCTTACACAAAGAAAACAAGAACCAGACATCATTTGCACTTTTTGGATTATAAAGTTTCTCCCCAGATTGTTGTATTTTTTTGATTTCCATTTCAATCCATTACCATTAAGGGATTAAAAATGTCAAAAGCTTAAAATTTCTTTAAACTGCTTTCAAATTCTCAGTCACTGGAACATGAAATGATTTCCTATTAAAGAGGAAAACCACTGAAAAATGGCAACAAGACCCACAGGAAACCTGCTGCATATCCTGAGGAGACAGTACAATTCAGATGTATTTTCTCACTAATTCACAACTTGTCTTAAAACCAAGGAACTGGAAATCTTAGTAAAAGAAATCAAGCTAAAAATGGTAGATACCTTTTGAGACAGCAAGGTAGCTAAGCATGCTCCTAAGTCTAAAGCACATAAAACTGAAACTCAGTGCACTAGAAATTCCTAAGTATTTTGCTGACTATGGTCCATGGGATGGGTGGTTAATATCAGTTGCCATTAACACTTCTTGTGATCAAGAATCACTGTCAGCTGACACAGATACCAGCTTTCTCTCCTTTTACTGGTGAAATCACACCAACTTCTTGTAGCTGAGCTTGTAACTAAAACCATCAGGGTGCAGATCTTTTCTTAAAAATATCTGCATCATCTCTGTCCATGAGAACTATTCTGCCCCCCCAACTTGTCTCACATCATTGGCAGATTTGCTAAACAAACTCTTTTTCCCCCCTCTCATCTATGATTTCAGAACAACAAAGCTGAGGCAAAGAAAGATACGAATCTGCTAACTTTTGCAAACTGGTTTTGGAAGGTTGGAGAAGGAAACTGAAAACTATGTGATACTGCATTTAGCTTATGCGCAATATTTGTTCGAAGTCATATTCAGGAGCCTGGGAAGGCATGCTAGAGGCTCTCATGCAAACGCAGGATTAGATGGGAAGATTGTTAAGTTTTTGGCTAAGTGGGGGAAACGGAGGGAAGGAATTCTTTGTGAGAAGTAGTCTTAAGTGAGTAAAATCTTATGAAACAAATTCCAGATTTCACTACTATTTTACACATTATTCTGTGGAATTCTAGAGATGATAGACAATCAACTCAGAAACTGGAAGTCCATCTCACATGGGAGAGAGCAGATGACACTTGCTGCACATCTGGGCAAACATCTTTGAACCTCACAGATCCATCAGCCAGATCTGTGGTGGTCAGAGCCTTCACAGGATTTTTGTTTCTGTACTTCCTCCAGTTATTAACATCTTTTAAAGGACCATGATGACTGAGTGAGTCCAAATACCAACCTATGCCAAGCATGCTGGTGCTGGCTGCAGGGCCAGTCCTCATGGTCCTTGAGCCATGCCATGGGCTGGGAGGCAGAGCTAAGTAAGGTCACTCACTATTGTGAGACTGAAAGGTAATTGTGCAAAAGTAACATTTAATCTGATTTTTTCATTTACATTTTTTCAGTTTTCATTGCCCTTCAGAAGATGGGAGAAGGAAAAACTGAGAGGGAATTATGCTGAGGTGTATAAATATCTGCAGGCAGGGATCAGAGCATGGACCGGGCTGTACTCCATGGTGCCCAGTGAACAGGACAAGAGGCCACATGCAGAAACTGATGCCCAGGAAGTTCCATCTGAACATGAGGAAGAACTTCTTTACCAGAAGAGTAACACTGAACAGATTACCCAGAGAGGCTATGGAATCTCCTTCTCTGGAGAAATTTAAAAGCCATCTGGAAGCAATCCTCAGTAATGTGCTCTGGCAGAGAAGCCAACAGAAAAGATTTCACTCAAAAACTGAACTGTAAATCAACATATGCCATCTTACCTTCCAAGTGTTCTGTTGTAACCAGTCCTAGTGCTACCATGAAGGCAATTTTCTAAGGAAAAAAAATAAATGGGTTAGATTTTCTACTATAATAAGCATGGTAAGAAAATAAATAAAATTAGCATTGGCAGAATAAACCCAGTAAAGTCTTTTAGAAATGTAACTTATCTGATTGCATAGTAATGTGAAGAACTTTAATTGAAGATTTGCTTCAGATATGCCTGGTTCTCCTTTTATGACTATATAAACTCTAGCAGTTCAAAGACTTCTGAAGCCAATGCTAAATGTCTACTGATTTTACACAGCACATGACCAAAATTCAGTGAATTTAATCAGTTCAATTTCTCATTGCTAGCTGGGTTGTTACTCCATTCTTTAGTGAAGTAATTTTGTATTATTATTGCGATCTGGACATGGCACTAGTGGCTTTTATTGGATATGCGAAAATTGTATGAAGTGAAACAAGTATGAACTGTACAACATTAAACAAGACAACAAAAGCATATTGAAAGTCCCCTCCCCTCCAAAAAAAAAAGAGAAATTTCTCTTCCCAAGATACAAAAATAATATTGCGTGCATGGATTGTGAAGACGTATACTGATCCAACATTTTTCCTCAATGAGAAGTGAACAAACATCTCCCACTGATGCTGATGAATTCATTTTGAGTGACGAATCTGATCTAAAATACTACTCACAACTCTTCTAAACTGTATATGCACAAAACATATCTTCATACTAAAAAATCTTCAAAACATGCTGATGCAGTGATAGGACAAGTATTAGAGCAGATTCTAATTTTACTGTCACTGATTTCTGACTGGAAAATTTTTCCTTGCAGAAAGGTTTTGCAAAAGTTTTTATTGCACGTTTTTGATGAAAACTGAAATTACGCTGTGTTGTTCCAAGCCCAAACTGAATGGAAATTCTTGGTTTTCAGTCACATTTGTGGTACTTGTGGGGCTTTGGAGGCCTCCTCTTTCTGCTGTGCTGAACAATCTTGTTGGATAAGGTTACCCAAGTGGCATTTTCATGAGGTTCAACTCCACAGGACAGAGAACTTGACTATGAAACTCTAGCTCTTGGGTAATCCAAGCAAGCAAAGCTCCCAATCCAAGTCTGAGGAAGCATACAAAGACCATAGGAAGATGCAATTATCGTACCCCAAATAAAATGTTTAGATTTAGGTCAAACAAAAACATGGTGTTTAAACAGTAGGAGGTCAAAACATTCTGTTTCATTCAAAGAGTGTCAAGAGAACATGTTTCGACACTTCCAAATCAAAATTAGTCTGACCTTCTTGTTTTGTAAAAAGCCTGATGATTCAATATTTCATTTCAGTTCAGGATAAAATCAACTAGTAAATCACCAGAATTACAATTTCCTTTGCAATTCTGACTTTCACTTAGTGAAATTGTGAAAGCAAAAACATCTCCATTTTGTAGATGAAAAGATCTAACTTATGGGGTGGGTTCATCAGAATCAGAGGGTCAGGACTGGATATCTACCACTCGTGTGTATCTGTGAAAACACCTTTGTCAAACAGGTAAACTAACACCCACATAAGACAGGAACATTTCCTTTCCACAGCCTCGGGAGATTCCCACTCTCCAGGCAGGTTAAAAAATGGTGCTGTAGAATTTCTTCACTGGCAATTCAGATATATTCACACTGTATTTCTGCCTTCCATATCTGTAGTAATTACACACGTGTTCATTTGCATGTCAGACTTTGATTTCAGTAATGTTCACTCCTTATATGCCTGAAATACCAGCCAGGGACAGTGGCGGTCCTATACCTGAAGGAAAATCTTTGTTATTTGATCCACTGTGCAGATCTGAGAAGAAAATTAGTCAACTGAGTAGAATTACAAGCTTTACCTCAGCCCCATCAAAAAGTAATGGTGGCAGGATACTTCTCAGCACTGTGAGCAAAAGTAATAACAACATTTAGGCATAGAATCCGAAATCTGGAATGGTTAATGTGTGTTTTCCCAATGGAGTGCAGAATTCCTGCATTACCCCAACATTAAACTGTAGGGAAAGCACATATTTTCTGATGCCTTAAATGAAATTATTTGTGTACTACAATGTTTGCTAAACTATTTCCTCTCTTCATGCTGAAATTGTTTTAATATGTATCTAACTAAATGTAATGACAACATACTTAAAATATGAAGAGCCATCACAAGTGGACTTGATAATTATCTCATGATTAAACACAGGAAGTGTTAGCTATTTTAACGATTTGAAAGATGGTTCCTTTTTAAAAATCCCAGTACAAGCTGTATTCTTTTTAACAAGCATATTATATTAACATTTGTTTTTATGGGTTTTGCCATTTCACACCCCTGTAGCTCATTGGATTCAACTCAAAATCTGACTTTCACTGCAAAACCTTCCTTTCAATTGTCACAGGGTCTGTTGTTTCTCCTCTGCAGGAAGCTGCAAAACCAGGACTTCATTTTCTCCAGATTTTCAATCCAGGCCTAACATTACCATTTAGTTCACAATTGCCATATGTCTCTCTTGTACTTCTTAGGAGGGATTAGAACATCAGTAACTAAATAACCAGCATTTATGACAGTAATTTTTCTTTTAGATAAAAAAAAATTTAGAATTAAAATGTTGCCAGATAGTTTGCTAATATGAATTTTTAAATGAGTAAAAAATTTTTGGCAGAATTCTGTTTCTTACTGTGTTGAACTCAGGTCTCTTCAAGAAAAGAAAATGTAACACCCCCCATCCTCCCTCCAACAAACCCCCCTCAAACAAACAAACCAACCCAAAAAACAACATCCAGGGCATTTTCTCCCCAGAGGAGCAGCTCCCTATTGTTATTTGTAATTCCTCCATTTCTTTACAGAAATTCCTCCATTTCTTCTCTCTGGTAGGAGAAGGCCCATCACTGGATCCATCATCATTGTCCTCTACCCCCAGCTGAGCCCTGCTGATGGGAAGGAGTTGGTGGCCTCCTCCTCCTCCTCAGTCTATGATCAGCTTCAGGGCTTACCAGCAGAATGACCAAGCCAGGAACTAAAGACAGTAATTATCCTCACTCTTCTTTCTCTGTTTGTTCAAGTACACTAAGTAACTGCATGTAGGATGCCTGGCTACTGGTGAGTCTGGTTATTTCTGGTTACCTTGTTTCAAACTGTCAGCGTGATTTGTTAAATCCCAGTCTCTCCCAACTAAGTTCCACTTGTGCTTTGAAGATAATTAAAAGTAAGAAGTGCATTGAGTGCCTATTCTCTTTTTAAAAATACCGTGTTGTCTTTCCTTTACATTTAATCATCTGCTGAAAAGCCGAGTGCTTCTAGAAATACACAGTATGTCTTTTTATGAAGCAAAACAAAGATTTTCACAAAAGCATTTCATTTAGTAATTACATGTTCTATTTATGTCATTACATGTATTTATACTAATTATGCTGTTAGTTCTAATTACACTAATTGCATAAATACATGATAATCAACTAACATTTACTTTCAAAGAACAAAAGAAATTAACTCTAGACCTACCTATTTATGGCTGTGCAACAAATCTATGAAAAGAACTGTCATACTTTAGGGCACAGCATCAGCATCCTACCCAGAAAATAAAGGTTTTTGAGACCTCCAGTAAACAGGGTAGGAACAGTGTCTGTGGTTAGAAAAAGGTTGTTGAGATATTCTAGTTAGCCTTGTAATGAAAATACATTTATGAATCCCATACCAAAAGTGTGCCCAGTCCCATTCCCTCTTCCTGCATCTCTCTGGAAGACTTTTATTCAATATTTTTTCCATGGGGATAAGTTACAGGCAAAGGAAAATGGATGCTTTTTCCTAGCATTCTGTTTCTAAGCAGGGCCTACTGACCTTTCTGCCCGTAAGGTGCTACAAAATAAATAAATTTTTGGAAATACCTGCCTAAACAAAACAGGACTCTACAGTCCCATCATTTAGTAGTAATGAAGATTTATATAAGAGTCAGATTGTAAACTCGGGAGGTTTCCTGACCATAGTTCTGCAGAGCTTCTACATAGAGCTGTGATATTTTGGGCTAAAATATTTATCCTTAACACTGGTTTAACTATATGAACCTCTTAAAATGGTAAAACAAATGACCACCCACATGCCTCAAGTAACATAAATTTATGTTGTATTAATCCTCTTAAACCTACAGCTCCAAGGGTGCTCTCATGCTATTTCATAGGAGCTGAGCATTTCCACAAAAGAAGTAGATTCGGTTTGTGTAACTTCTCAAACTGCCCTAAAATTACACCCAATCTAATGTGAACATATCCAGTCAAACCCCAAAATGTCTGTTAGAGACATTTCTACAAGGACTTGCAGTTTATATTTCTAGTTTAAATCAAAAGTATAATTCACAAAAGATATTTAGTCTTATTACCTGCTTTCTAGTTTCTTAATTTAAAGGATTTTAATGTATTTCAGACTAGAATCTGAGCACATTTACACAGCAAATGCAGGAAACTATTAACACAATCTAAAAATTGCAAGATTCATTCGAAGAAGATGTTAAAAGCTCAGCTTACAAAAGAAATTTTAATTCCACCTCATACACTGCCTCTAAATCTGATGCTGTATGTTTGATAACATAAAAGAAATATCTTAAGCATGTATACACCTTTCACAAGAAATCCATCTACAGCCACAGGGTGCCTAGATTATTATGAGACTTCTAAGTATTATGAGACCTTAAAGTCTTACATTTTGTGACAGTGGAAGGTTTCAATGATGCAAACCAAACTTGTCAGGGCACTCACCGGCAGGGAAATCACCCTGATTGCAGAGACTGGGAGGAGAGCTGAACAGCTGACAGAACCATACACACAAATAAAGTAATCGTGTATGCACACAGAAGAATGTTTGGATTTGGCCCCCATAACTTAACTATATTGTAGGTCAATTATTAAAAATCAAAAATAAAAAATCACCTCTGGATTTTCCTCCTTTTTCTTTTTGGTAGCCTGCAGTCCCTGAGCTGACTCTTCAGGAGGTTTCTTTGTCTCCACTTTACTTTCTGTCTGGGTTTGGATTTGAGGTTGAATAATGATAACCTAAAAGACAATGTACAAATAAGAGAATTCACTATATGAAACTGGATTTTTCTGCTTGAAACCTTGGAGTCCTCTTTGAAGATTTACTTGATACCCTACAAATAAGAAATGTAAGTCACAAGTCAAAAGCATAAAACAACAGGATACCTAGGTTAGGGTCCTAAATCTATACTCAAGTTTCTAAAAATTAATTCTTATCGGTGCATTATAAACCTATGGCAGCCTAGGTCACTTGATCAGTGCCTCTGAAAATTAGGACACTTTCTATTTAGAGGACTTGTGAAGGTGGCTGAGCATCAGTACTTTAGCACTTGTGGTGTCAACGATTTTAAGGTCTCTCCTTTGATTTTATTTTGTGTACAAGTAAAAGAGACTGGATTACTAAACATTCAAACCCAGTCTTATCTCAGTTGTACCAGTAGAGTAAGTACATGGGAATGGGAAAGAAGGTACTCTTCATGCAGCTGAGATCAGACTTCAGTCCTCAGCCTTTACATGTTATAAGCAGTGGATGTCCAGTTTTCTGTAAACTAAATAAACTATATGTGTTTTAAATTAAAATTAGGTCTTGTTTAGAACCTATAGGAATTAGGACACAGATGTCATACACACATTTATGGTAGTATATCCAGCTGCTCATATTTGAATTACCACATTTACTCAAGACTTATGCAATTCTCTAGAAGCTATTAAATTAAAAGGAATGAATGACAATTTCTGCCTACAGAACTACATATGTGACTTCATACCTATAATCAAAAGAACTGTGGGAGCTTCAAAAAGGACTTCCCAAGGACTATTGCCTCCTAGATAAAGATTATTAGATTTGAACACTGGGCCTTTTCCATCTATTTTATTGCTAATTTTCAATCAATGTCATTTAAGTGTTAGATATCTTTCTCAACTCAGTCACTCTAGAAGATTCAAGAGCATAAAAAGGGATGGTTTTCTGAGCCAGCAGCCATTTTAAGTATGAGAAAAATAATTTATGTCAAAGAAGTGGGGAAGAGATGTCTGCTTTTATTTACCTCAAAAACCATCCTACATCCTGTATTTTTTTTACAACTGTATGACAACCTGTGCTGCCAACAAGATCAAAAGTAGCAGAATCCCAGTAGTAAATTACAGTGAATGTCTGCTGGGTACATTGGCAACCTGTATGGAATCCGTCTCTGGTATAAGAGCAGTGAAGTTCTTGCATTCCAATGCTGAAAAGCAGTACAAAGATGAAACAAGTAATTCATAGCTTGAATTTTTTCTTTCTACTGATTCATCTCCTGGTCAGTTCTGAAACCATGAGCTCTCATTTCATTTGGTCTTCCCCTGGAAGAGCAGAGGGGAAATCTGATTATTTTATGTACTCCTTGGGGTAAGTCAATAGAACTAGTATCACTTCATCATTGAAGAAAGAGTCCATAGGAAATTGGAGCCTATACAGAATTCAGGGATTTTATTGGTGAGGATTGGCTTAAGTAAAGAGAAGTTCATATGGTCCTGTTAATGTCAGTCTACATAATAATGTGTTTTGTTCCCAGCTAAAAAACACACTTGCACACAGGTAAAGGTCTACTAGCCTCTATGTGTCCCTGTAAAAATTTTTCCATTGCTTTTTGATTATTTTCTTTGAGAAGAACCATTGACATCACTGCACAGGGCTGTGCACTCCCAGGGGAATATTCTGCTCATACCTGCAGCACATTTCCTGTGTTTGCTACCCAAGGAACTCACCTTGCTGTCAGCACTGATGAGAAGTGGTTGCACTTTAATGCTGTCATTGACCACTGAGACTGTGGCGCTGGTGCTGATCGGAGCTGCATTGCTGGGGGAGGTGGAAATGATGGCGTAGGCCACACCGGCACCACTCAGAGGGGATGAAAGAGCTGCAGGCTCAGTGACGTTTTGTGACTGGCTGTTGGGTGTCTGTACATGGCTGACAGTGTTGTTGGCAGTTGGGAGGGCAGGGCTAGGGTTTTTGATGCTCACTATGGTTGCTTTCTGGAAGGTGGGAGGCTGCTTGGAAGGTTGGTCTCTGCACGGGGAGATTGGGAGGCTGTCTGGAATCAGGGTCTTTGGCCTAACCTACAAACAGAGAGTGAGGTATTATTAGGCATAAGAACAAACACTGCACACATAGATTCTCCCGGTAGAATTTCTAATCGCATTAACCATGGACCAGGAGCATCTAGAAAAACAGAATGTAGCAACTGCAAGTAGCCAACCATTCATTTACTTGTACATATTTTCCCATTCTTAATTAGGTCATTCTGAAGTTCTTAACTCACTGCAATGCTAAACAATAAGGGAGGAGAAAGATAAATCCTCATTTTGATTAGCACACATCTATACAAATGCTAGCCAATTCACTTCCAGTTCTCAGTAGGGATGTCTAAGCCAAAGCCTTTGCAAAGAATGGAAAACCAATGCAATAATTTCCTGTTCTGAAGGACATTCTTGCTCTGAATTAAGGAGCGGGAACTGAATCATTAAGGGCGTAATGGGAAAGCATTTACAGGGACAGTAAAGCATATGCCTTTATACTGGTGGATTGGTCAATGAACATCCTCAGATGTTTAAGACATGCTATGTCAAATGGAGAGGAGATCAGTCACACAATCACTTAGCTCACAAAAAATAAATAAAATAAAGAGAGGGATACAAGAAACCCACAACCACCAAACATCATATTTTATTGCAGTAATTAAAGAGCTAATTTGCAGCTGCAGGTGGATGCAGGAGGAACTTCCATGAATGGAAGAGGACACTTTGCCCAGCTTTGCAACAGCTGTGGCTGTACCCAGAGCCATGAATGATAGCTGCAATCAATTGTTTTCAGCTAACGTGATGTGTTTCCAGTGGTGTAAATAACGTCACCCTGTCAACATGGCTCTACCATAACAACATGTTAAGTACAGTTCCAGGATTGAAAATAAATAATTTAAACTGCTTCACATGGAGTTAACTTCACTTATTCGTTAACACAGCCAGATAAAACAGTCAGTTCCCTCTGTGCTTATTTAGTCCTGTCACTTCTCACACCTTCCATACTGTGAAACAAAACGACAAGTTCTAAGAGACAGACATGGGAAACAGCTGCCTGTGTCACCACACTGGAGTCTACAGGAGTCCTTCAAATGGTGCCAACTTCAATCTTGAGCCTAAATAAGCAATTTAATGAAAACACAGGGATTTACTTATGTGCAGAAAACCATCTCTCAAGGCTGGCCATCATCCCCTATTGTGCCAAGAAGGAACCACACCCATTTGTCCCCATAGTAAATATTAAGTGCAGCAACGCACATGTTGTGAGCTCTTTGTGTTTCGGTAACTTGTGCCTCAAACGTCAGCAGGACTCCAACACCCATGAGCAGTGCAACCAGGTATCAGAGGCACCGTTCTGCTCGGGACATTCACATTTCCAGCAGTCATGGTAGATGGAAAGGTAAAGGAGGAGGTTTGCCCAAGGTCCTGCAGACTTGTGCCACAGCTAGGAAGCAACTCTGTTCTGCTTAGAGCTTCATGGTGGCACTGGAAAGCCTCAGAGATCTGATGTGAAATGATGCAAAACTACACAGAACTCCAACGAACCATAGTCAAAATACCCTAACAGTAATTGAAGGGTTCTTTGCTCATTTTCTTTATGCAATCACTTTGTATAATGATTATCTGACCGGCTTGGTTAAGATACCAGACAAATACCTTGGTCAAGTAGCTTAAGGGAGGACTCTGTAATTAGCTTCATATCCATGATCAGTTAACAGTCTTATTTTCAAAAGTAGTGCACAAAGCATTGGTTTGAAACAATCAGCTGAGGAGTTTTTCTAGCCAAAAACTGTCATGTGGTCTACCAGGATCTACTGTATCTGTCACTCTTAATTGCACTTTTATATTTAATCAAAAGCCTAATTAAAACTAAGTGCCTATATATATTCCAGCTACATAGTTATCTTTCCTACTGCATTTACAGCATATATATATATATACACACATATATATAGACTGTCAGATGTAATCCCTCAATGAATCCTACACACACCCATAATACACATCCTGCAAGTTGTGGATGAACACATATTACTTTGCTATAAAATAAGCTCTTCCTGCACAGACAATTAAACAAACTTAATTTTCCAAAACACTAAATTCTTTATAAAGTGCTGCATGCTGAAATTATCTGATAGGATTTACCAAACTGGTGCAGCACAGAGCATATGCTGGGCACTTTCTGCCACCATGTGATACAGAGAAGGAATAGCTGTTTTCACAGGCTAAGCCTCTGCAAACTCCTTGCCAAGTTCACCTAACCTTGGGAAACCATATTTATTTGCAATTACAGAACAATAAAAAGGGTTGACTACTCAAACAAAAGTTTCAGGTGCTCCTGAGTTAAAGCTAAAATAATTTAAAGATAAAATAACATTTATTTCTAGGGCCTACAAGGGGGAATCCAAAACAGAAAGCAAACGTAAAAGCCCCTTGTGCTCCAACACCTATGAATGTTCCCCCTGGGATATAAATACTAAGCATAAACATTAATAAACAGCTTTGGCAAAGTGTCACTTAAAACCCTAAACTGCTAAACTGCTGCAGTAATTTGTGAAGATAATGGTGTCAGCTAGGAAGAGAAAATATAAGAAGGAAAAAGCTAGGATAAATTCCTTTTGTTCACAGCAGAACTGTAGCTTAAATTTGGGACATCAAAGGAGGACAGTGGCACTAGCAAAATTTTGGAAGCTGACAATCACTGAAGAAGAGGTAGAATAAAACTAGGGCAGGACAGGGACTGCACTGCACATGCACAGTATCAAAAACTAATTTTCTGCTGAAAATAGCACAGGCTGGATGGCACCAGTCCCTGTCACAAGAGTCACAGAAATAAAAGGCACCAAAGTTCAGGAGAAGGAGAAGAAAAGAGAAAGAAAAAGAGACAGCATGTATGTTACCAAGAGAACACTTCAACTGTCGGCAAGTGCTGCAAGTAACAATTCTCCTGTAGCTCAACCCTTCTTTCCCCAAGTATCTTTCATTTAACTTCTGACAGCTGTCATAACAGAATGTGATACTACCAGGGCTCAAAATGCAAAAGAGAGAGCTGTTTCTTGAATATAATGATTTCCTAAACCCGTGTTGTTCTTGAGTTTCCTCAATACCCACAATAACAGAAAGATTTAATTTCCTGTGGCGATGTTCAGACTGGTACTTCTCAGATAGCTGCAGGTGAGCACACTTTTCAAGGATATATTCTCCTTGAGCATTCACTAGGTGGGAACTGTCTGCTTTTCAGACAGGGAAATAAGAGACAGCTCAACCCTGTGAGATGTACAGAGTACTCTCTAATTTAATATATTTTAAAGAGTTTCAGATCAGGAAAGAATCAGCTCCTATGACATCTTGTATGTCCCATATTATTAAGCTCCATCCAGATGTCCCTATATGAAGTTCAAAGGCTTCCCTTTCACCAAAATGTCATTCAAGCTCTCAAGAGCACAAATCGCTGAGTACTGCAGAGGTGAATGAATTGCTGAGTGGTGGAGGTGGAAGAGCCTGATGTATGTCACCACTGACAAAGGCAAATGTGATCATGGGCAGTCTATTTCCTGAGATACATCCCACCAGGCGAGCCACTCACCTGCTGTAGTAAAGAAAAATAAGATAAGAAAGAAAACCTCTGTTTTAAGAGGTCCTCATGATCCAACCCAAACAAGTACGGGGAAAAAGGAGAAGGGAAGAAAATCACACAATTCCTCCAATCTCTGTGGGCAATCCTATGTAGTCCTAAAGGACAATCTTTAATTAGAACAGTTACATCTGTGCTGATCTGCATGTGTTATGAGAATTGTTAAGGGCATTTCTGGTAAATGTGTTCTCCTTCAGGTCTAAGAAAGAAGAGAAGTTAACAAGCATACTTCAGTTACAAACCCAAAAGGGATCACTGTGATCCTCCAGCTCACAGGCTGGCTATATAATTTCTCCCAGAAACTGAAGACTGGTTTTAAAAGAAAATACTAAAGACTTTTTAACGATTTAACAGTAAAATGTTAAAATGTTTTTTTATGCTCATGACTGGCATTTTATTGTAAGGTTAACTTTGCCTAACTTCAGCTTCCTGTCCCTGGATCTTGTTATAGCTTTGTCAGCAACACTGAAGAGCCCTCCTCTTCCCCTGTATCAGATATCAGCTGGATCACTCTTAGCATCCATCAGCCCTTCATACTGGCAGAGCTGATCTGTATGAAAATAAGTTTTTCAGCTCAACACAATATCACATTGCCTTTGAGAGAAAGACCATTATTCACACTTTATTTTCACTTCACCCTTGTACTCAGAGCTTAAAAACAAAAAACTCAAAATGGATTTGGCACAATTCATATGTCACATAGGCAAAGTGCTGGGAGCAGCAGACAGAGCTTTAATTCTTGAAAAGCTTTAGAGGATCACACAGAAAACATTAGCAATGGCTGATAAAATCAGTGCAATATGGGGTAATTATATCCTTCACCAGAATAAGCAGATGCACACTGACTTCAGTGAAGCTGTGTCTATTTATGCCAGCTGAGGACTGACTCTCTCCCTCTTCTTTTTTAATCAATAAAAATTATGCAAGAAAAAGGTTCAGCATAACTTTACAGTGATGACACTCCCTGAAACCCAGGTTGCCCCGCTTACTCAAATACAAGTATTTCCAGCTCAGTTAATTTTTAGTTCCTTTCCCAATAAGTTCCTATTATTTTCAGCCTGGTCTAAGACCACAGTCAAAATAAACATAGTTTACTTTTTTTCCCACAGGGGTAATATTTTGTTCTTTTCTTCCTTCCCTTTGATGGGGCTACACAAAAAAGGAAGTTAGTCTTCATTGTGGAAAGCCCAGGCAAGACGAGCCAGATCAGTTAATCCCATGTTCACATACAACATAACCGTCTCTTTAGCATATCCCTGGAATACTAGCCTGGGAACCGAGAGAAGGATGGTGTGAAATGCAGTGCAAAACCCAAGAAGCTCCTCCAGCCCACATTTCCAATCCTGCTACTATGGATGGAGCAGACCAGGGAAAAAACCTTAATCTGATCAAAACCAATAGCAAAACTGAGCAAACTTCAGCAAGGCCAGAACTGCAACAAGCCCTTCAAAACAAACCCTGATCTCTCAGTTTACACTCAACAAAACCCAGGAGTATTTTCACATGTGTTCAAATTGCACACACTCAATTAGGCATCTCCCAGGTGCTGTGTACCTGCCATGATTTGGTATTTCAATTGTTAGTCATGGACAGCTAACTTAATGTAAAGGTGACATGCAGCTAATAGAACTCCTGGGCAGTTTTTAAGAAGGCAAAACAATTTCATTTAGTTTTTGTTCTCCTTCAGCTTTGCCTGATACTACAGAAATGGAAGTTTTGTTGATAGGGATGTTTGAATGGGAATCTGCCAGCTCTGCTTTTTGGGGATGTTGGCATAAGATAGTCAAGTGGGAGTTCTTTATTAAAAATGTTATCAGTGTTTTGAACACAAAGCTGTATTTTCACAGGAACTTGACTAACTTTTGCTAGTGAATTGTGTATTTTCTGCCTGTATTTTCTGGTTTGACATTGCCACTACTGAATTGATGATTCATTAGGTGGCTCTTTTCCATTCGTAAAGGGGGAAAACTACCATTAAATCAACAAATAAAAATCAATTAAAAAAAAAAAGTAGAGGTTGAAGTTGACAAGGACTTCTGCGGTTTTTTTGCCTTCTGCACAACAATTCTGTCCTTGAACATTCAGTTATCTTTGGGCCTCTGAGGAAAAAATTTAATCCTTATTGTTTAGGATTACAATGGAAATAGAATAGACTGTAATTATAGGCATCAGTCAATAACTTACTTCCATTTCCACTCTTTTCAGCATTACAAGTTAGCTTGCTTTTCTCACAGATACTCATCTATGATTAACTTCCTTCAAGTTAAAGTGTCCATGAAGTCTTCAGGCACAAATGAGAGAAGACCTGTCTGCTTTCCTCCTGTCCATACACTTCCATAGGCAAGCTCTGTACTAATCCACACAGCTAGCATTCACTGGACACAACATCTGGTGTCACATTAAAGACCATGGATATCACTGCTTTGTACTGTCCACCACTTTAAGAGCTTGTCCTGCTTCTAGACAATAACATTACATTATGATGATCTGATCAGCCCCAATGCATTTACTAGCCAAAATAAAAAAAAAAAAAAACACAAACCAAAAATAATAATAAAAGGACAAAAATAGTTTCTGTCTGCTGACAGCCTAAGCAAGATGGAAGCACACAAAATGCCGAGACACCAGGAGATGAAAACGAAGGGTCAGACAGCAGTATAGGTAGTTCCTTCAAGCCTTTGCTGAAGGCATGCAGAGAAAGAAAGCCTTCCTGTCCACCTGTTATTCACCCAGAGTTCTAATGCAAGCTCATGCAACATGGCCTTGAGGCTCAGAGACACAGCATAGTCATATCCAGGCCAGACGTGGATTGGAAGCCACATCTTTCACATGGATACAAACGGCAACAGTGGAAAGAGGAGAAATTTTTTACCCTCTCATTTGCTGCTACTCCACAAAGCAGCATTTGACATGAAGTAACATGAGAGTTTTCAATTGGGAAAAAGGTACCATGCCAGGTGTAAAAATAGCTTGAATGTTTCCTGAGGTTTTCATGGATACTTTAGGATTCTATGTGCAGACTATCGTGGACAGCTGACTTCTATGGAGGTCCTTTTCAAAGTGCTTACAACACTGATCAGACCTAAAGGTCTCAAGTAACTGTGAGAGTGGCATGTTACTGCAACCTTCCGGAAGTGCCTCTGCAAGGAAGCGTCTCCACAGGGGAGCCGCTCAGCAGTGCCAGCACACACACACACCCACACACATACACACACACACACCAGATAGCTCCAAAAAGAGTTGACGGTTAAGAGCCAGGAATAGCCTTCGTATGGTGTTCGACTGAGAGGCTTATTAAACCCACGCATGTGAAGGGGTCCAGGAATGAAGAGCCCAGAACAATGGAAGGTCCAGGTTTAAGTATGGGGTTGGTAGGGGTGGAGAGAGCATCACGGACCAATGATTTGAGGGTATGGGGTGGAACACAGGCAGGGCTTGGGTACAGGAGCCAATGGGGAAATAAAGGAGGAGTGGCTGAGGAACAAGGGCCGGTGGGCGAGCTGGGAAGGGGGAACATTCTGGAGCAAGGGCATATATTTTAGAAAGGGGCAGGGGGGCCAACGGGCCAACCGAGGAAGCAGAACTGGGGTACCTTAACATAATGCAACAAAGGTCCCTGGGAGAAGCCTCTTTCTGTCACCCTAACCTGGGGAGTGTCTCTCAGGGTCTTCCCCTCCAGGGGAGTTCAGTGGTTCCTTGGTTAATAGGCCTACTGGCCACCACAAGTAACAGCCAGTTTTGTTTCTCCTTCCCCACCACTCTGGATCAATTCTCTTGTTAAGAACTGAAAACTGACACTGATAGAAAGGCAGAGGAAATAGAGGGAGGTCCTTTGGAAAAGGTGCATCTGAGTGTAGGCCTCCTTGATCCACCCTACACGTTCATCCTTGACCTTACTGCAAAAGACTGGATTTCTTGCCACTGCTAAGCTCCGGCATGCTACCATCCACGGGGAATGTTCTTATGGCACCACCTTAGTCACACCTTTACCTGTCTTGTCTGCAGTGTAAAATACATACCTTGAAGGTGCTACAGCAAGCCACTGCTTCTCTCAGAAGCAAAGGTAACCTCCCATCCACTAGTGTGGAACTGAGACTCCCACAGACTTTTCAATACAGTACTGTGTTTCCATCCCAATCTTCAAAGCTCTCCTGTAAAGACTTAATATGAAAGGCCAAGCGAGCCATGCGTCCCTGGTGCTGAGAGTCTCTACTACAAGGCTGAGGCAGCTGTCTCAGTCTTCTTCTCTAAGAATTACGAGCACAAACCTCATCAATTTCTACACTAAATGTTTTCTATAGTGGCATGCAAATTAACAGTAGCATCACCATTAAAAATAAGCAAATTGATAAAGAGAAATCCTAAGCAGAACTCTCAACTGTATGTGCTTCTTCCCAAAGGAAAAGAGGAGAGAAGAAATAGCTTACAACAGATGTTCATTTTGGTGCTTAACACATTACCAGAAGGTGCTTCAATTACAGTGACAAGCACAGTATAAGAGCTTATATACAATAAAACAGATTAATAACTATATTTATTAAGGTCTATGGGTTCAGCCAGGCCTCTGCAAACCTTTTACAAAAAGAAATTTTTCTTGTTTTCTGTATTCAGACAAAGAATATTAAATACTGTTGTTTGGTTGCTTACTACACTGATTAAGTTACCTTCAATTAGATTCTCTCTCTTCTCCTCCGCTAGCATTCTAACACATTCCCCTGGAAGTGCTGAGAGTTATTTACCAGAAAGTTTCACAACATCCCTTAGGTTATTATAGTCCTTTCCTCCCGATATCGTAAAAACAACTTCACCCAATTCCATTATTTCTTTCTCAATTGAACAATAAAGTATACTTGTCTCTCCACTGCATGATTCTGTATAATTTTTTATACAAATATGTATGCCTGTGAGCTTCTTTTCTATTTTCATGAAAGACTGACTTGCATCTAGTAATACTTTTCCACTTTCCAATGGCTATGTACAGTTTTAACACATTACACTTAAAAATAATAGGCTTTTTTTCAACTCATGATGCAAACAGAGAGAGACTTTGCCACAGGCCAACTTATTTCTTCTACAGTACACAGTGGCATCCCAAAACTTGAGTTCTGTCTATAGGAGTTGTTTTCCTTCCAAGAAATCTTCCAGAAGCCCTACCACTGAGAAAGCCAGGAGCAGTGCCTGGCTTTGGTACACAAAGTAAAGAGAAGCAGCAATTACCACTAGAAATGTGCTCATGAGAACTATGACATGAAATTTTAAAATGGGACTGTGTGTTTAACTTTTGAGACTCTGTCTGGGCTCACATGGTACCCAGTAAAGAATAAATGCACACTAAGATAACAGAGCCTGTTGCAAGGCAGCCCAGTGACCACATTCAGACCCTACAGAATTACACATGTTAAAGTTACCGCAGAAGATAAAAACTAAGCAGTATCTGACAGCAGAACTGGGTACAGTTGATTGAAACATACATGTTTCACTTAAGGCCCTGTGAGTACCTGTTTGTTTCCACCCCTAACCTGTGTGATTCCTCAAATGCAGACACTGTTCTGCCCTAAGCAGCAGTGTTATTGAGCAAAGCCATCCCAAACCATGCCTTTAACCAGTACTGGAAAGATAGGTGACGGGAAATAGCATTGTAATCTGATTTAACTGCCATACAAAATGTCACAGTCTCTCCATTAATTTGATCGAGGATTGGACTGGGCCCAAATTACTGACAAAAAAAAAGAGAAGGTTTATTTTAATATCTTTACCTTTTCATTTAAAATATTTTTGTTGAAGAACAGAAAATAACATTTCACATGTACCTCCAGGTGGCTACAGTGCAACTTATATTTGTCTGTAAACCAGTTAAAAATAGACAGAATGTTTGCTCTGCAGCTGGAAATTGGAACTCAACCTGACAGAATGCTATCCCCTCCTTAGAGCAGATGGGTGTCATAAAGGAGAGGAATAGCTCAGTAGTAACACAGTGTTTGAGTAGAGGACCTCTAGGATTTTCTTCTTAGAGTGCAGTAGAGAGTCTGCAGTTTCAGAGCATCTCACGCAGCTGGAAACTTCAAAGACCAAAGTAAGAAGATAAAGACTATCTGGAATTAGCTCCTCAAACATCACAGCTCCCTTATTTGATGAAAGCAAAAATAACTTCATATTGTGGAAGAAAAATAAAAAGAACAAATGTCTGCCAAAGCAGCTCGTTTTGACAAATAATGAATGCCTAAAAAATATTGTTTGTATTGTGCAATGAACTTGTAAGTAATGTTTGCTTGCTCACCACTTAATTAGCGGTTCTAAGTGATGGGATTTTGCTGCCATTTGTGAATGTGCAAATTTTAAAACTTTGTTCCCCAGATGGAAAAGCTCCCAGGGGGTCATATCATAAACCCATTCAAATGAACAAAACAAATGATGAGTATCTGTACAAATCTGGAAAATGAGGGAGCTGTATGCATTATTTTATGTAAGTCTTGTTAAATGCCTGGGTTTACTTGTGTGGTATGTTTTTGCTTGGCTGCATAGGGGTAAATCAAAAGAGGTTGTCAAGATGAGGAGCATGAAAGTGTCAAATATATCAAACTCCTTTAGACATGATGAGGACCCTCGAAATGGAGGTGTTTCCTCCTTCTGTCCAGCCAGCCTGGTAATATTTATGCCTACCTGTAAATCTAAAGGGAATCTGAAATCCCAAAGAAATAATGAGACTGGCCAAAAGGAGAAATGCCAGAGAGCAGTTGGTGTGCTGCCAGGAATGCAGATACTGACCCAGATTTTTCCCAGTTATCAACATGCACTTGAGACAGAAGTGCAGTCTGTGCACTTTAGAGGAAAGCCACTCCCAGAGGATGATTCAGGGATAAGTAGGCTCCTAAAATGGCAGGAATCCCAAAAGGGCTCCACCCAGGCCTTCCACCCCTCCACAGACCTGCAGAGAAGCAGCACATGCAGCCTAAAAGATTAGGCAAGTGTGACTGTACCTGCCACTGTACTCGCACAAGCTACACCTGAATTCACCTGCTTGAGTAAATGGACACAGCTGCCAGAACACAGAAGCCTTTCCTGCTCTGGTTTCATCACCCTAGGGTTTCATCATACACTTCATTGTCACAACTAGACTTGGCAGAGATGGAGATCAGGGAAGATTCCATCCCTTCCAGAACAGGATTGAGCCATAGGTAGCATCCCAGGGTCTGGACATGGCACTGATTTCATTCCCTGTGAAATACTTTGAATTCTTGGTAAAGAACTGATGAATATGGTTCTGCTGTCCCAGTAATTTGTTGCTACATGGGCAGCCAAAGTAAAGGTTTTAGCAGATGCCAAACCCAGCTGGACTCCACTTGTTGGTACGCTTGAGAGACAGGAACTTGTGTCTCCAAAAGTCAGGAGATGGAGTACGGCATCCTAGTGTGGCAGGATTGTGCCAGTAACTCAGAGCAAGGTATGGGGTCTTGCCTGTCACTCACAGGAACAAAAAGAGGTTAGTGGCCAGCCTGGTCTGTGGCCAGGTCTGATGAAAAAAAGCTGAGGACATGGACTGTGACAAGATTTAATTCTGAACAATTTCCAGCTCCTACTGGAAGATAATATACCCCGCTTAATTTCCAAAATAATTTTTAATTAGGTGCTTGTTTTCACAAAACTACAAGGAAGAAGAATGAAGAGATGTTTTTTACCATAACATCTTCATGGTATCACATGGCCTTCCTTCCAATTTTTATATTGCCATCTGAAGTTTCCAGTTCTCCTGGACCAGAGATCACTATGCACTCACCCTACAGGTCTTACAAAGGACAGCCTTCACAGTGACACAGTGCTGCAGATCACTTACAGTGGCCTCCCAGGTTATCTGCATCCAGCTCTACCTGGGAAATGACAGCTTGACACCACTCCGGTCCATGGCTATATTTAATTTATTTTCAAGACATCTGACTTTTTAATTGGAAGCCAAACTTTCCACTTGTAGATGCAAACCTGAGGTATCTCTGAAGACATCAAGCATTAATGGATGGAGTGAGTTCCCCACTAGGAATCTCTATGGAAATTTTAAACTTCTCTCTGAGCTTGGAGAAAGAGAGGAACATATGGATTATAAAGAAGTGCAAAGGAGGACTGGTGTGTAAATGGGACAGGCTGTTGCTGAAAAACCTAGCCTGTTGCTGGCCTGTGAAAAAGCCATAAAAAGGGCATAACACATACCCCAGATAACATGGTCTTACATACAGATGCCTACTTCATTTTTAGTTTTGTCAGAAATGAGATTGCTAGGTAGTTATTGCCCATTCTATCCATATGAAATGTTCACTAAACAGAAAAGTTAGTGAACTATGGCTCTGGGCAGCCAAGAAAGCACTGGTAGCTCATTAGTGTTAAGTATGATTGCATAAACAGGTCTGAAAGGGAAGCTGTACCAGGAAGGGAGTGAAACAAAGCGGGATACAAACAAAAATATTGCCATGAGCCAAACAGCAAGACAAAAAGGATATGTTCTTTTCAAAAAGCTGAGGAAATCAGCTTCCTCCATTGTTTCCAATTCTTCAAAATTGGATCTAGCACTGAATGAATTTTTTTCTATTTAATAAAAGCATAGCACATTGGTACTTCTCTAAGTGCAGCATTTGCAATGCCATCACCATTGCTGAAACACAACCTAAATGATTATTTAGACCTTGCTACAGGTCCTTCAGCTGCTCTTGGACCTCATCTGTTTTCAGGAGCAATCTGCTCATCTTTGACACCCCAAAATGGCAGATATCAAAATGTTATTAAGTTGTAAGAACAACTGAAAATTAAAGTCTTGAACTTGATAAGAAAACTAAAACCTCACTTTATGTTCCCAACTCTGCCTTCCACAAAATGTAATTTTAAGAGAGAATTTAAGAACTTTATATTGGAAATACTTCTTCCTCCAAGTAAATTTAGCTCACAGATCTTCTACTAGATTCTGCCACTAAAAAAAAAAAAAAAAAAAAAAAAAAAAAAAAAAGAAAAAATAAAGGAACAATAGGAAGAATATACGTCATCAAATTCAATACTTTTCTAGTGTTCATATATGAGAAATACAGCTCTAAGGGCCACAGTGGGAGAAATATATTTATACTTATTAATGTGAAGAGCAAACCATAGAATTGCAGCAAAACACTTACTGAAAATGACATCCAAAAAGTTTGAGAAAGAGGGTTGAAATGGAATAAAGTGTATAGTTGTAGAAACAGTGATGAGTGTTCAGAAAATCCTTTTTGTTTGAAACATTTTAAAAACCATTGAGTGTAACTCCCCTTTCACTCTTATCCAGGGAATCTTTCCTAGGCCTGGTACCTGGATTAGCTGGGCCAAAACTTTGTATTGGGATAGACAAGGCAAATAAGTCAGTGAAATAGAACATGGGGTTAAATCTTGAACAGGAAGGTTAACACTTCCACCACTTCTGTTAATTACAGAATTGCAGATTTTCAGTTCTATGATTTGTGATTCATCTTTAAAGCATAAATTTACATTCCACCATATGTATTTTGGTCTTCCACAATGACTCTACATGATTTTTTATAGCTTTTCATTGTGCTATCAGAAGAATTTTTTTTTTCATGGATTGAAGAAAAACTCAAATCTGCAAAATCAGTGGGCTGACACACCCAGGCCTGGGCACTAGAAGAAGCAGAGAATATGTACAAAATGACACAACCCCCCACCCTTTGAAGCTGTATTTTGTACCTGAGGTAGCACTGCTGGTCCTTGTCCTGCCAACCTCTGCAAGGAGCTGACCTGAGGAACCTTAATGGGCACTGCAGTGATAGTTCCCAAAGTCTGTTGGAAGAAAAACATTTGAACAGAGCTTAAAACAATTGCAAAGCTTTCCCAGACAGAATCTCTCCAAGCCAGCAGTTCCCTTCCAGCTCTTCTTCTCTTCCCAACTGCCATGGCTGAAGGCTCTCCAGGCACCAGACTGTTTTTTAAAAGAGATCTGAAATGCACCATAGTGACATGCATTGGTACGATGATGCATTTCATGGTAGCCAGGACCACAAAGAGACGTTTGTTGTGCCTCAGAAAATAGTAAATACTGAATTATTAAAATGGAAAGCTGCCTATAAATCTACTACAGCATACTGCCATACAACACTCAGCTAAGATGACACCCATTTCGGCCAACACAGCATCTATTACTATCCATGTTTATTTTCATTACTCACCCTTTTCTTAGTTGTATACCAAATTTATTCAAAGCTTATTTAAGATAGGTTGGAATAAATGGATGGCTTATAAATTGATGATTAGGCCATATGTATAAAGAAGATAGCTAACTTTTCTCATTCAACCTCTTTCGTTCCTTCATCCCTTATTTCAATTCACAGAATCACAGAATGGCTTGGATTGGAAGGTACCTTAAAGATCACCCAATTTCACCCCCCACCATAGGTAGGGACACTTTCCACCAGACCAGGTTGCTCCAAGCCCCAACCAGTATGGCCTCGGACATTTCCAGGGATGGGGAAGCCACAGCCTCTAACCAAAAGTTCATACTTTGGTTAACTGGCCAATATTCTTAAGGCAAAATTTTGTAACTTTTATATAGGACTTCTTTATTGTTGTTGGGATGATACGGCAATACAATCAAGCAGATGATTGTTATTATAACAGCAAGAGAGACTTAGTCACCGAACAAAAAAACTTATTTGGCTGATAGAAATAGCTAATAAGGAAAAAAATACAGATTCAACTGAATTTCTCTAAATTTAACTCTGCTCTAAAGCAAGGTTTTAAATCACAGCCAGCAAGATAAAATACGCTATTATTATCCCAATCTGGTAATGAAATTTGTCAGTAGAAAAGACACTATAATATAATCAGCTCAAGGAAAGTGAAACTGTGTTATGTCCATGCTGGTATGTTCTCCTCAGACCTCACCCACAGAGTGGCAAAACAGTCTACTTCATTCTGTCTCCAGTGTTTGATAAGAAATAACAAGTGTTTTCAGGAAGAATATTCTCAGTAAACTTATCCTAAAGCATTTATATTTTCACCTCTGCTACTCCTGTCAGAGACATTTGGGGGTGTGATGTTGCATATTCAGCAAAGATGAACATTTGAAGAAGATTTGCCTGAATGAAACAACAAGGAGAGCTGAAGAGTTATAAACATGCAAGACAATTTTTCTTGAGTACTCATGGATTACCAGTACCCTGGATTATCCATGGAAAAATATACTCCATTAAAATTCTGTCTCATGCCAAGAGAAGGGGGAAAGGGGGAAGAGAGAGCAGCATTTCCATCCATAAATGATAGAACAAGTTATACCTACATTTAGAAATAAGGTTCTGTCAGCAAGGTGAGGAACAGAAGAGGGTATTTCTGCCACAGTTTCCTTATAGGGTGACACATGGACTAACTACAATGGGAAGGATCTGACTGAACAACTTCTTTGCCCTGTCTACCCTATCACAGCCTCACACATCGGCAAGAATAACGTGATGAACTACTGCAGTCTGGGGAGAAGGAGAAATTGAGCTGCCACCTGCTGCTATGGGCATTTATTAGACTTATCACAACTTCCTGCTTAATATTAGCATAAACTGTAATCAATTCTGCCCAGATTCAGATTTTTAGGGTAAATACCAAAGTGAAATTTCCAACCCACGCTACAGAAAACTTATCACAAGTAGGATCTACATTTTCCTACTATCCCAGATGAGATTTCTTTCACCACACAGTGAAGTCCAAGGTTTACCTGGAAACATCAGGGGCACCGTGACTTCTCCTGGGCTGTACAGATATCCTCTACAGAAAGTTAAAACAAAACGTTCTTCTTTCTGAAAAATTGTGCCTTAAAGGTTGTTGCCTCCAACCTTACAAACACACATTCTAATACCTATTCCTATAGATACACAAGGATTTGCAAAGATTTTCAAACTGGACAACAAAATACATAGTGGTTGGCATGGTGGTAGGTCCAAGGTTGGACTTCATGATCTTGGAGGTCTTTTCCAACCTTAATGACTCTGTGATTCCATTAAAATACAAAGTGCTGATACTGAATGAAATTGGAAACTGATTATAAAGATAAGAATCGAATTACTGAGATGTTACGTAAGATGGAGTTATCAATTTTTAAGATGCACAAAAAACTTCATGTCTGAGCAACAAAGCTGTTCTCTTGTAATACTTCAAATATCTCCAGGGAATAAAAATGAACCAAGCAAACCTGTCTAGAATAGAATGATTCTGTCCTGTGAGGAAGGAGCTCAGGTCAGCCCCTGGGTGCACCGCTGGGCCAATTCTGGTTCAAATTTCAAAACAGTGAATGATTGAGACAAAAGAAATGGGAATGAGAGAACAAATAAGAAACACAATGAAACTACTCTGCACTGTTCTGTCAGCTTCACTTGAAGGCAAAGTCAGGATGAATTGTCTGTGGGTAGCAAAGAAATGACCTACCATTAGTTCTGCACTTTTAAAAATTTAAGCAGATTTACTTTCCTAAAATAAGAGTCCTGCAGTGAACTTAAAAGTACAAATCCAAATAATGGCACTAATAAGTTATGAAATTTTCAGTGACAAAGATGCAGCCTTCTGTTTACAAATGGTTTTATAGTAAGGATCTGTTATTTAATATTCAAGGAAAAAATCTCATAGTAGAAATCATATGGCCAAAGAAAAAAACAGAGCTTCAATCTCATGTTAATATTAGCACTACAGTATATTCAGACAGAGAGACATCTAAGAATCTATTTTATTTTTCACTATTTACATTGTTTTGGTATTGTTTCCCAGCTTGGGCCATAAATAGCTCAATCTGTTTTATCAGCAGAATTCAATAATCTCTGTACTTCTCCTATAACACATTTCATCTGTTATGTCAGAGTACTTTGCCTAGTTCAGTATTATTGTCTCCCTTTTAGCAAGGAAAAAACCCTAGATTTAGAGGTAAAATTATATGGTCAAGGCTAGACTGTTGTGCAGGTGGAAATGGAAGCCAGACTTCCAGTATCTTATCCATGTGACTGATTAACCTCATCTGTGCATGGAGAGCTCCATCCAAATTGTCTTCTTATAAGCAGACCAGTATATCTCCATGACGATGGGTGAAAGAAGTGAGGTATGAAACAGGGAATCCCAGATGTGGTCTCTGCAATGAAGAAGGTGCAGGTGCCAGAATGGGTGCTTGGGTAGTTTGGGTACAATTTGCACTGCTTTGTTCTTGTTCGAGCTGTACATAAACAAGAAGATGAAACCACTTGCATGGGAAATAAGAACGTAAGTGTCCTTATATGATGCCCTTGGCCACACAATGAGAACTGGACAAATTTCCCATGGCTCAAGCTACAAGGTCAAATCTTGCTCACGCTCCCCTTTGTACATCAGCCCAAGCTGGTCCCTCAGCTCAAGCCCATGGGCTTCAGAAGGTGACTAATCAAGATACATCCCCAACAAACAGAAAAATTAACTTTTGTTCCTCCTGTTAGCAGAGCCACTTGTTTTCATGCCCTGACTGTCCAGGCCATGGTGAGCCTCGTGCATCAAAGTCTTGCTACTCACTAATTCCACACTATTGTTTTTAACCATGGGGACCTTTTTCTTTGCTCCTTCTTCTTTTCCAGTTTATCCAAAGAGCAAGCTGGTGCACATTCTTATAAACCTCTAAATAACAAGCTTAAAAGACATTTTTCTGGCAATGCCTGACCTTTAAGCATTTTGTACAAATTTATCGATACAAGCAGAAACAATAATTTAAAAGATTATTTTATGAGTGCTGAGTAGCAGCACATTTGTAAAGATAAATGAGTTTCTTATTTCTACATTTACAGTTCTAAGCATTTTGATGAATAAGGTCCATAAAATTCAAAGATATCTCTGAATCTCTCCTCTATCTAAATCTACTTGGGCTTTTCTGGTGACCCCCTGAAACACCTACAATGTGAACGGATGGGGAAAAGTGAAGAGCCAAGTTTCAGTTGGCCTCAGGTTTGATTGTATGCATTTAAGCCAGACTTACTAACTTTATACAGTTGGAGTTTTTTTCAAATAAGAACAAATTCATCACATGTATTTCTAATTCATCACGTGTATTCTGTCTAATTTACTAAACTTTACATCCAGAAACATTTTGGGATCATGATCTTTTGCTAACTCCTACCTCAAGCTACAGCTCAGGACTGGAACACACAGCTCAACCCTTCCATCCCTCAGTGCAGGAGTTACTAGATAATGAATGCATGTGGCTGGGACACAAGGCAGACTTCCCAAGGCAGACGTAGATCTGACATGTCAGGGACACACCAGATATTTGGTTGAACAATCCACAGATGCTCTCAGACAGGAATGCAGCAGGCCCACTATGGAGGGGACCTGCAATCTCTGGGTAAATGTCATCCAGCAGCATGTTCCAAAGGGTCACACTTCAAATTGCAAAAACAGGTGAAGGGATCCAAATGAAATCATCCTTTTCACTGGTCAGTTTACTCACTAAGAAAATAGTAATAACTCAAATTAGGAAAACCAACTCAAGCCCCCAAACAAGAGGACACAGTTGCAATAAAAGACAAAAAAAGTGCAGTTCCTCCCATTCAATCAAAAGAAAATGAAAAATTTAGAAGATATTGCCAAGTGCAGTTAAAAATAAGATCACTTATCACCATCCTTTCTATTAATACCTTGCACTGTAACTACAGGAGTAACCAACGGGAATTGGATTCAATGATCATTGTGGGTCCCTTCCAACTCAGCACATTCTGTGAAGCTTCTATGATTCTCCTGCATTAAATCAACACCATCCCAGGATAAAGGCTCTCAAAGACAACTGAAGGACAGAAGTGTGGGGAGAGCGGCAAGTGGAAGACATAAGAAGTGAAACAAAGAAGTATGGCATGGACAGAGAATAAGAATTCAAAGGACGAAGTCTAGAGATGGTCAGAGGATAAAAAGATGCAGAGGTAGAAACAAGGATGAGACATTATCAGTGATCAGACTAGGGACCATACATTCAGTTTCCAACTATTATGTTATGACTTATTTAGTCAATGCCTAAGTTTTCAAATCTGGGACTATTCAAGCAAACTTCTGACTTTCAGTCCTGAATGAATACACAGAAACACAAACACACACACACATATATATGTATGTATCTGGAGATGCGTATCTCTACTTTACTGAAAAGTATTTGCATTTTACTCCGTTTGGGTACATACATTTGTCAAACCATTGCTACGTTTCCTTTGAATTACAAACTGCTTTCCCCCCTCCTTTAGATGTACTAATAAATGCTTAAGGACCAATTGCTACAATTCATTATATACATAATGAACAAACTCATTGCAGAGCTTGTGTCTGTGAGCAGTTTAAGATTAGATCACAGACATAAAGCTGTTAGGGGACATAACTGTGCTCCCATTCCAGAATTATACCGGGATTAGTAAAATCACTCCAGTCAATCACTGAAGAGAATTAGACTCAACCAGTAACAGAAGGTTAAAGACACACACAGTTCTACAGCACATTACCAACATAAGAGCTTAACTCAGGAACATATGGGTCTGTTGCATCTCAGCTGAAAAGTTCAATTATTTGAGCTCAACTGACACTGCATTGCTGGATTATTTGAAACCTATTTTATACTGACATCGGTACTGCAGCACAAATATTGTGTTCCTGCAATAAATTATGGAAATACTAATCTTCTCCTTTTTAAGAACATATGCATCTCTCTAAGATCTAGGTCTTCTTCGTGTTGCACCTAAGTTATTAAAAAAATGTTTTTGTCTGTTATGTGTTCAATATTGGCAACAACAGTTCTACAGAATGGATTTTTAATGTGCTAGTGACAAGGGAACAGATTGCTATGGCAACAGCAAAGATGAAAATTCTTAACCTGAATGGATCATCACTGAAGTAATTGCAGGGGTTTTCTACCCATTCTACATCCATTTTACAACTTGAATGCTGCATTCAACCTTGAGCTTGCTTTATATAAATGCCAAGCAGTATATGCAGCCTCCAAGTTGATTTGACCTAACACTTGCTGCCCCTTCCCTCATGAATCCCAAATAATTGCTGTCCTCTAGCTCACCTAAACATCTGAACACTATCATTTTTCCATAGAGTCCACCAATAAAATCACTGGGTCCTTGGACATAACTTTGAGGCTCCTGTAAGGCATGTTCAGATACATATTTTTTCTTTCCTTCTTGACTCAGCTTGCATAAAAATCTGCAGAAATCATTCTTTATTTTCAAAAACATGGTAAAATTACTGTGCATGGTATTTCCAATAAACTGGTGGAATAAGGTATCAGCTACACATTTAATTGTATCCTAAAGCAGTTAGGATATTTCAGACAGATATTTTGTGTAAACAGTAATTTAATTGGAATTTCATAGAAATGTAAAGATTTTACAGGTTTTTTACGTGTTTGTTCTCCCCATTTCCTCTCCCTTTACTCAGAATTCATTATCCATGCTTTCATATGCAATTTATGATTGTTATGAAGTAGACAATTGGAAATACATGTTCTGTTGCTTTTTTGAAATATCAATATTTTTGAAACCATCCTTCTTTGGGTACCAAAAAATACCATTTAAAACAACTGCCCTTATAGCCAACTAACAATGACTTGGAGTTTTGTCCTGGAACAGCTATCTCTGCATAGGGGTAACCACAAGCAGTAGAAGGCAAAGTACCACCTTAAATTCCACACCTGCTTTGAAAACCAAACTCTTAGTGGCTGCTGAGGTTTTTTTACTCATGCCTTTTATCACCACTCATTTGCAAGGAAGCCCAAGGTGGTATATATACAGCTCATGCTGGTATCAGAAGAGATTAAGTAAGCAATGTTTTGCTTTTCCTGTGGCGCTCAGGCTTTTCAGACCACCACCCAATTTATCTCTGCTTTTACCATAGGATTTTCAGACCAGTGTCTCTACTTCTTGCCGCTTGCACATTGCCATTTGGGTGCACTGAAAAATACATAGGTATGTATTCTGGCTAAAGGAAAACACAATGAATACAGTCCACATATTTCCCCGTTTCAGAAATCCCACTGATTACTTACACAAGGAGGCAGCTGTACCAAATGCCTACAACTTCCACCATATTATTTACTGGTCAGTAGTTTTTTTTAATGCACCATTATTTTTATCAAAAGAATTATGAATTATTTCTACATATATTATAAAAATAAATTTTATATATATATAAAATTATTTTTATTAAGATTTTTTCCACAGGCGTTAGATCACACTCTAAATTTCTGAAACAAAAGAAAAGAAAAAAGAAAGTTTGGGTGTGACAACTGCATTAGTATGCACATCCCTGTTCCGTGATTTGTAGCCTTATTCAGAAACCATAGTCAACATATTAAGTCTCCACCTCCTGCACAAATGCGCATAATGTCAATGAGTTGCAGCAAAACTAAGCAGCTATGATCACACCTACAGGCTGCTCAGGTGATTTATAAAAGGTTTGCTGTTTAACTACTCAACTGTTCCAGGTTGATGTGGGTTTTTATTACTAATGTTTTCAAGTTACTTAGTCTCTGTTCACAGTCTGCAGAAATATTCCTGAGTAAAGGGAAAATGCATGAGCAGTGTCACACAAAGCAGTTTCAAGCTTCTCCCTCAAGTGAGCTCAGGCAGGCGTGAAAATCTTCAACAGACCAAGCAAATGCTAAAGCACCACTGCCCTAACCCAGCTGCAGTACATGAGGATAAAGGTATGGAAATGGAAGGCAAGAGGATGAAAAATAAAGGAGGAAATGACCATCATTCCTTAGTGATTTAGGAATCTTCACCTATCGGAATGGCCCATGCAGCCTATTAGCAGCTACTGAAAAATTAGAATTCCATATGGTTCCACCTTAGCACCCACAGGGCTCAGAGCTGCTTTTGTACTCTTTCCTCTGAGTGTTAGGTGTTCTTCAGTCACTCAGAAGAACTGGAAAACATGAACAAATTGACAGCCTGAGGTGACTGAATTGCTTGCTGCCAGACAGTCCCTTTTGTCAGGCCTGAGCTAAGCTAATCCAGCTTGCTAGGCAAGAGAAAGAAACTTGAACTTGCTTAGGAAAGTATCTAACAAGCAACGGAATAAAGACAAGGGGAAAAGCAATGTTTCTTAGCTAAGGTAACAGAGGAAGGGGGAGAAGACAAAACCCACAAAGAAAATGGAAGGACAATTCCAACCCTTTTTGACAAAAGAAGCTATCTTTTCAGTTCAGCCATAATAACTGGGCGTTGGCACCAAAAGTTACTTCCTTGATAATAGAACTTGGGAGAGTACAATAAAACTTTGCCTGAATTCCATATAAAGTGTGTATAAATATGACTGATTTTAAAATTATGCAGTTAATATAGTTTGTTAGGAAAGAAAAAGGAAGCAGAAACTTTCTCATCGAATGTTAACTTGAATGTGCAGTACATCCCATAAGCATGCATTATATACTTTTTAGGCAGACTGCTCAGCAATATTGAGCTACTTGTCCCTCAACAAAATCCAACGGAAAATATTGCTTTAGTACAATATGGAGGAATTACCATCGCTATTGAATTCCTAACTTTGGTATTTGTCTTGGAGTGACTTTATGGTTTATCCTATATCATCTGCTCTGTTCCCAGAAAAATGAATTTTATGCTATTCTGTGCCTTTAAACTGAGCCTGAGAGGGGAGAGAGAAAAAAAAAACAGCCAGAGGAACTTTTTAAAAACAATTCTGTGCTCCAAGGTCATCTCTGGGACAATATTCCACAGTTCTAGGACTGCAGCTGTGAAAACCCATTGCAGATACTGCTATGGAGGTGCTGTCTTCTAGCAAAAGAAAATAGCCATATTTAGTTTTGGAGGGTGATAAACTCTATAGTATTCACTTACAAATGTAATTGGTTCTTTGATGATCCAAATAAAAAGGCTGCTCTTTTATGTTCAGATAGTAAAAGGATTTGGTAACTTTGTGCTTATATAAATAAATTCATAAATATATACAGATATATTTTTATATATGTATATATGTGAATGCATAAACATGCATTTCAGAATACAATATATTACACATAATACTTTTCCAGAGTTATAATATACCAAAGGGAGCACCAGCGCTTCCCTTCAATGATAGAGCCAAGCAATTTTAGAACTAATAAGTAGAACATCTCTTTTCCTTCCTGAGATGCTGCATTGATGTGTTTTACTGCACTACTGATTCTAGGTGTTTGTACTTTGCTCTGAAAGAGAAGACTGCTTCATTCCCACTGAGTTTCACCTCCCTGAGTCCCATTCTGGAGACCAATCTGTGGTTAGCCAGTTTCATTCAAAACATACTCCACAAAAGCTGTGCTTTCCTTTACTTCTCCTTCCTATCTCTTCCTTCAACCAGTTTCTTGCAAGTCCAACCACCTACTCCAGAGAAGGAAGATTTTGGATCCTACGTGGCTCTGTGAATCATTTATTTTTCAGACCCTACCTGGTAGAAAGACTCTTCTTCCAAGCTTTTCTGTTAAATTAGTCAGTGAGAGAAGAAAAGACATAGTCTCATGGCCCAGCAGTTTAGAGAGCACTTGGGGGAAAAGAGAACCAACAATTCCAATCAATGCCATGGTCACTGTGTTGTTCACCCTTGTTAACATAACAGCAGTTCCTACAATGCCCCAGTGCAAGCATTTTTTTTGGAATATGACTGGTAGAAATAGAGGCATCCCTGGATTTCACCTGGGCCCAGGCCTGAACGCTACTGAGCAGAGATCGGGGATTTTTGAGCTCCAGGCAACCAGATGGACTTCAGCATTGAAGTTCTTTCAAAGATCTAGTCTAAATCTCTTTTTCTAGAAATAAAAGACAGAGAGAGAAAATATGTTGTTTTGAGCTCGCCTACTCTGCAAATTAGATGGTACAACAATAAATTCTTCATGGAGGTAGAGCCATTTATGAGTCTTAGCCCAATGAAAGACTGTATCTGTAGGGATAACATTGAAGAGAACAGGACTTCAACCCCATCATTCTCAGAGATAAAATGAAGGAATTTTTTTTTCTTTTTTTTTCTTTAATTGGACAATCAGGGAATCACAGAACAGTTTGGATTGGAAGGGATCTTATTGATGATCCCATTCCACCCCCTTCCATAGGCAGGAACACCTTCTTCTAGACCACATCACTCCAAGCCCCATCCAATCGGGTCTTGGACAATTCTGGGGATAGGGCAGCCACAAATTCTCTGGGCAACCACCCTCACAGGGAAGAATTTCTTCCCAATATCCCATCCAACTCTGCCCTCTGTCAGTTTGAAGCCATTGTCCCTTGTTCTCTCACTATATGAAAAGTATTTGTAAAAAGTTTCATTCCATCTTTCTTAAAAAGATATTCTAAATCCAAAATAATTGCCAGGAAGCTACAAAGAGAACTCTTACAGCATGAAATGGCTAATAACTTTTTAGACTGAGTGGCTCTTACTCAAACAGGGTTATTTATACCATGCCATTGGTCGCAAAAGCTGAATGTTGGTAAGGGAAGCTACTCAGTTATCTTCTACATGCAGATAGGTAAGTTCTGTACACTCACACCCTCAATTTTGCAAATTGAAAAAAATGTAAAAAATAGGATGAACATGTCAAAAATCTGGTGGATTTTTCTTTTTATTAAACATCCCTTTTCAAAGAAAATGTAATATAAATAATAACAACAACAACTATCACTAATGTCTTGCCAAGCCTATTGTACAGTCATTAGGAAAATAGTTAAAGACATGCTAGTGATGTATCTTGTAGATTATTCTTCTAGTACAAATCAAGCTTCTTTAGACCTGACTTCAGTGGAGATATTCCAAACTCACACATTTGACAATGCTCATAGAATTTGCTGAGAAATACTTTGTTATTAAGACTTATAAACTTAAACTTACTGAAGTGTAAACACACCATCATACACCAAGATATAAATTAATCGTGGTTCTAGGTAAAAACTTTTAAATTCAAAACCAATTTCTGGGCTCAGGCTAGAAGAATGAGTTTGAGCTCATATTCCTTAAGATCTGACAATTCTGAGCCATCGTAGTGATGGTTTAAACCCACTTACTCTGGCTTTGAAACTCACTTAAGAACACAGATATACCAGAAACCTGAAGCTTTTTTATCTTTTCATACTTATTAGGGAGGTTGGGCTGTCCTTTTCTAGCAATAATAACAAATGCAATACCTAATCTCCCATGTTACAAGAAAGGTTAAAAAATGACACAAGCCGACAGAATATAGATTATTGGCTTGTATTTTGAAAAGACAAGTATGAGGGAAAATGAATATAGTAATGCTTCACTCTTAAGAAAATGTGAAATCAGAAAATAGGGTGGTGGGGTTTCATTAGAGCAAATGCTAACTAATTACCATATACAGTTATCTAAAATCATAGTATCCCTGTAGTATCCCTGCCAAATTTCTACAGTATTCCTATTACTACTATGCTAAAATATCTGTCTTTTAAAAATATCTCAGTGTACTGATTTTTCAAAGAAAAATTAATATTATATTATATTAAATTAAACAATGTTAACTTGTCAGTTTATTTCACACCCAGAAGGATAGAAAACATTTAAGGTAAGACCCTTAAATCATCATTACCAGTTCAGCAAACTACAGGAAGCACAATGTTGCTTAAATCTTACCGAAGCTGTAATGCACATTCTGGTATTCAGTCACTGCTATTTCAGTGATCCTGTATATAAAAATGAACATTATCTCCAATCCAGCCAGCCTCATTGTTTGATTCAGTGAGGGATGCAACAATGAAATTGTTTGTAATATCACAATCCATCACTACGTGTGCAAATTTGAGGACACAATCACTGAACTAGGGTCCTAATAAAATAAAACAAGAAAAAGAGGCTAAACAGAGGTCTGTAATAAAGATCTCATGGAGAAAAACCCTCAAACAAACAGTCATACCCATTAACGAAATGCCTTGCACAAGAGCAGTGGGGACATGGTCTTGTTTTCACTGGTCAAATCTCCCAGGACAACATTTGGCCAAAGAATTAAAACAGTCAAAAAGAATAAGACCCCAGCACAGATAAGCAGGTAAATACAAACTGATACATGGATATGATTAATCCTGTTGAAAACCTGTGAATTATATATATGTTAACTCAGGGTTATCCTCAAATGAAGGATAAACTTGAATCCATTTTCTGAAATTATTGATATTGAAGCCTGATTGTAAGATCAAAAAAAAAAAAGAATTTTGGTTTGTCTTACCTTGACTGGTACCTGCCTTATTTTAATAGAGTCTATATTTCAGTTTTCATAATGATAAAAAATCCAAGTCCAATGCAAGTCTTTCTACTCAAGAGGGCAAAAACTTGACTCAAGACCACAGAGCGCCTTCTGCACAAGAATTATCTGCACAGAAGGATCATCAAGTCCAAGAGTAATTTAAAAGCAGTCAAAGAAGAAACAGGCTCATGATAAGTAAAAGTAACTAGTCTTTTCCCACCCATACACAAATATATGAGTATCAAAAACACACGCTATAGCTGTTAACAGCATCCGCCAACACTCTGTCCTTGTCACTGATGGAAATTGAAATATATCTGTCTTGCCATTCAGCTATTCTCTAAATTTGGAGATGAACAAATTTGGTTAAATTTGGAACAGGCACTTTATGACTCACATTATCCTCCAAGTTGGCCATCCTTCACAAATCACATAAAAAGGCCACTGAACATAGTGCACAAACTTGTTCCTGAAGAGGCACTGCCCAAGGTCAAAGCAAGGGATGTACAAACACCCCGAAAAATGGCAGGAAACCCATGCAAACCACTCTGATATGAACAGCAAAACACTGCCTATGGGTTGAAATATGCATTGAAAGAGCAAAATCTTTAACTAGTGCTAACAGAACTCCATCACTTTGAGCACAATTCTCTAGATTCCTAGTCAGGGGGGCGGGTCTGTCCTTCTCTATATGAATATCTCCACGCACAGATTACTTTCTTTCTCTCACACACACACAAACACTTTTAGTTGTTTATTGTGTAGCAATTTAACTTAAATTTTTATAAAATGGCTGTGATGTGTGGAAAAGAGAACAACTAAACCCTAACATCAATAAGTACTAAAAGTATTAATATAACATAAGTACCACTTATATTTCAATGTGAAACAAGTTTATTATCCACAGATGAAATCAAATTGCTGCCTTTATTACTGTCAGGAATGACTTCTAAGATATTTCCATTTACTACTCGATTATTCATCAGCACTGTGTAGTTACAGCATCTGCTCTCTCTCCATCTCTCTCACCAACCCCTCCACATTTATACATAAAATAGTTGAAGAGCAGTATTTCCTCATACAGTTTTCCAATTAATTTCAATATAGACACAAATGCACACTGTGAGATTAGTAGCAGACTAATTGCCAAATCCTGATACAGTTAGAACATCAACAGGAAATCTTATAGAGCCTGTATTTGCAATACGCACATTGAAAGAAGATAAATACAGAGTTTGCAGTCTGGTATCAGATTCCTGCAAATTATTCAACTATCCTGCAAACTCTGTAGATAATGAAAAAATCCAACCTTTAGACAATAAATAGAACTAAGATATTTTGCAATATTCCAAAGCCTTTCATTTCCTTAAGTGGTGCCTTTTATTAAAGTAAAAGCACATGTAGAATAAATAGATCTGTTTGTGCATCCTATCATTTAGAAAAAGACCTAGGAGATGATTTCTCCAGCCCCAAAGTTGATCATCTTTTGTCTCAGTTTGAGACAAAAGTTTAGAAGGAGATGTTCCTTCCACAGAAGGCAGATTTTAGCACTCCCTACCCCACCGATATTAAAGGAATTTCTTGGAGGAAAGTGAAAAAAACCTATTTATTTAACCAACAAAGTGACAGCAGGGCACAGGAAAAATGAATAACTGTTAAAAATTAAATCTCCTCAATGCAGAGAAAGCTGGTAAATTTAGAGTTCCCTCTTTAGCTGGTTTGGCCCCTCCCAAGGTCCAAGGCTGGGATGCAGCATCCCCACCAGTTCACAGGGTCCGATGACCTGGTTCCTGGTTCTCGGATCACAGCTAGGTTGAACAGTTCCAGAAGAAGAAGAAGAAGTTACCAGAGGATTTTGGTATGCCGGTATGGGAAAATTTTTTGCCTCAGCTCACAGGCTAGCTAAAAAGCAGGAAGTTGCTCCCTCAGCTCTGGGGTGGTGAGAACGCAGGGGAATGTGAGTGAGTCCTTGAACGCAAACCACGCTGAAGAATTCACCCGGCTTCTCTCCCCCCTCTTCTTTGGACCCAACTTAAATCCATGGGACCCATTTCTGGGCATAGAATAGATGATAGGGAAACACAGTATTATCAGAAAATTACCCCAACATATCTTTCACTGTTACAAACTGCACTTCAAGTTTGAATCACACAGCCCTCCAATTTTCTATCCATTCCCTCACATTCTTGTTCTCCCATTTTAAATAGAACTAACTTGAAAATTCTGACATTTGCAAGAATGGTAATTTCTGTGAAGCACAGCCAGCCTCCAATTACAATGAAATAGTTACAGTGTATGATTCTTAGAGCATTCTTTGCTTTTCTAAAGTGAATCAAAGCTCTCCATGGGAGCTATTCTGATTAGTGTAAAAACTCTCAGCATTAGAACAACGGACATAGAACTTTGTTTGTATGGATAATATATAAGGATGTATGAAAATATCACAGAAACTTCCATAAGGGGACTGACTATATATTCATAGAATCACGGAATCCCAGAAAAGCTTGGAAAGGGCGTTAAAGCTCATCCTATCCTACCCCCTGCCATGGGCTGAAACACCTTCCACTAGACCACTTTGCTTCAAGCCCCATCCAACCTGCTCTTGGATGCTTCCAGGGATGGGGCAGCCACAGCTTCTCTGGGCAACCCAGGCCAGCGCCTCTCACCCAGCCTTACAGGGAAAATTTTTTTCCCAATATCTCATCTAACCCTGCCCTCTGTCAGTTTAAAGCCATTGTTCTGTCATCCCTTGTTCTGTCACTCCAGACCCTTGTGCAAACTCTGCCTTCACCTTCCTTGTTGGGTCCTTCAGACAATCAGGTCACCCCAAAACTTCTCTTCAGACTGAGCAATCTGAATTCTCACAGGGTTTCCTCACAGCAGAGCTGCTTCATCCCTCTGATCTTGGGGATGAAGAAGTCCTCCTCTGGACTGGCTCCAACAGCTCCATGTCCTTCCTGTGCTGGAACTCCAGGGCTGGAGACAGCTCTGTAGGTGAGATCTCACCTGGGCAGGGCAGAAGGGCAGAATACCCTCCTTCCCTGCTGCCCACATTTCTAAATTTTTATATTCCTAAATTTTAAGACTTTCCTCTTTAGGCAGTTAAAATTGTTCCCAAGAAAAGGCATGAAATTGGAGCAATTGCATTTCCCTCCTTTAACCTGGTCTCTTTTTTTTGGTTCTCTATAGACAGGGCAATGAAGTACCTCTGCCTATAAGCAGTAGATATACAAATGTGCTCACATCTCCATCATTCTTCTGCAGGACCAGGAATCATTGACAAAACTAAAGTAGTTTTCAGTTAATCTCCTTCTGCTTGTGTTCCTCAGTAGAGACACTTCCCAGACACTCACAGGAAGAAAACCCATTCCATAAACACTTAAGCAGCATATCCATTCCTACACCCCACTGCACATGGACCTGCAGATGGGATGTTCAGTGACACAAACACTGCAGACAAAAACCAAGGTCTGGTCTCCAAAAACTGAGACTCACAATTATTCTATGGTCATTAATTTTCTTCCAGCAGGGTGTTTGTTTGCCAGTTCCCACAGAAACAAATTTGGAAAAGTTGCTCTTAGATTCTTACAACAAAGCATCGGACAGCCAGTGTGAGTCCACTTTTGCTTATCCTTTCCTGCTGAATATTCTGCTGTTTCACTGGAAATTTTTGGCTGTGTAATGAATACGATATAGGGCCTAATGAGGTTTTATTCAGTTCCTGAGAGTCTTTATTCAGTCTTTGGGTGTCTGAACCCTAGTGTAGACCAAATAGAAAAGCAGATTGAACAGAAATCCACATGATTTAGATGCATTGACCATATACATATATCCGGGATATTTAAAAGGAAGCCATTTATTATCAGGAAGCATAAGTGCTTATTCTGAATCTGACATTTAAATATCCCATCAACAGCAACCAGCATTGAGAAAGGGTTTAATTAACCTGAAAGGATGTAATTTTATGCTATTTAGCAAGAAATACAAATTTTAAAGTGCTTTTATGTGGTATATATCAGAGTAGCAAGGCCAAATCCTGCTCTTAGCTACCCATATTTAAATATGGAGTAAATTCATGACCCTTCCTTAATAAACCTGCAACAAAGAGGGTGCAGATATAAGCAGAATCTGTCACACACACTCTATAACCCATTTCCTAAAATTACCATGCTCTTTACAACACAGAGTTAAAACTTAAGCCCAAATGGTAAGAATTAATCACTGGAAGGTGTGTGGGGCCATGAATCCTTGAGGTTTCTACTCCCTTGTGTGCTTTTCTTTATTATTATTCTTAATTTGGCCAAGTCACCTCTCCTATTCTACATTTACACATATCTCCTAAAGGTACACTCTAATAGGACCATACTTCAGAATTCCTCTGTTTACAACTCTGGTGTGTGAAACTGTGGCCATGTCAGTGCTTGCCTGTTCAAAATCTCCACACCACAGGCTTTCTGTGAAATTTTCTCCTCTGTTGTTATTTCTAACAGAACACTGTTTCTGTGCCAGGTTGCTCTCATAGACTAGCAAAAGCAGAAAGCTCAGAGCCCTAATTTGGGCCCAGCAGGAAACCCAGCTTCTGCTTCACATTTGAGGAAACTGCAAAAAGCGGAACAATTTAGGGAAAGTCAATAGAACCTTTAGCCACACAGAGCAGTCATTGCTCTGTTCCTCCAGGACAGACATCCAGAAACCAATACAGTGACTGATAAAACAAAGCTCAATTAAGGCCTCAGCAAATATCTTCAATATCTTGAAATTCATCAGCCATTGCTGACCAACCCAGATCTGAAGAAAAATACAACTGGTGTTACACTAGGAGCAGGAGCTGTGGACTCCAGAAACACAACCATTTCTTTGGCAATCACAGATAACCTTGCACATCTCTGATGCCAGCAAGATGCTGGTGGCTCCAGCGATGGCCAACATGACCAAGGTTGTTATAATCCGCAGAAAAATGTCTTTATTTTTTCCCTCCCCTAAATCTGTGTGGAGCCTCTGGATCTTTCTTTTGTCCTTACTTGTGCTCACTAGTTATCATTTCCACCTGCATTTCAGCACATGGATCCACATGGATGAGGAAGAAGTATGAGGCAGATGTGTAAAGAGCTACAGCAAAGGTAGCTTTCTAAAGGGGGCCACAGCATGATCCAAGGACTTGTGGGACAGTTCTCATTCCCAAGGATGCCGTGTGCAGTATGGACATGTCTGAAGTATTCTCAAAATTACCAAAAACGTCTGTAGTGTGGCGGCCAATATACAGAGGGATCCTGCCTAAGGCAGCCCTTGTGAGCTTCCTATGGAGAAGCATAAAGGGATCAGCATAAGTGCATCCTTTAATTCTCAGTTTTCCCACAGTAAAACATGGAATAATAACACCTTAGTCATAATAACTCCATATTGGGAGGATAAATTAACTATTGCTATGTTTTCAAACACTGTGGTAACATGAATTCTAGAAAGAAAAAGCTATATTGCCGCATAACCAATACAGGTAAATACATCTATAAATAAAAGCTATAAGTACTGCTGCAATCCAAATCGTAAATAAAAACCAAAAAGACTTAGTCATATGCACAAGTGGATTTCCAGTCATGGAGGAAGTGCTTTTACAAAGAGCATAGTGAAGCACATAAAGTAGGATGGTGAAGAGAAAGGTAATAAATCATTCTACAAATAAATTATTTTGAAAAATGGCCATCGTAGGCAGGAGTATGTTCCTAAAGTTCTGGGATGCATTTTTTTCTGGTAAATTGAATATACAGATAACTAACAGGTATATATGAGTATCTTCCTACATGTATAAAAACTACATTTCCTGAAAAAATAAATGGATACTCATGTAGACTGCTCAGTCTAAACAGGGACACAAGTAGTTCTGTAAACTATAGAGCTAATGAAGCACCTGTGGAAAACACTCTACTATCTTGCCAAGAATTTATAGCACTATAAATCCTCATATTGTATTTTGTTTTGAAAGAATCTCCCGAAATAGACAAGCCCCAAGATGTAAGAGTACATGTGCATGGGGAAGCTGCCAAACCTTTTTCTCCAGCTGACCCAGGGAATATGTGTGCGGAAGGGAAGTACAGAGAAGAGCGGGAGGTAGGTTTGATGCTGTTTATGGAGTCATGATGAACAAGGAGTCAGTCAGGGCCTTGCTAAGGTGTTTTCTAGGAGCTGCACAGAGTAACAGGGGACAGATATCCCAGAGAGTTCCAGACACTGTGTGTGTCCTGGTGCTCCATGGCCCAGTGCTGATCTGCCCTTCCAGCACTTTTGTCTTTGACTACAGATCCTGAAAGGCAGCCAAAGAGTCTGACAGCTGTGTTCCCCCTCTCTGCTTGTACTCCCAATACTGCCTGATCCAAAGCCAAAAGGCTTTCTGATTTCCCCAAACTAGACCCCGGGATGACTGTTGGCCCACAGTTTTGCTAGTTAGAAGAGAATGAGGAGGCAGCAGAGGGGCATTTCTTTACAAGGTACATTGTTCCAGCACAGCAGATGGGACTTTGTCCTTCAGCAAAGCAATCTCATATTTTACTTTCAGTCAGGAAATGGTGGTAAGGATAGGAAAGAGCAAATACCACATAAATATCATTACAATAAAAATAAAATTTCAGAGGCTTTTATCAAAATCTCTTTATACCAAAGTATGTTGTAGGTACAGGCATACATTGACTACCCAGCAGTTCTAGGGCATTCTCTCTCCACAATAACACTAGCAATTTTCTGAAGGCAAAGTACACCTACCATGTATACAGCATATGCCAGCAAAATTCAGCTTGTGCCAGCAAAATTCTGCTTCAACCAACATAACTTGCTTCAGGTCATCCAAATGAAGCTTTAAGCTTTATTTCTCTAAGTGGGAGAAAGAGCTCCACTCGTGATATTCCTGTCTGTACACTTGCATCAATGTAGCTCCATCAGTCATGTCTTCACACATGAGATTGACACTGAAAGGTTGCCGGGGAATAAGGTAGACCCAGAACGCATTCCTGCAGCTCACCATTTCCAATGCTTACACATTTCAATCCTTTTCAATCTTACAATGTTTCCTGCTTCCAATAAACGATGTGATATAAATCTAAACAACCCTTTAGCATTTGTTATGCATTTATTTACTTAGATACTTTTTCTAATGCAGATATGGCTCCCATTAAGTCAATAGCATTTCAAAATCACTTTAAAAATCTGCTGGGTAAACAACTGCCTTAAATGAAAGTGCTGATTTGCAGCTGCCCAAATGAAAAATTTTAAACAAACTTACATTTAATCCTATCTGTATTTGAAAGTTCTGTATTTAGATTATAGTGTTTGATGCCCTATTTTTTTCTGCTAAGTTTCATTTAGCATTTCATTCTTCCTGCTAGATACCACATGAGATGACCACATACACATCCTGATTCTCTAAATGCTTTCAAGCAGAAACCACTGCTCAGAAACTTTTAACACTACATTTCATGCCCTAGCCCTTTCCCTCACTTTGCAGATACAGAAGAAGAGGCTACACCAGTACACTACACCAGTAATCTCATTTACAACTGTCAGCTTGCCACCTTAGCCCAGTTTGAAGAGAGCTATTATCCTCCATCTTACAAACTTCATACACTTCTGTAGAAAGAAAAACCCATACAACTTTACTGACCAGTAACAACACTACAAAAGAGCCCTAAAAGAAGACATAGTAAATGCTTATTAATAATGTCAGTAATGAAATTTCCCTCTGACACTACAGTGCTTGTAGCTAAGGTGTTACTATTATTGATTCATGATTAACACTCTGGGAACAATAAAGAATACTGAGCATGAAGCAAGAATAGATTATTTTTTAAATTTTCCCAGAAAAATAAATCTTGCCAAACAAGTTTAATTTGGGTAGAGGAGTGACAGTTAACATGCAATCCAGCGCTGAGCTTGACGACAGTTTAAGACCAATGGTCAGCTTGCAATTTTATTTTTGTAATTCAATATTTCTAATTGTTTCTATTCATGCTTGCTGACTATTCTCAAAAAGATAAAATCACTACAGTCCTCTGGTTTAGAAACTTGCCATTTCTCAGCTTCTTCCTTCATAAATTACAAACATAATCAGAGATACTAAATCACAAAACTACAGTTGTTGAAAACTTGCAATGTGAAGACATGTCTAAATAAAGACACTAGACCTTTTCCTCTAGCAAAACCAAGGCAAATCCCAAATGCTGGTAAGCATTCCCATGCTATTCCAACAACAGCAAGCCTCTGCTTGAAATGAAGCCGCTCTTTGCAAGGAAAAGTTGCAATGCCAGGACAAATACTGTTTTAGGTTTGAGAGCATATAAAATATAAACCTGCAGGACCATCAGTGCTTGGTTCCAGCAGGCTGCACTACACAACTAAGCCCAGTATCCTTGGGGATGTGAAAGGTGGAAGTGGGACCCATTTGCCCTTTTAAAAGGATAAATGGCAAGGAGCATGGATTATTCAACACCACAGTAGGTTAGAAAATCTTCCTCCAACAACACTTGGAAGAAGTGAAAAGTTTGCAGCCACATGTTGTAACTCACACTGCTTGCCAGCACCTGGGACTGTTTCTTCACTATTTGGTCCAAACACATTAAATTATATTTCAAGCTTCTTCCCTCACTGCTTTGATTCTTTGCTTCCAATGGCTCCTGACAGTGACAGTAAAAAATAGTCCTTCACAAAACGATAGACTGTTGTAATATTGACTTTTAACTTTTATCTTTCATATGACTATCATTTATATAGTTATTTTCCAGGATACTTAGAAATATCTACTAGGATACCATCAAGTATCTTTTCAATAAACAACACCTTCTAAAAAGGAAATTACCCAGCATGAAATACAAAATGGATATTCAAAACTGAATTCCCCAGACAGACACTTTAGTGTAACAGCTAAACAGAACACTGTTTCTCCAGAAAAAATGACAAGACAATTTGGTTTCCAAAGTGGTTGGATGTGCTTTCCATTTGTTAGTGGATGCAGCAGGTGATGGTCATGCCCCATATGATGTTTAGGAAGGGGCTTCCTGGGTACTAAAAAGCCTCATGCATTCCAACATAATCTTGACTTACAAAAATCTTCAGGTATAGTTTGCCTGTTTCCTTTATCCGTACCAGGTTCTCCTTTCCTGATTATTAGAGATTCATATCCTGAGCCTGTGGAGGGGAATCACAGTATAAAAAAAACCCCAGACTAACACAGCCCCTATGTGCAGAAAGCAGAAAAGAAATTCACATTTCCCATGTGAGCAATAATACTTTACAGCCTCTTCTACAAAGTTTTGGAAAGGCTTTGTCACTTTCTTCACATTTTAACTTAATCAGCATCATCTCCCTCTCCTGACACAGAGCATGACTGGAGTCAAATCTTCTCTAAATTAATGGACTGTACAAAACATGGTTAGCAGCAAACAAACAACACCCCTGCCCCTTCCGAACTCCTTTCATTAAGTCGTTTTATTTCATATTTTAATTACCGTGAACATAAGCATTAAACATCTATATATATGCATCTGAACCTGGAGGCAACAGCCTGCCAGCTCCCCTGTGCCTAAGCGAGAGCACCGTTCTGCGGAGGCTTGAAACGCCAGCACAGCCAGGAGCCCCTCCATCCTGCAAGCATTTCTCTAAACTTTGTGAGGTTTAAGAACTGCTTTTGAATCAGGGACGTGGTGACAGAAGATGGGGCAACTGGGGGGGAGCAAAACGAGGTGCCCAGCTGCCAGCACCAGAGCAGGAAGCCCTCCCCTTGCAGGGTGGCGGGGAGAGCACGGCACCCCGAGGGCTCCGGGACGGAGGGACAGATCTTGCTCTTGCACCCCGAGAGCACTGCAATGGAAGGACAGGTCTACTCCCGCCCTACCGGCACTTCCCCCAGCCCGGAGCCCCCTCACACCCCCCGCCCAGCGGCCGCCCCCTCGCGGCCCCGTCCGCGGCAGAGCCCGCAGCGCCGCCCCACTCCCGCTCGGCCCTCGTCCCTCCCTCCCGGCCCCATCTCTCCCTGCCTCCTTCCCTTCAGGCCCTCACTCTCCTGGCCCCATCCCTCCCTGCCTCCCTCCCTCCCTCCCGGCTCCCGGCCCATGCCCGGCCGTACCTGGGCGCTGGAGCGGAGCTCGGGCGGCCGGCGGGCACCCACAACCTTGGCCGTGGTCTGCGGGTTGACGGGCGCGCTCTGCGCGGGCTCCGCGCCCATCCCGCTGTGCAGGGTCGCCGTGACCATCGCGATGGGCGCCCGGGCCGGCAGCGTGCGGATGGGCAGGTTGTGCCGTGGGCTGCCGCCGTGGCTCCCGCCGCCCGGAGCCTTGAGGAGCGCCGGGACAACGCCTGGCTTGGCGCTGCCGCTGGCGCCGCTGCCCACCAGCACCGCCAGCTTCTGCCGGGAGAGGGGGAGAGAGAAGTGGCATCATCACCGCAGGGATGCAGACGCACACGGCCCCCCCGGCCCCCAGGCAGCACGGATTTGGGGTTACTTCCTTTTGGTCGGGTTGGGTTTACGGTTTTCTTCCTGGCAGGGGGAGGGCTGGGTTCCCCCTCCTTGCTCGGGAACTCGCGGGTTGCACTCTGGGCTTCCAAAGTTGGGTTTTTCGGTTGGAATATTTTTCCTTTGGGTTTTGCCTCGAACTAATATCCTAGTATAAATGATCGTGATATAAGTCTAGGTAATATTGCAGCTTCAATTAATAATAAAAGGCTTAAAGAAGGGTATTTTTAACTTTCGATTCCATTGGTCTGAATATCCATTCCACGTACCCACCGCATCTCAGCGCTTGGCGACTTCCTGTGTTCTTTCACCTTGACTTTGGACTCAGCAGTTTGCTGCTTTCCCTTTAAAGTTTTCTTTTCCTCACAGTCTTCCACTATTTTTTCCAGTGGTGGTAATTACACATTATTATTATTATTATCATTAACATCATCCAAGCTAACTTTCTCCATAGCACCACTTTAACCCACAGTTCTCTGTTTTTCTTAATAGTTGTTATTTTATATTGCTACAGAGTGGCTGTTCCATCATCCATAATAGGAATATTTTGATTATGACCTTGTTACAAGATCTCTGACAAGATTCATATTTGAGTTTTCTGTAGGTACCGTGAAGATGCATATGGTAAATAATAGTATGTGCATAAAATGCTCACTTTTGGAAAGGAAAAAAAAAGCTTCTATAAAGTTGTTGCACTTTGAGTAATCCTGGAAGCTTTTCTTATTAATGCCGTTTAGGAAAGTTAGGTATATGTGGAAAAAATATGCCGGTTCAAGCCTCTTTTGATACCTTTAATTATTAAACATCTAATTTTTACTAGAGTTGACATCAAAGGTACTTAATCCTGCAAACAGTTCTGCACATGTTTAATTTTATGCACTGATCATAACTTTGGACTTCAATGCAATTACATCTAATGTACAGCCTTTGGGAAACTGCTGCTCAACTGTTAAAGCCCATAAGAGTTTTGTTGTTAATTTTGTTTGTTTAAAATATGGTGTGTGTATATATGTGTGAGTGTGTGTAGGAAGTCACAGATATGCTTAGTTCTTTTCAGAATCAAGGCTGAAAACCTTACTTTTAGGCACAAAGTAGAAGCCCTGTAGCACAAAACTTAAGTGACTTCTAAGAAAATACATTCCTTCTTACCTTTAAACCCATCATACACTTTAAGACTGCAAAGGCTTAGTGGACAAATATGCTTTACCAGAGATATTTGCTTCAGGTATTAATATAGAGAAATTACTTCTTTTTGGTCAAAGGTTGGACTCAATGATCTTTGAGGTCTTTTTCAACCTTACTGAATCAGTGGTTCTGTGATAATGTCAGCATTACTCCAGTTAATTGTGACTTTATATAAATTGTTTTGTGCTTTCTTCATTTTTGCCTTTACCTTTCATTCTCTATTATCCTGACAATCATCCCAAGGAAGCATAGGCAATATTCTCCTTATTCTCTATGCTGTTGTGTGTCTGTTTTGAATAGAAGTTTTGAAGAGAAAAGAGCTTTTTTCTTCAACATAGAAATATACCTGTCCAACAGTTTAAGAGTGCTCAATGAAAGACAAGAAGGTCAGATATGTGTTTTATGTAGGGGGAAAAAGTTGCTTATGAAAAAATTCTATAAAACCCTATTTCTCTTGTTTGTTGCAGCACAGTTTTCCACTGGTGTTCCTTGCACTGATTCTATGCCCCACGGTATGCTGCTGCAGATGCCAGACAGAATTGGAACAGCATATGGGAGAGCTGACCACCACCTCTCCTGCTCTAAAGAATATTTATTTCATTGCACAGCACCTTATTAACCTCTACAGTGACATAAAGCTCTCAGACTAAAAGTTCAGCTCTGTGGTTGTATTTTTGCATTATGTTCTATGAAAAATGCAAGCTCACAGACTGTCTGAAAATGCTGTACTTAGTTACAGTGCTACAAGTCCATTGCCTAACTAGAGTTAGTCCATGAGGGAAGTCCTAGCTCTGTTGCAGGCAACCAGAGGTTTGCCGCTGACATCAGCAGCATTGGGAGCTCTCTTTTGGGGCCCTAGAAGCATTTGCTATTCCTGATAGACCACTGTACTGATGAAGTGTTTTTTAGTCTTTGTCCTTGTAATATGTGTATGATTCGTGTCAAATGGAATAAAAAAATAAGAGAAACTGTGTTGATTGCAAATATTGCTGTAATATTGTGTAAGACTTGGTAAAGCAGAGAGAAACCAAGTAAAGCAGAAGGGGCCCAGCTAGAAGTTTAGCTGATGTTAGCAGGAGTTAGAGACTTTATGGTTAGAGCTATTGGTGAAAATAGAAGCTTAACAAATAGAATAAGGAACCTGAGTTGTTGGAAAATGCTTGCTTGAGATGTATGGTTGGTGCGTACGTGCAAAAAATGAGGAACTAATGAAGACAAGGAGAGGACAGTCTCCTAAGGACCACCAGATGAAGACCCAAGATCTGGCGTGTCAGCATGAATTAAACCTGCACAAGCACTCTGGAACATATCAAGTGTCTTGGATGTAATTTTAT
>VZRF01011653.1:982792-1027447 GCA_013396875.1 Vireo altiloquus | reverse complement strand
CACCGGGCACCCACCGCCCGCCGCTCGCGCCGGTGGCGGCCCCGCCCTCTTCGCCCCGCCCCCGCTCGCGGTGGAGCCGCGGAGCCTCGAGATTGCAGAGGGACACCATGGCTGCGCTGAGGGACTGCAAGGTGAGGGCTGGGCTGGGGGGCTGCGAGGGGACGGCAGGGTGAGGAGCTGCGAGGGGAGGGCAGGGTGAGGAGCTCCGAGGGGAGAGCACCGCTGAGGCGCTGAGCCAGCGCGGCTCGGCCGTGCCCGTGCCCTGCGCCCAGGAGCGGCGGGTGGCCTCCGTGGGGGTTCCGGGGGCTGCCGGCGGGCTTTGGGCTGTGGCGGGCGAGGAGCTAAGCCGGGCTCACTGTGGCTAGAGCTCACCCTCATACACTCGGGTGGGTTTCGGAGGAGGGGAGCTACTGTTGGGATCTGGAAATGGGGAAGGGTCGCTGCACCCATCCCTTCTGCTGGGGAAGCAGACCCTGAGTATCTCTGGGTCTTGCTCCTAGCACAGGGGTCCCACGGCACCCACCTGCCCTTTTCGTGGGTCTTAGAAGTGGGTCAGGTCTTCTATTAACTCTAAATCAGCCTCGGGTCAAAGGGTGAGACCTATAGGAGCTGCTTTCTGATTAGTCCTTTACATGCTCTCTTTCTGATAAACCTCTTTTATGGTTGTGTTTTGGTTAATAAGGCAGCGGCAGGTTAAAACAAAGTCTTGAAGATTGTGTGTGACAGGTACATGATTAACAGAGCTCTGGGAATCTGTCACGCAAGGAATATAAGAGGTGCCAACTGCAGCCCACAGAGAGCACAATTCTCAGAGCCAGCTAAGATTCTAGCAGAGAAAAAAATACAAATAAACAGTCACCAGATCTCATGACTGAACTCTAATCTTAGAGCAGGGGAAAGGGCAAGGCTTTGGTCTCACCAAGAAGCAGTGAGAGGAGCAAAGGCCATAACTCACTAATACAAGACGCATCACAGAGAAGACTCTCTCTTGGAGTTAGAGAGAGGGTTGTGGGAGATCAGTGTAAGAGAACTCAAAGGCAGCCTCTGTGGGAAGGGAAACTGATAATTTCCTTACAGACTCTTGAGGCTGATTTTTGCCCACTCACACTATCTCCTGGATATCTTCAGTCACAGTCTAATACCGGACTAGAGAGAAGCCCCAGGACCTGAGTGTCCCAAGTAGTCCCTTATGTATGTTCTAGAGGACAGGGGTGCTTCCTTTTCCGTGGTCCCAGTAGTTTTTTAGTTCTCAGTTGGCAATGACAGATGAGGTTTGGAGCACATCTTTTATGTCTCTTAGGAGCCAGTAGCTGCTGTGAGGTAGTTCTTCCCTGTCCTGATGTGCTAGCAGTGGCGCAGAGTAGTGGCATCCCTGATGTGACACAGCCTTGCTGCCATTCTCCCGTTGCCGGAGTGGGAGTTTTCCACTCCGTGAGTGAGTCAGGTGGGCTGTAGCCATAGCAGGACAGAGGCTTTCCAGAGTGGCTGGAAATAGCACATGCCTCAGCTAGATCAGCAGTGTCCTTAGTGATTGATGCAGGCCCATTTTCCACTAACCCTTGTTCTGCTGGTTTGTTCTGGTGCCCACACACAGACTTTGCCATTCTTGTGAATCAGTATCATGTCCCCTCAGAATGGGACATCATTTTCTGCTTGGCAAGCACCTCAAGCTGTTGTGTAAAATAGTAAAACAGGCAGTGATGCAGAGACCTGCTCCAAATAAAGCTTGTTTTTGATGACTGATGCTGCAGGTATCTCCTGGCCTACTTTGCAGGGCACCATGGAAGATAGCCTTTAAGTAGCAAGCCTAACTTTGCACCTGCTTGACTTTTCTCTTTATTCTTTTTCTGGATGATAAATGACAGAGAATAAATATTTTCAGCTCCCCTGAGGTTGTGGAATAGAGCTTAAAGACTAACTAGCAAAAAAAGGTAAAGAGATTTAAAGGTATGCACACAGGATGATAATAAACATGGCTGGAACCAGTGGAGAAACAGGTAAGAAGGAATACAGTGTTTTTTCAGCAAGTTATATAACACAGAAACAACAGCACATGCCCAAAGAAAATGTTCAAGGAAAGGTCGCCTTTAATATCAAAGCATTCAGTGAATACGACCACCAGAGATCCCTTTTTATGATTCTCTAGGATCATAAAAGAATTTCCAGTAGGAGGCAGATGCATGCAAATTCGTTCTAGGAATTAGTTCTGTGTATTAGATAAGAAAAATGTTTTGATGAATGTGTATGATTGTGATGGATAAAGACCTTGTTGCAAAGTCTCACCACACCCACAGAACGAGAAGTGTGTCCTGTGCAGAGAAAGAATGCCTGCTTTCTAATGCTTCACATTGTGTTTGGAAGTTTATTCTGGCCAATTTCAGTATCATGGATATAGTATGAATTGTAAAGAAAATGTGTAATTTTAGATTCAGGTCTAGTCTTTCATGCATGTAATTTGAAGACTCGATTGCTTTAGCTGTTGGAACTTGAGCCTTTAATCCAATCACAGTGGGAAAGCTTTAGGATATATTAACGTTGTCTTTGTCTGCTTACTTTAAAATTTTGACAGATTATTATAGCTAGGAAATGTGTTGAAATGTAAAATGAGAGGAGCTGAATTCTTGCAGCATCAGGAAGGACTAAGCCCCCATTAGGAGAAGTCTGAATTAGCTTGCTCTGTTTTTATAATATGTCTCTCCTCTGTGTACTGCATTAAAGTAATGCTGAAGTGATTGGGGCAGCTTCTCAAATGAACTCTGCTCATTTTCCAGCAGCCAGCTGGGACATGTTGTGCCTCAATCATGTAATGTTACTAGGAACTATGGCAGCCCAATTCTGTTTTGCATTTTTGCTTTATCCATTGCCCACGTTCTTATTTTTGTTAGGCTTGTGTATAGTGATCTAAATTTTCAGTTGGTTAACTCCAGAGACTTAGTGGATTTGCTTTACCAGGCTGTTTTGTCTGCAAGTTGATTCAGAAGAACATTATTGTTTTCTATAGAAGATTCTAGATTTATATATTGTAGGAGAACAATTTATTTTACAATGTCTTTACTTCACATGAGGTGTTCCTGTAGGAGAGGAACTCACCAACAGCTGTAATGAACTCAGAGTAGCGCTCTGTCATGGTTTGACACTGGTTTAAATGCTAAGCACACAAAATCTAATTATATGCATAAGGGGAATATGGATTGAGGAAAATAGAAAGGAATTTTGGGGTAACAGGTCAACACTTAAAACAGTTACAGTATAAATAAAAGTTTATAATTAGCAGAACGAAAAGTGAGAATTGATAAGAAATCAAAGCAAACTTTTAGACACCTATTTTTTCCAGGGCCTCTTTTTTTTACCACAAACTTCTCATAAAAAAAACAAAACATGGGATTTTGGTCAGAGTTGCATCTTTTAAAAGTCTTTTCATGCTTAAGGAAAAGAGGTTTTTCTGTTGTGTTACAGAATTTTCACAAACTAACAGTCTGCCTGGAAAAACAATCTATTGAAGTGAAAAAGGTACCTTTCCCATGAAACTTCACAGTTTCCTCACACTGTTAAGTCATGGGCTACAGAAAAGAAAAAACCGATGGGGTTTTAGTCTTTTAAGAATGAGTTACTTTCAGCATGAAAACAAAAATACTTCGAATCTCTAACAGCTTCTCACAACTTTTATGTGTCTAGGCGTGGGTCTCTCTGTAACAGCTTCCCACAGCTTCTATATGGCCTGGCATAGGCATCTCTTTAAAATCACAGGCTGCACAAAAATTTCTCATCTCCCTAAGTTCCTTTTTTTTTCAAATGGATTGAAGTTTTTCTTACAGCTTGCAAGAAGGACTTTTAAGCTGTGCGCCAGGAGTGCGACCGCCTTTTCTTGCCGTCAGTTAGCTTCCATCTCACTTGGTCTCGCTCTTCTCTTCTGTTTCTGATTTTGGAGTCTCCATGTTCAGTTTCGTCCCATGTGACTTTTACCTTCTCTTTTTTTCTTCGCTGACTTGAAAGAAAAGGTGTCTTGGTCGGCTGCAGCATGTGGAGTTGCTTCAGTTCAGCGCAGGCTGTGCTGGATGCAGGCATGTTTCGCCGACCCCGCCAGCTCTGCGCGGGGAAGTCGCACCGGCTTCAGATGAAATCTCGGCCACGCAGGGGGGAGGTCCGCCGGCTCCGTGCGGGGTCTCGGCGACTTCACATCATCTGAGCCACGCGCTCTGGGTTACACACTCCATGCGGAGCCGGGACAGCTCTCCCCTGGGGGAGGGCCGGCCCCGCACCGCCGCCGTGCCGGGAGGTCGAGGGGCGGCCTGGCCCGGGGCTCTCCGCCTACAGCTACCCTTCGGCTTTTTTGGCTGGAACCAAAGAAAGACTGCCAACCTTTGCTTCCTTTAAATATGCGATCGCAGAGGCGTTACCAGCCCTCTCATTGGGTTAGCAACTTACCTATCAACCAAGTTTTCAACCTACCACACGCTGTCATTAAGAGATGGGCAACCCATCGAGGTCTTCTGTTACACTTGGTAATGGTTGACTTCTTTAGTCTCACTACTAGCTCCAACTAATTGAGTCTTAGATACAACTGCAACTGAACAGAAGGTTTGTTTCTGCCTCACGCTGTCCTTGCAGCTTTTCTTTTCAAAAATGATGAAAATACCAGAACAGCATCAATTTGACCATCTGCCAGTGTAGCCTGAAAGATGAGGGTGTAAAATGAGCACGTTTGTGTTTGTTGTGCAGGCATGGCAGGATGCTGGACTTGTCCTGTCCACGACCAGCAATGAAGCCTGTAAACTCTTTGATGCTGTGCTGACGCAGGTATGACTGAAAAGCATAAGAAAATGTGATTTGAAGGGACTCGTGCATGAAACTCTCTTTACTATAGTTGATATTTAAATTTCTTATCAGCTGGGAGAGCCTCAAAATCAGGCTGCCATTAGCTGGCAGCAGGAAACCCTTTTAGCAGAGGGCTGTGCCAGATGCTGCAGCTGTGGTGAAAACCTCAGCCAATGGTGTGCTCATTCCACCTGACACCAGCAAATCAGCCAGTTGACGTAAAGCACATAGAAATCCAGGGAAATTGGTTCTGTTGGTGGCCGAACTATATTAAACCCCAGTTTTTCTGTTTTTCTACTACACTAAAGCTTCCCGAATGCAACACGTCTTTTAGTCATTTACGTTGCTTTTGAATTTTAAATGTCTGTGAGAACAAAAAGAAGTCCAGTATCACAGAGAATTTCTCGACCCTCTCTCACTCTGTCTCTCTTACAGTATGCAACTTGGACCAATAATGAGAGCCTTGGAGGTATTGAGGGATGTCTCTCCAAGCTAAAAGCAGCAGATCCAAACTTCAGTGAGTAGAATCTTTGATTCTGAGCATGGAAAGTGCTGGGCTAATGCCTGTTTTGTTTTTTGACTAACTTTGTTTATGCAAGGGCAAGGTGATAATTTATAGAATTCGTAAAACTTCCTCCAAATCTAGAGCAGGCAGAATGCTTTTGCGTGTTGGTTTTTTTTCTTTTCATTTAAGTAGATGTTGTGAAAACCTCCTGAGAACTTTGTCCTTGGGAGGCTTCCTGTATCCCTGTGTCTAGAAGTCAGTTTTGTTGAAACTACTCAGTTCCTCTGGTGTTTTGTGGAGCTGAAGGCGCTGCTGTGAGCTCAGCTGGTGCTGTGCTGTTTCCTGCAGCAATGGGACATGTCATTGCCAATGGCTTGGAGTTGATTGGCACTGGAAGGACCGTGAGACTCGACAAGGAGCTGGACCGTGATGTGAGAACCATGGTGGCACTTTCCAAGTCACAGCCACTGACGGAACGGGAGAGGCTTCATGTGTCAGCGTTGGACGTGTTTGCCAAGGGGTGTGTCCTCTGTCACCCTGCTCGGGGTTGTGTCCTCTGTCACCCTGCTGAGGGACTGTGAAGAGTTCCCTTTGTCTACTACAGGCAGAAGTTAAGGTTGGAAATAGTGGCTTGTGATGTTAGCTGACATCTGGCAAAGGATCGGGGTGAAGTGTTATGGATTGTCCCTGAATTTCTCTCTCCACTCTAAGTGCCATGTCTGGCTGGTGAGCAGGAGGTAAAGTGCTCTATTGCCACCACTTCCTAGCATTAAGCACTTCATGTTTTAAATCTGCCATGGATCCATCAGTGTGGTTTAGAACTAGGAAGTGAAGTATTGGGCTACAGTAGGGTCCAGACTCAGATGCACAGAAGGAAGGTTAGAGACTTCTTTCTCTTGTCTCCCCATGTCAAAACCTATTTCCCCTGTAAAACAGGGAGATAAGCGTGTCACAAGTGCTGTAAAGGCTCACTGCTTCATTCCATATAATAAATCTATATGGACTGCAGAATGTATGGGCTAATGATTCACTTTCATTATTTGTCATTCATTATCAAACAAATGGGTGAGCATGGATTTGCCTCACATCTCAGCAAAGGAAATGAGTAAGCTACTGAAACCCTGCCACTGGGTTTGATTCCTACAGAAGGAGGGGGAAGGCATCTTTGCACATACGAAGTTCCATTAATTTTTGTGGGTCCCTGTAGAAACTATTCAGCCCTGTAGGAACATTTTCAGATTTATGGTTTAAGCTTGTTTCATTTTCCTTGTATGTTACAGTGATTTGGTGTAACCCAATACCACTTCTTTCATAAGATTTATCAGAAGGTGCCAAATGAAGATAATGCCATTTTTAGTTTAGAAAAATACTAAAAAATTCCTTCAAGGGAAAAAATAAGTAATACGATGCTGAATTTTCTATTTTTCAGGGTAGTTTGAGTTCAGGACTAACAGTAGGGGCAGGCCTTCTTTCAGCGATGGAAATAATTTTTTATTTCTAGCCAACTTCCAAAAGCTTGTGATCTATGGGAGCAGATTCTGCAGAGCCACCCAACTGACCTGCTAGCCCTCAAGTTTTCCCATGACACTTATTTCTACCTGGGATATCAACGTCAGATGCGAGATTCTGTTGCCCGTGTTTATCCTTTCTGGACACGTGATGTTCCACTGAGCAGGTGAGTCATGCTTCATTTGGAAATTGCTCTTTACCTGCTGTGCATGTACTAGGTGGTTTTAAAATTCAGACTTACAAGTTCAGAGTCTCTTGTAAACAGACATGTAGACAAAAATCAAGAGTCTAGAAGTTAATCAAACTTGACCACAGATAGAACATGTCTCCACTATCCCTCTTGACACTGTTGTTGAGAGATTTTTCTTAAGTGACCTGTGTCTCACTGCTGTCAAATATAGCACATGGTGTGTAACACACAGGATAAAATCATGTCCTCACCCTGGACAGTGGCAAAATTTCTTCATTTCTTCCAAAAAATGTATTAATTTTGATCTATTAAATAAGTCAGGTTCCCATAACATCCCTAATTTTCCTCTATATTGGGCCTTTATGGCTGGATGGGGATGATTTACAACCGGTTTTAAAGGGCCAGTTAATGTAAAAGTACTTTCCTGTGGTTTTGTGGGCACTGGGGAAAATGTAGAAGGTTGCCTTTGAGATGCTCAGGTAACTTTGGTGACAGCAGTGTCTCACTTCCAGCCTTTTAATTCTGCATCTTGCAACTGTTACAGAGATCAGCTACTATGTGTAGCTGATGATTCCATCTTAATCCAGAGATGGAAATGTCCATTCTGATGTGCATCTTGTCACTGTTTCCCATGCTGGTATCTCTGGGTCACTCACTCCCTCTGAGAATGACCTTAGTGGTTCTGTATCCTGCAAGCTTGAACCCTTCTTTTAAATTGCTCTGCAAGGACGTTTTTGAGTTAAATGCAATTTCTAGTATGTTTTTTTCAGTCCTGGATTAAACCTAGTTCTAAATGGATGATGTGCTGTTTTCCCCCCTTTTGTTAGCTACGTGAAGGGCTACTACTCTTTTGGACTCGTGGAAACAAACCTTTTTGACCGTGCTGAGAAGGTTGCCCGTGAGGTAAACTGCCTGCTGTTGGTGTTAAAAGGCTTGAGAATTCTCACACAGGGTGGTGGTTTGTGCCAGTTGTTAGTTAAAGTAGCAAAGAGTTAGAGCTCAACAGGGAAATGCTCACAGAGCTTTGTGAGACTTGCTGATAACTATTCTCACATTGCTGCCTCATCAAGGCAGTTTCACCTGGACTGTATTTCCTTTGCTTATGAGCATGCCCTGTCAGATGGGGTCAGAACATCCCTGTAAAATCTATATATGAGCCTATCTGCTGCTTCCTGCATGTATAATTGGCTGTTTTCTCCTGTTAAAGAATGTTGGATTGTTTTTATGTAGTCTGCTCTTGACAATCCATCCTGTTTGGCTTCCTGTACCCTTTTTTCCTAGATCCTTTGTGGGGCTGACATTTAGTGGATCTTAGAGAAATATAGCAGCAGGCCTGAAAAAGCATTTTCTTCCCAAGGGAAAACTTCTTACTTTCTAAAGAGAACAATCCTGTAAACATTTAATGTTCTCAAGAAAGATTTTGATAGAGATTTGTAAGCACTTTTTAGTTCTCAAAATAACTGGTGGTGTTTTTTTGCTTTTACTTTGTTTTTTCACTTTATATTTTCAAAATATGTTTTTTCTCATCCAATGGTTGTAGAGAGGTGTTGTGCCATTTAGCCAATCAAGTAGCTTTTAGCAAAGCAACATATAAAAGCGAGGTTTGAATCAATAAACTCTCAGCCTTTTGATGATCTGAAAAATCAGAGTCTTTGCTCTTCATTTCATGCACAACAGCGACAATCCTTGTTCCTGGATTATTGAAGAATTAACTGTACAATGTTCCTGGGGATCAATATTAGCCAGCCTGTTTCCTTTCAAGATAGTAATTACACTTGACTTTCTCCAATCCTCAGGATGATCCCTGTCCTCCAGGAGTCTCAGACACAATCTCTAATGGGTGTTCTTGACAAAACTTCTATCAAATTGCTGAAAGTGACAATAATGACTAAACCCTAAAACTAAACCTTACTAGGTTTATGACTAACTTTGCAAAATGCCAAAAGCCTAATGGGAGTTGTTGGGCCAAGGAAGAGGAATTGGCTGAATATCAGAGCTGGCCATTTTTTGGAAAAGAAATAGTTATCTGCAAGGCACTAGATCATGGAATATATTGTGCCTGCACATGCAGCTCTTTCACTGATGCATGTCTGTGAAGTCGATGTCATTTCACAGTCATCATCAAGGCCTGCATTTTAAGGTGTTTTGCAGGTGTTCATCTCCCTGCAGCAGAAGCTGGGAAGTGAAGTCAGCCAAGAAACATTCTCTTCCTTTTCTGTTCAAATCAGACCTCTGGACTGTGGTTAGTTGGAGTGGTACAAGGACGTACTAAACATGCAGCAAGTAAAAAGTAGTCTCTTGTTTCTAGATAAGCAGTGATAAATGTCTGTGTTTGCAAGTTCATAAGGCTCATTGTGTTTTCCTGTTTTTCACTCATAGGCTTTGGCTATAAATCAGACAGATGCATGGTCTGTCCATACTATAGCTCATGTAAATGAAATGAAAGCAGAGGTGGAAAAAGGCTTAGAATTCATGAAGGAAACGGAAAAGAACTGGAAGGTAAACATTTTTGTGGCAGCTCTGAAAAAGTTCCTTTTAGGTTGTCTTTAATTCCTGCAGCCAAGTTCTTGACTTTTCTGCCTGCAATTCCTTCATATCTGCTGACCTTTTCAAAGCAATGCAGTTTGCATATTAGAGGAAATCCTCCCTTGAAGTGCTGCTACTCTCCATGCAGCTTTTTAGGCAAAAGGCAGGAAGAAGTGGCATGTTATGAGGGACATGACTGTCCCTGTTTGTGATTTATTGTGTGGTTATAAAAGTAAAGTGACCACTGATTCTTTTACAAGCTTTTTACTTAGGCAGAGGTGAGCACTGACAGTCAGTTGAAGGACCTGGCTAAATCCCCTCATGGGACTAAGATGAGGTGGAAAATGACACAGTCAAACACTAAGATACTTGTTTGTTCCTGGATGGGGAGGGAATTTTAAGAACAATTGTAAAGAAAAGAGAAATTATGCTCTTATCTCTTTTCTTGTGTACTAATTACTTTCTAGCATATGAGTTACCTTACATATCCAATGTTTGATGCCATCTTTCAGAGTATTGAACAGGTTAATTAGTCTGTCATGTGGTCCTTTGCTGTAAATGAAGCTTCATTTTGTGATTGACAGCATTTCCCCAGTGATTAAGTCTGTTATATTCCGAGCAGAGGGCTGTGAGGTTTGCATTTGCTAAAACCCAGAAGAGTCTATTTTAGAGTCATCTGAGCTGGCTATTCCACCTCACCTAAAGAACAGGACTGGATAGTGGGGCTAGAAAGGCTGGGTTTGTGCTTGTTTTATTTTTTAAGTTAAGCATTCAGATACTGGGCTTGGAAGTGCAGACAGAAAACTCTTGCTTAAAGTTCACACTTGTCGCTTCCCAGAAAGCATTTTGTCTTTTAATATGTTAGTTTTAATGAAAGAGTGGTGTAGAGGATTGACAGTTTGGGTGATACCTTAAAAACTCCAGTCAGTAACTTTTGGATCAATTTTTTCTTTAACTCTTTGCTTCTTAGAATAGTTACATGTCTCTGTGATTCATACTCTTTATCCAAATAAAATCAAGTGCAAGCCCACTTCTCTCTAGCAGTTTCATCTTTTTCAGAGCTCAAATTTAGCAGCAGTGAAAAGGTTTTGCTTTATTTAGTCAGGTAATTCCATGATCTTGTTTATATCACATTTGGAATGGCAGTATGCTATTATCAACTTGCTATTATCAGTGTTTATGCCAAACACTTAACTGCTGTTGATCAGGTTTGGTTTGTGATTTAATATTAAACAAGCAAAGATTACCAGAATGTTTATCTTAGCACTGTGAGGCCCTGACATTTATTTGAAACCTTCACCTTTGTGCTTCCTGAAAGTGGGTGTTACAGTTGTCATTATGACAATAAAAAAGATTTTTCCACTTGTGAGAACATTAAGTTTAACTACAGAACTGGGAGAGAATGGAAGGAGAGGGGTGAACCTTTCTGGTATTTTAATTTTCACCAAAGATTATGGAACTATATTTTTGTTTGTCTATTTTTAATGTGTTCACAAAAATGAACTGCAATTACCTTGAACTGCAGGCTAGGGAAGAGGTTTTGAAGTTCTGGTGCCAGCTGGAAAGGACAGTGCAAAGTTGGTGCAGTCCAGCAAAACTTCATCTCACCTGATGAGCTGCCAGTGTGTTGGCATCTAGTGCAGCTTGTGGAACCTGTAGTAAAACTTGTTTAAAATGTGATTGCTCTTTGTCTGAGGTAGGCTCTAGATGGCTGGGATGAATGGCCCTCCTAAGGCCTCCATATCCTCTTCTCTCCACTATCTGGCCAGGTTACTTCTGACAAGATGCCTAAATCTTAGATGAGAAAAATCTTAATCTTGTTATTGATGTGGATTAAAAAAAAGTTTTCTAAAAAGCAGCTGCAGAAAGGTGGATTCTGAGGCATCCAAGTGAAACTCTTCTCTGGAAAATGATGTGAGGAAACCTTGGGTTTGAGGTGTCTCCCTGAATAGCTGCAAGGACAAATGTACCAAATGAGAAAGTATCCTGGCAGCTGATTTAAATTTCTTGTCTCTTTTGTGTCTCCTGAAGTACTCAGTTTTGCTGAAGAAGGAAACAGAAATCTGACTAGATAACTTGAAAAGGGAAGTTATTTTGTAAATAATACCTTTTTTTTTTTCCTCTCCAGAGCAGTGATATGCTTGCTTGCCATAATTACTGGCACTGGGCTTTATACTACATTGAAAAGGTATGAGATATTTTTGTACATGTGCTTTATGGTCCAGATAGTTCATCTAAAGCTCTTTAAAAGGCAGACCTAACATTTACCAGGGGAAGGGTGTCAGCTATTTAAAGGGATGTTTTTATAAAACAGCATGACACTACATTTACAAAGTGGTATAGTCCTTTATTACAGTTATTTTGAGAATTTTAATTGCATTAGTCAAAAGTTTCAGTACCTTTGTTAGAATGCTGAAATACTGCTGTGAGATTATTGCATGTTCGAAGATCCAATAGTGTCACTAATTACATTTAGCACAGTTATTTGATAGCAAGATGAACTTAGATCTCTACTTTTGAGACAAAAATTAACTAAATTCTCACCAAATTCAGTACTAATTTTCTGGCCCAAAAATTTGCTGGCTATAAAAAAAGAGTCCATAAACTCTAAATTGGGTTGCCAATTCTATTAATTATTGTTACTAATTCTTATTATTGAAAGCCTTTAAAAATTGTTGTGATTTTACCCCACCTGTCAGAATTTCCTTGGATTTAATGCTTAGCACTCGTGGGGTTCAGCTTAATAGGGAGATAAATGTGACATTTTTGAGAAGGACCATCCTTTGGCCAGAAAGCAGAGCAACATAGAAGGAACATAATTCTCAGCAGGAGTCCAATAGTTTATTTATTTTGCCACTTCCTATCTACATAATTTTTTTGAAAGCTACTTAAAAATGGTTTTTTCCCATCTTTTTGCATATGCCATGGGATGCAATTTTTGCAAAAATCCCTGAAAGGAACATGAGAATGAGAGGCAATACCTTGTGTTTCTTCTTCTTGCTTAACTTATGCCAGTATTGGTACTTATTATTAGATGAAACCTCAACATACTGATCATTTTGCCTGTTAAATCCAGGTTTTTCTGCTTTGAATACCTCGAGGTTAATTTGACTTGGTTTGTTTTGATCAGGCAGTCCTGAAGAGCTTCTATGACATCTATTAATGTGTTTGTCTCTGGTTGCTGCCAGTCACTGCTGGTTGCTGTGTCTGCACGTTAACCACACAGTCCTCTTCTGCTTTTCCAGGGGGAATATGAAGCTGCTTTGACAATTTATGACAAGCATGTGAGTAGGGGCCTTTTTTTCTTTACTGAGATCATGCAAGATCACAATGTGTACTTTCTTCCTTCTTTGTGAGATTGAAAGCTATCACAGTGTGTGGTCTATGTATAAATATTGTTTACATCTGTTATTACAGTCATTTAGGGAAAGAACTTCTCAGCAGTTCTGGGGAAAATGCTCCAAGGACTTGAGTGTTACATAGTTTGAGTGCTTGAAAGAGCTACAGTGGTACTGATTTCCATTCTGTCCATGTTTCTTATGGAAAGAAAGGCTTACAGCCTTTTAAAAGGATGTAAATTAGTTTTCCTATAAAGTCAAGTCACCTTTACAAAGAACTGGCTTTGCTTGTTAGGTACAAAGTCAATTGTTGGGATTTCAAAACAACCTTTGTAAATAAAGTACCAAATTAGATAACATAGCACATCTTTGTAAGGATTGTAAAAATACCGCAAGCATTAAGAAAGCTGCTGTGCAGATTTCTGTCTACTAACCTTGACCAAGTGAAGTAATATTTATGGCACAGTTTTGGAAAAAATAAAATACTCTGGTGACTCTCCATATTTACTGAGAAAAACAATACATGTAAAGCCATGTAAGTTTCTGTCATTGCAAATTCCTGTATTCAAGACAGATGTGATTAGGACTATTACAGAACAGGTAATTTTGAATTAATAGAAGGATAAAATAATTTAGTACTGTGAAAATAAGTTGATAACCTGAGGAAGTTTCCACTAGCACATCACTTGGCCAACCTGTGAGTACTTGTGATTACAGATTGCTCCCCCATGCCTGGCAAGTGGAAGCATTCTGGATATAGTTGATAACAGTTCGATGCTGTACAGGCTTCATCTGGAAGGTATGATATCCTCTGGCCATTCTATTTTATAACTGTAATTTTCTTTTTCCTTCCCGTGCCATTCCTGTTGGGGAAGTATTTCAGAGTAATTACACAGCAAGCTCGATCAGTGTTTCAGAAGAAACTTGAGAAAAGTTCCTAAAAATGTGCATAAACTTTATTCTTCCCTAGAGTTGCCATTTTCAATGCTAGTGTGGCATAGCAGTCAGCTCCAGCTAGCATAGGTCACATACTTCTTTGACAAATTCACTTCTATTGTCCCTGGAGGTCTGAGGCTGAGCAATCATGTGCATAAGTCTCTAAAAACCCATAGCACTTTCTGGACATAAATTTCCAGTTAGATCCTTTTCTTTCTGCTTTGATCCTGATTGAAATAGTTAGTATGGTCATGTTAGCTTCTGGCTTTTTGTACTCAGGAAACTCAGTGGCATTTCCCCCTTCAAGTCGGTGTTTATACACTGGGGTTCATGGCATGGGACACGATGGGCAGATGGGATTTTCACACTGTTCTGCTAAAACACTAATGATGCATTGGGGTTTTTATTACATCCATCTTCTCACTCTGTCTTGTGATTGCTGCAGATGGCTCATGGTGAGTAGCACCTCCAAGACATTATGAGCAAACTCATAATAAAGCCAGAAGCTCACACAATGCAGACTACAATATTGCCATTAAACTCCTGACAGTCAAGAAGCTCTTGGCCCAGATAAGGCAGGCTGCAGCTGAGCATTATTGCTGCATAAATTTTGCCACATCAGGAAATGTTCTCTTGAGTTCAGTAGGAATGTTTTTTATGCTGAAAGTACCTTGCAAAGTCATACTTTTGCATGTGGCAATGTTACTGAGACAAGTACTTTTTACTCTTAGGTGTAAAGCTTGGCGACAGGTGGAAGGATCTTGTTGGGGTTACGAAGAAGCACACCAAGGATCACATTCTTCTGTTCAATGATGTGCACTTCTTGATGTCTTCCCTTGGAGCCAAAGACCACAAAACTACTGAGGAGCTTTTAACAACTCTGCAGGAACTTGCCAGGTAAGCAAAGGAGTACCTGCAGTGGGTTCAGTAAATAGCTCCCTGAACTTCAGGGCGATGATGTCTGTGGCTTGCTGAAGCTCTAACACACTGCTCCCTGCCTTAGCATGTCACTGGGACACATCTGGTTCAAGCAGGGCAACGTCCAGTTAGGAGATCCATATCATTATTTAATTATTGAGTTAATGTCTTGAGGGTTTCTCATCTTGTTGAGCAGAAATCTTTTGTGTTTGAGGTCATGGACACCACTTGAGCAGTTGCTGTCTGTTTCCTTTTAGTGGGGTTACACTAAGCTATGTTACAAACAAGGGGTAAAGTATATTGATAAGAACATTCTGCAAGATATGTCAGCTGTCTGTGGTGGATCTTTTCTGTCTGGTTTAAAAGGTTCTTTAATAACAGAACATTAGTTGGTAGTGATATTCTAATATCTACTCTTTGATGTGTTGTTAAGTCCATCTGCAGGAAATTAAGTTTCAAGTACTACTAAAGTAATAATCTAGAATATTTTGCTTTCAAATTAAGTTACTTGAAAAAGTTGAATATTTAAGTACGAGATCCAAACAATGATGGTTTTGTGTTCCCTTAGGTATTAAATTACTGTAGATTTCCTTGATATTTTTGGAAGGGGTTGATATATAGATGCTGCAATTTCTTCCCCCACCACACCCTTTTTTTCCCTCTGTTTAAGCATCTGTTGCTTCCTTTGCCTTTAAAAAGAAGGAAGGAGAACCTGAAGTTGTCACTATTTGTTCCTGACTGTAGTTTCTAGGAATACTGTAATTTGTAAGAATACTTATCAAAACAAATAACATTCAAAGCAAGCCTAATTATGTCTGATTTAACTAAAGTAGAAAATGGCAAATACCTTTTATTATTTATTCTGTTATTCATACAAGTATGTCAGTATATATAAAGTATAGAAAGCTGCACACCACAGAAGCTTTAATGAACATGTGTTCATATATGCTACTTATTCTTTCATCCAGTGCTTCCTTTCACTAAAAGTGAAATGTGTACATTTTTAGCTGTAGTTTGAATTACTAGGAAGCTTAATTTCATTATTTGAGAAAGCAAGCTGTGAGGTGTAGGGGTTTTATTAATGATCGATTAATTTACATCTATCAAAAATATATAAATGATACATACCCCAGAGGATTTTTACATGTGTTAAGAAAGCAGTGATATAACTGGGCACCAACATCAGTCCCATCTGGCCTTGCACAGGTATTTTTGCCTGGCCTTTGCCATGGGAAGTTGATGGGAATTTGTCGGGTGGCCCACGGCGCTCTCTGGTGGTTGGTGTCACAGGCTCCTTTCATGGAAACGCTGGACAAAACGTGTAAATGAGGAATTGTTCCATCATTTTCATCACTGGCTGTCTCAAGCTGCTTAAAATGAACATCTGTTGGGCACTTTTACCTTTCTAAGATGCCACAGTTTGTTTAAGGAGTGATAAACACATAGGGCAGTGTTGCCTACTGGAAAATGAAGGTTGGCCCAGTGAGAGAAGCAGGAAATTTTGTAACACTGACTTGAGAAGCTTGTGAGGTCATGACTGAGCTGTGTGCAAGGACTGATGGCCACGTGTGGCCAGACAAAGGACTGGCAGTGGGATGTTCTGGTGGGGTCAGCAGAAGAGAAACTGCAGTTTTCTTACTGTTCTAGCCCAAACCTTTTATTGCAGAGGTAGGAGGGGTTGTGCTTGTGCCTTTTGTGGGTATATTCAGGAGAATGAAAACTGATTGCTGAATGAGCAACAAAAAGGTGAAAGTAGCATAACCACACCAAAATATGTGACCTAAGTCAAGTACCTGAAACATCAGGCTTTGTACAGTAAAAAAAAACCAAACCTGTGTGCAGGCAGTGGCAGACTGGCATTGAAATATGGCTATTTATGCTTTGGCTTATGGAAGTTTATCACTTTTTCATTCTACAGAGCACCTTGTGAAGACCACCAGCTTTGCCTGGCTCCTCGTTTGGGGCTGCCACTGTGCCAGGCTTTTGTAGAGTTTGAAAATGGGAATTGTGACAAAGCTGTAGACCTGCTGTACCCAATCCGTTATGAACTAGTCCAAGTGGGAGGCAGTGATGCTCAGGTAAAGGAGATCCAGAAAAGACTTTTTGATGTGACTTAATCCCCTTGCAGTAGCCACCATTAAGCACTTAGCCTCATCAACAGCACTTCACTAATCTTAGTGAAAGGTTGAACTGTGCTTGTGACTGAACCCTGTTTGCAAACACAAGCAGGGTTAGCTGTTTATTTTTAATGTTGATGTTTCCTTCCTGTGAATTTAATAGTTTGGTAACCAAGACATTGTAACCAGCAATACATTATAAATGGCTTACTAGTTTGTATTTTGCTGACTTTTTTTTTCAGAGAGATGTTTTCAGCCTGTTATTGATTCATGCTGCTTTAAATTCTAAATCAAAGGCCAAACAAAACCTTGCAAGGTGAGTATTTCCCCTGATAAATGTTTGTGGAAGTAGCACTCTTACTAAAAGTAAGAAGTAAAGAGTATATTCAAACCAATAAATTTCAGGCTAAAATTATATGCAGGCATTTGTGTTAAATGTACCATCATTTAACCAGGATAAAAAGTACAGCAGTTTCCAATTGCAAAAGTACACTCTTGCAGCCAGGATGGATGATCTGTATATGTTCAAGGGTAGTTGATTTTCAAAAGGTTCCATCTTCAAATACAGCCTGTTGACCCGTGTGTGTTATGGACTGCTAAGGTTCTGTGAACTGCTGCAACTTCAGTCACTGCCACTGCTGACATCTGCTTTGTTGGGAAGCCAGAGGTGTGTTCTGCCACACGGGCTTGCCTCAGCACAGCCTGTTTGGCAGAAACTGCAGCAGCTTGGAAAAAAACAGAGATCACTGCTTCTTCTAGCAGGATCCATCTTTATTACACACACTCCAGTACTTACATGTTTCTACTATGGGGAAGTTTTAAGAAAGTTTTGGGAATGTGCAAAAGGAAAGACAAAACAGCTACACCACCAAACACCTGGCAGGGTGGAATTCTCTGCCCCTTATCAGCTATTCACCCAAACAATCCACCTCCCAGCGTTCCGGGAGGTAAAAGAGAAACATTCTCACACCGGTGTTTGTGGCTGCAGTCATTTCCCTGGTATGCATCTTCCCAAGAGAACAGGAGGCCTTTATCGAAGTTAAGATAAATGTAACAAGTTCCTCTTCTACACAGGGCTCTCGTTAAGGCCAGAATGGCTGCTGCAGGCTTCTACAGAAACAGTCTGTGTTTATCACCCACTCCTCACCCTCCTACTTCTCCTTTCTCAGGTGTCTCCTGAATGAACGTGATGTGATGAGACCAAAGTCACCAATGACTGAGCGACTGATCAGGAAGGCAGCAGCTGTGCATTCCATGGCATAGGGCTTTCCTCCAGCTGCAGCTGGAAGAGCCAGGAGCTTTCCACCAAGTCTGGGTGCAGGCAGTGCAGGGGTGCTGTGAAGGAATTCAGGGAGGTACTCGGGGTTAAAAGGTCTGAGAATAATTTCCTTAAAAAAAGACAGAGCTGTTGCATTTCAGGAGGTTGTGTCTTAGATGATTCCACAAGGAAAGAAGAAAACCTGATAATGCACAGCTTTCTGAAGCATCCCAAAGGCACTGCTGCTCTGGTATGTTTTCCCTCTGACCCTGATTATACATAGTGCAGTGACAGTGCCTGGATTTCAGTCCTTCTTAGGCCCAACTTGTTACTTGACCTACATGTGATGTAAACTGCTCAGGTAATTCAAAGAGAGCTTCTGAATAAAGCTTATAGAAAGGTGTGGGGCCAGAGCCAATACAGGCATGAACTGAATTCAGGCAGGAGTCACAGATCTGTCTGCATTCAGGATCTCTTTCCAGGTGTACATTTTAAACTCCCTCTCATAAAATGTTAATTTTTTCCTTTCAATATAGCACAGCAGAGTTTTCTGGAATTACTGGGTGAATGAAAGCAGACAAGAACCAGACAAGAAAATTACTATTCTAACATGGGTACTCTCTCAGCACTTTTAAATTTTCCAGAAAAAAGGGAAAAGCCTGGATTTCAGTTAAGCAGTACCAGCTCTTAAGGATATGCTGGACCAGGTCTTTGTGCTTCCCTGAGCTTTTGGATAGTCAGGCCTTACTAACATCTCACTCCACAGAGTCCCTGCATGAAGTGAGGCATAAACCAGTGTTAAAGCACACACTTGAGAGAGGCGAAGACAGGTGGGAGCTTCTGCCATGGAAGGAGGGCTCAGGAGGACAGAGACTGCTCTGTCCCAGCACACGTGATGGGATAAACTTTGGTGCTGCCAAGAGCCACAGGCCTCGAGGGAGCTCTCGTGCCTCTGGATTCCTCCAGCACTGCAGAGCTAACACATTGTCTGCAATGGTATTCCAGAAATCCCTAATGATGGGAAAGATCGTATTTCAGACCAAAACTTAACTTATGCCTCCTCTTCTTCTGGAAGAGAAATGCCAAACTGCCAAAGCTCTGGCTTTGCTTCCACATCTGCAAGCTCTCCTGGCCCCATATGAGGCCTTAAATGGCAACCTAGAAACAGATGGGCATGGAAAACACTAAATGCATATTTAAGAGTCTGAAGCATCACACAGGCCTGCCCCTTCTTCCTGTCCAGCTCAGGCTCTTCCCCTTGTCCTACAGTTTCCTTTTGACCTAAGAGAACACATCCATAGCTGGCCCTGCACTGCCCCTGGAGTTCCTGCATCGTGGAACAGGAAGTGGAAGTGCTTTGCTGGCATTTTTCTTTAGCCAGTCCTCCACTGAGGCAGAAGTAACTTTTTTTTTAAAGCAAATAATAATGAAACCAGGTAAGGGATTGCATTCCTTGCCTTCAAGTCTTCTGATTTATTAGCCTGCTGTTCTTCATCACTGCTTGTCTGTTCAGCCATGGTGGGGGGTGACTCACTTGGGACAAGTTACACTGGATTTTTACTATTATTTTTAATAAGTGTACTTCAAGCAATGACTTTAGACAGGTGACTTTTTAGTCATGGAATATAACAAATTGTATAAGGGAACAAAAGCCTGAGAAAGCTCTGGCTGGCTATGCAGGGTGTAGTTTACATAATTGATGACAGCTCTACTTTTGATAGAACATGACTGAGATTTTTGTCTGCTTTGCCTTAATAAATTCAAAGATGATCTTTGCTGAGCAAGTATATGACTTCTTTGCATGTGTGAAGCTTTTAAATGTGTTATTCAGCCTACTTCCACCGACCTTTACAAGTGTGCACCCACTTTGTTTCCATCACTGCGGCCAGAAGCATCCAGCAGTGGAGAGCAGCAGTATCTGTGTTCATGTGAGGCAAGGAGTCACAGCCCAAGCATGGCACAGCCTCCCAGGGATGTTCCTTGGTGCCAGTCAGAAAGAGGCTGAGGTACCACAAGGTGGGACAATCACTGTTTCTCTTCCATCCTCCTGCATTCAGAGTGTGCATTTCTCAGCTTTCCTCCCCCTCCAGCTCAGCTCTCCAGACTGCAGCTCTCACCCCCAGTCCATTTTCCCCAATGGAAAGCCCTGTGCACCACAGAGCTGCGTCCCCACCACAGGCCAGGCTGGACCATGGAACAGCTCTGCAGTTCCTGAATTGCTGTGTCCTTACCTGGTGATCTGGACTGATGCTGTCAGCATGTCAGTGGCCCCCTTCCCGTGCAGGCCTGCCTTGTGCCTCACAGGAGTGGGAGTTCTACAGGTGCCTGATTCAGAGTCTTTGAAAAGTTACTCATGTGCATAAGAAGTACATCCTCAGAATGTCTCAACATCTCACTACTTCTGAGATACTACAACCAGCAGTTCTGCCACTACTTCACTTAATTCTTTCACTTTTTCTTAGGACTTCAGTAACTGCTCAGAGCAGCTGTTTAATTACGTGAGATCGAATCAAACTATCCCACTACTTCAATATAAAACATATCGTAGTTAGGAAGTTAATTTACAGAAATATTCTCCCTAAATCATGCTATTCTCTTGTTAGTACTTGCTGAGCACCTACCCTACAATGGCAGGCCATGTCTGTGCAGTTCCCTGGTTTAGAAACACCAAAGGATGTCCGGAGCACAGGGAGGGGCTGGTTCACTCAGTCTGTTTCATCTTGCCATGTTTATGTAAAGACAAACTGCACACTGAAAGTGCCTGAAAATAGGTTTTATTTGCAAATACAGCAAGCTCAGTAATTCAGGAACTCTACAGGCAAACAAGAGAGAGAGAAATCTTAAAAACTATTAAAATCTTACCCGCATGTTTTCGTTTAGTTCTAAGTTGTTTTAATAACATTTAATAACATTTAATTCCAGAAAATGTTATTATCTTTTCCCTTCCTCTTGGGAAGAACTTGAAATATTTGAGTGGTTGAAAGATTTGTATCACAGACGCAAAAACCTTAGAAGCTATTGGTTTCTGTGAGCTTATCTGAAGGTAAAAATTACTTGCTCCTCTGTCCTCACCACCAGTTTCCCTCTGAACAGCTAAGCTGCCTGACTATGGCATTTTGTACAGAGGGCCTTCAGTTTGATCCAAGTACAGACTCCCTGCTAACAGCCAGTAGAAACTGCACTGGTTTCTCACCCAGCATCACCCACAAAACACAAAAGAGGATCCTCACTTGTCAGCACACTGCCCCACACGTGGGCAGCAGAACATGTGGTGCCTTAGGACAGCAGTTCTACCACTGGCCTCAAGAGAACCTAACTGGTCTCTTTCTGTCCGGTTCTATGTCTGGAAAAACGAAAATTAATGCACACAAACAGGACAGAATGTCTCTATGCCCCTTAAGAAGTTTCTCCTGTCCTGTGGTGCTACGTGGCCACAGCCACTGGAAAGCCTGGCTTGTTGGGACACAGGCTTTGTGTCCTTACAGCCATTAGCTGCAGCCAAACGACCAAATTTTGCTAGCTGCTTATTCACACACAATGGCTTCCACAGTTTCAGTTAAGCTCTGCTTTTGTATAGGTTACAGCAAATTATTGCAACTTTCCACAAGGAATCAGAAAGCTTTCTGATCCATCTGCCATTGTACACATGAAAATTCTCGAGAGTTAACAACAGGGATTTAAAATTGCTTTTTCTATTTTTGTTTACTATTTTAACTTGAAACTTGTACCAGCATTAACAAGCAGTGCTTTGAAAACAAACTCAAGTCATTATTGAGTTCACTGAACTGTTCACCTATTCACCTACACTGTTCACCTATTCACCTACACTGAACTGTTTGTAATAATGATAGATGAGAGGATCAAGAACAGATGAATTCTGCACTGTAAAGAATCTCCGATTACTAAAAACCTGAAAGCTTCCTTAAAAACTACTGTACTGTTAATTTTTCTTTCAACTGTTTGCGAAGAGAAATCCTGGGGTTTTTTTTTGATGATGCATTTACAAATATCAGCCCACAGGAATCGTAATATTCAATTTCCCGTCCCACAGTTTTCCTGCTATGGTTATTGAAATGTCTATGCTTCATTTAAAAGAGAAGATAAGGCAGTCATAACAAATGTAATACCTGCTTTGCCAGCCCTCTTGAATGCAAAAATTGTTTTGATTAACATTCTGAAGAACTGTATTAAAAAGAAAGAAGTCACCAAGTAGGAGAACACCTGTACTACGGAAAACAAGCTGAGGGACACAAACTGCCATGTTCCTCTAAGATATAACACATTTTCTTCCCTCGTCTTTATACACTCTTGTTTCCTCCTCTCTATACGCTCTTAGTGCCTCCTCTTGATATGTTCTTACTCTCTCTGGTTTATACTCTATTAGGTACTCTGGGTAAATCTGGTGTTTTTCAAAGACAACAAAAACAGAAGGATTCAACTCATCATCCACACAGCTGTCATAAAACCAGAGCCTGTCAGCACACTTCCTCGGGGGGCGGACATAAGTGGCGTTGCCTTTAACGTAGTCTCCAACCAGAACTCGAGCCAGGAACATCAAGTATCCCTGCTGCGTACCCTGACAGTAGTAGTGGGAATAGGAAGCATCTCTAGCAAAGTAACTTCCTAGAAAACAAGATGAAAACGTGGTTGTGAAGAGAATCTATACAGTGACAGCATAATCTAAGCATCCCCTGGGTTTTCAGGACATATCTGACCCAATTTGCAGGAATTCCCTCATTCAGTTTACAGAATATCACCGAAATTTTTGCAAGAGAGGGGACTGCACTGTGTAATTTCCAATCAGAATTTGCTATTTTAGGATTAATTTTTTAAAAGCCATACCAATAAGCACCCTACAGGTCCATGTGTTAGGATGAGAGGAACAGACAAAAAAACATGAGGACCTTCCATGACCTCACTGAGGGCATGCACATCCCTCTGCTCCTTGCCAAACAAACTAATTTCTCCTGCAAATTCGAATTATGACCTCAGACATCAGAAAATGCCATCTACAGCAAACCCCTGCACTAATGCTCTTGACACCTTGTGAGAAGACTTATCCCCAACCTAAAGCAAATCCTGACCCTCTTCAGAAGGATCATAATACCAATTCTGATTTTTTTTTACCTTCTATAGTTAAAGACTTCAGAACTTTGATTGCCCCACTATCAGGGGAGTCTGAGCAGCTGCCTCACTTTCTACATACCCTTCCCATAGTTAGCTCCATTGCTTCCACAAATTCTCCAGTCAAAGTTCTGAGTGCAGATCGTTTTCACGGACATCAGATTGGTTCCGTGGAACAGGAGTTTTTCCTGGACTTCGTTTCCTCCATTTTCCTTTTTCATCTTCTCCTTTTGCCTGACAAAAATCAAGGGGAGGAGAATGTGAGCCATAGAAGAAAAGGGAAAAAAAGAGTTTTTTTAAACAAATCAACTATGTAACATCCATGTAAATGTCAGCTGGATGAGGTTTCCAGCCTCTCCTCTCTGAAGATAAGACACACTAGCAGCATGATGAATGAGATGAGCACTGTACTGATACCACTGCTCAGCAATTCTGAGCAGAGCAATTCTAGCTCTACTCAGGGAATGTAACACTATTCCAGTCGCCACTGTACCAACCTTTTGCTCCTCTGTAGGGTCCTACTGGATGTGCTTTAAGGTCTCTTGTCCCTTCCCACTCAAGCTCTCAGTGGAGTGGAAGCAGCTCAAACCACAGAGGCTCTGTGCTTCCACAGTGGCGCAAAGCTGGAGGCAGCTTGTGCTCCATGCCACAGCCCCAGCTCCTGCCCCTGAGAGAGGTCATAGCTGCTGAGATGGGGCCAGGACACAAACCCAGCCTGCTTTCTTCACTGCACATCTCACTGGTTGAGGCCAGAGTCGGATGGAACAGGGTCAAAAGAGAAATCACAGCAAAAGGCTCAACTTGTATTTCCCATCATTATTCCACAGCATCCAGACACCTCTCAGGTTTTCAGAAGCTGCTGAAGTGGACAAGACAGTAATATTCTTCAGAAAGTCATCAGCTACAAATTAAGCAGAGCAAGAGGGAGGGGAGAATCCTTCCAACTTGAAAATTAGTACAGGAAAAGTTAAGAGCAACAGACTTAAATTTGTCCATTGAAAACATTCTGTGAGGGTGGTGAGGCCCTGGCACAAGGTACCCAGAGAAGCTGTGGCTGCCCCATCCCTGAAAGTGCTCTAGGCCAGTTTGGGCAGGGCTTGGAACAACCTGGGATAGTGAAAGATATGCCTGCCCATGGCAGATTGGATGAGCTTTAAGGTCCCTTCCAACCCAAACTACTCCTCCTCTGGACTTGGCAATGTTGAACTCTGCCTGCTTAGCTTAATTATCTCCCTGGAGGAGGATAAAAAATATGCACTACTACATGTTTTGAAGTCTCTTATGTTTTGCTTGATTAAAAGGTTTTATGAAATCAGTAGCTGATAACTTTCTGTGTTCCACCATTTTGCAGGTCAAAGCACTTATTTGAGCAGTATTTTTCTACTCCATTACCATTGCATACAGTCCTTGAATACTTACTCTTGTTTTAAACTAGACAACTGTTCTAAGCAACAGCTTAATCTTACATCAAACTCACTTGAACATAGTTGAGCCCCAGCTCCAATCTGCTGGTATCCAGCTTGGCCTAAGTACCTGGAAATCAGCATCACTGAAAACCAGAAAGGAGCTCTGGAACTTGGAGATCAGTAAGTTAAAGAATGAGGATTCTTTCTCAGTGAATACTGACTTTGTTCAGCAAAAGTACCTTAAATAAATCTGATCGGAACAAAAAGGCCGAAGCAGCCTTTACCCTTTTCAGCATTTCATATACTCTGATGGATAAAGATTTCTAACAGACAGAACATGCGTGCAGCAGGCAGTTATTGCTCCATCCACGAGACAATCACTGTTCCACATTCCTGTGGCTATCCTCATCCCAGTTTTGCACCATGCATATCTTTCTCTCCAGGCTCCTCTCCCCCTCTTCCAAAGAGCCATGCCCTGACAGGAGCATGGCATCCTATGGAAGACCTCAGACACCAACTTCACTCCTGAAACTGCTAATAAGGAAATACCAGACATGTTAAAGCCCAGGTGGCAACCTCCTTTCTTTCCTAGAAAGGACAACCTGTTCCTGGAGACTCCCTCCACACAAGGATAGGGAAAGAAATACTAACCACTGAAACACCTTCCAGAGGGATGGATTCTGAATCCTCTGTATCCGAAGGATGCTGAAATTTTTCATAGTCAGATTAAACTGCTGCTTTATTTTGTTGTATTCAGAGGTCACATTACTGATCACCACTGCCTATAAAATACAAACCAAAGCAAAAGAAGGCATGAGGCTGCAGTGAGCTCAGAACATGCAGAAGCCTAATTTCCAGCAGATACACTTTCAGAAGGGTCCCCAACTACGCTTATGAACAGTCATTTAACGCTTTAGATGACGTTAAATAGTAAGTAAATCAGTATGTCACTCCTGCTTTGCAAGGACTCCTCATCTCTCTTCAGGAAGGATGCTGAAAGTATCAATTAGAGGTTTATCATCTCCAAGAGTTGACAGTTACAACTTTAAATCTCAATGAAACAGAAACTGCAGGAAGAAGCCTTGACAGGTTATTCCAGATAGTGTCAGTTTTATATCTAAAGCTGATTAAGAACAAAAGATGTTAGACCAACAGCATAATTTGTAACCAGACATTTACGGGAGCTTCAGCTATTAAAGATGAAACAAGTGAAACACAAATACCCTCCGGGCATTGTAGTGCCTTTAACTTTGAAAAGTTAGAACTTAGAAAGCCTCACTTGAAATATAGACTTCAGAAAAAAAACCTACATTTCTAAACAAATGTGACACTGAATATCTGCTTAAACAAATACATCTCCTTTCCCAAAGGAAACAAAGTCTGTTTAGCCATTATCCTTTTATTTATTTATCCATATATTTTGTGTTTAAAAATCCATCAAGAAATGCACATTTTTCTCAAAGAATTTAATGCAAAACATAATTACAACATTCCTTGAACTCTTCTCCTTGCTTATGTCATGTGTAAATTTTCCATTTTTTCTTTTAAGTAACCCATGTCTTTAATCTTCTAGAATTAACATTTATCTCCATAAACTGCAAAAGCATGATGCTGGCAGGCTAATGTCACCTGGTAATACTTTCTACTTTACCACAACTTAAGCCACGTGGGGACTCAAGATGATAAAGTGAGATCCCAGCATCCCAAGTTCCAAAGTGTTTTAAGCAATAAAGCTGTGGCCATCCTAAAAGGTAACAGGAAAAACAACATCTTAACCTACCAGGCAAGAATTCCCCATTTTAGAAGGCTTAGAGAGAAAATAAAATTGGATAAAACTTGTGTTTCACAGATACATTTAAGTAGTTGCTAATGAAGAGATCAGTCACAGGGAAGTATTCTAAAGATTAAGAATATTAAAGTCAGCTGCACAAGAAAGAACTGTTTCTTTGAATTTATTTAAAAGCCTTTAAAATGTTGAGTGAAATTTTCCAAATCGCAATACAGGAGCATTTTCCAAAACTTTACAGCACAACACATAAAACAATCAGCATGTGCAAGCACTGACTGTCTGCACAGTCTGTGGCACCACAGCCCAAGCTGCTCACCATCACCTACAGCATGAAAATTATGTCACAGTATTTCAGTACTACATCTTTTATTTAGAATCACAGAATGGTTTGGGTTGGAAGGGACCTTAAAACTCATCCTTGTCTCAGCCCCTACCTTGGGCAGGGACACCTTCTACTATCCCAGGTTGCTCCAAGCACCGTCCAGCCTGGCTTTGGACACTTCCAGGGATGGGGCAGCCACAGCTTCTCTGGGCAACCTGTGCCAGGGCCTCACCACCCTCACAAGGAAGAATTTCTTCCAAACATCCAATCTAAACCTCCTGTCTGTCAGTGTGAAGCCATTCCCCCTTTTTCTGTCACTCCAGGCCCTTGTAAAGAATCAGCTCAGCACAAGAAGGGTTCAGGGTCAGGGCATGCCCAGCTCTCACCAGCAGCACCCTCAGGTCCTTCTTCCAGGGCTGCTCCATCTGCTCATCCCCCAGCCTGGATTGATCCCAGGGGTTGTCCTGACCAAGGCGCAGCCCTAGCACTTGGTCTTGTTCAACCTCATGGGATTCCCATGGGCCACTTCTGGGGCTTGTCCAGGTCCCTTTGGAAGGCCCTGTCCTTCAGGTGTGTCACCTGCAGTGTTCAGCTGGGTGTCATCTGCAAATTTATTTATACATGAACAATTCCTGCTTAAACTACAAATGTGCTATTGCTATGCTGCATCTTTTGCCTGAAATCACATGGTGTGATTCTTGGGGTGTCCTGTGCAGGGCCAGGAGTTGGACTTGATTATCCTGATGGGTCCCTTCCAACTCAGCTTATTCTATGATTCTATGATCAATTCCTGAGGAACTGTAACCCTTCTAGGTAGAACAGAGGGTCAGCCATGTGACACAAGGCCTAATCCTGTAAGAAAGGTACTTCCATTATTTTATCATATGATGGCCTCCAGACAACAAAGCCTGTTCTCCTTTCCATGAAAACTTTGTGGAGTTATCCTTATTTCCCCAAGGATGCTTCCAGTGCTAATAAAGGGTCACAGCACAACATTGCTGTTGAAGGCTGATACTGCATAACTCAGCATTTTCCACCTTCAGGCCTGAAAAGGAAAATCCCAATGAGTGTGAGCATTTGCTACCCTGTTACCACGGAGCAGAGTTCCCAAAGCAGAGAAGGAACCACTGCTGACAGCAATTCCCACCAGAGTATGACTGCACAGCAGCAGTACTCTGTAACTCACACCCTGAGCTCTGCTTCACTGGGGTTTTGGAAGGAGCAGAGTTGGTGCTGGTGACAGTGACCCCACCAGCACTGATGTCTATAAAATCAGACACTCTTCACATCCCATCCTGTGCCTGGTACAGTGCAGCAATCCTTGGCTGAATCCGTGGCCAATATTCAGCAACACATCAGCCACACAAAGACTAATCCTCTGACATGAATCCACACATCCACTCCACACTTTTCTCAGTTGTACATTAAGGAAACAATTTTAAACCCAGCATGAAGTTTAAGGACATAATCAATTTGGTTTTGGTTGTTTTTTTTCCTTTAAAACATTTAACAGCTACCAATTCCACTTCGTTAAACAGAGACAGGAGAAATTCACCCCAACTTTCCAATCAGTGTTACCAATTTCCATTGTGTATTTTATATGCTTCTTTCTACAGAACTGTTCTCAATGACTCAGATTAAGACACTGCAACGCTCGAAAAATAAGCAATGTTACCAAAACATAGCTTCTCATTATAAGCCAAGATGACTTTCTGCCTATCTCACAGGTTCCTTTTTAAAATGGATCACTTCCAGCACAGCAGATTTTGCCAGGATTATTTGTCAATGTCTGAAGAAAAGGCAGTTCATCAAGTCGTAGCTGTTAGCTGTTACAATGGTCACCACCAGCATGCAGGATCCCAGCCACTCCCAAGACTACCTACTGCAAAAAAAACAAGCTTAGGGTCCCACACAAAGATTTAATCTAGCCCAGGCTTTCACTTTTATTGCCAACAGGTATCATGGGCAGTGTCACTCCTCCTTTCCTGTGAAAGGCACTCACAAGTTAAGAGATGTCTTCTTAGGTGCCAACTCAGCGAGCAAACTGAGCTCTGGGGAACAAGGTGACCTTCTAGTCACACATTCCCACACATATAACCAAAAGATACCACAGATCTGTGCAGTGCATTCCAAAGCCTCCCACATTCACCCCAGTGACTCCAGAAACACCCCAACAAATGGACTCTATTAAAATTCAGAGGTTTTCAGACAACTATGGGAAGCAATTAAGTACATACAGCTCAAGAGACCTAAAAATAACAGAGCTACCTGTCTTTCTGGCATTCTTTGGAAAAATTTATGCTTGTTAGTTAAGATTCTGGTAAGCCAAGGGAAGAGCATATTCCTTTGTTACTTCCACTGAGCTCCAAATATCACAATTCAAATGGGCTGCCTGCCAGATTCCCACACCCTTTTAACTTTTATTTCATCTTTTCTTTCTGAAAGTCATGACTCAACAGGAGGGTCTCTCTAACAGTTTTGTTTGACCCTGTCCTCTATGCAGTAAATAATCAAGTGTACTTTGCCATCAAATCTTGTTAAACCACTGTCACCTTCACTATCAACCTTCGTTTAATGTCAATTTTATATCAACACAGCATTCCTCTCTTGTGAGGGAAGTGCTTTACTCCAGCCATGACACTGACACACAGCCAAACACTGGTGGTCCTGAGCCCCAGAGTATCTGTGCCAACACAACCTTGTCAGCATCACACAAGATTCTGTGTCACAGTCAACAAGGAAAACCTCTTATGCCCCGGATCCTCAAGCAGGGTCAAAACCACTACACAAAGGGCAAACATAACATAAAAAAGCCTTTTTTGCTAGTGTCCTGTAGTACGTCCACAAACCGTGTTGCTCTTCCAGAAGGACCTAGTAATCTAAAAAACTCCCACACATTTTCATCTTGAGAGATCAAATAAGAACACAGACTTTGGGCTGACAGGGGTTTGGTTTGGTTTGTGGAAGACCTCACTGCAATGTTTTTCTATTTTGTAGTTGTAGATCTTTATTTCTACTATTTGCTGAGATCAAGGTCCAAGCTCAGATCTCTGATGTATGTGACAGTACTAGAGAATATAGAGATTTCCCTTCCTGGATCTCCAATCCAAATTTACTCTTCCTGTCTTGAATTTATTGAGTTTTGGGGTTTGCATGTAGAAAAACGCCTAAAATGCAGTTGAAGTTCAAGGCAATTTGGCAGCTGTTTCAGGAGCCCTTGGGAGATCACCTAGATCTTTAGCACACCCAAGAAATTACTCCTGTCCCTTTTTAGCATCTATGCAGTTACAATTGATTCAGTCAAGCTTTAAACTGTGCCTTTGCATTAGAATTACAGGAAGGCGGGAAAAAAAAAAAGATACCTGGTATCCCAAGTCAGGCAGTGCAGATGCATCCCAGTAGCTAGGACAGGTTTGATTTGGAATAGAAGAATCCATCTGGCTGCTTGCAAACAGACAAAAAATGAAGTGTTAGTAATTCCAGCACTGCTCCAAACATCCGGATTTGGAGCATCCACTTTGGCCAATTCCTGTATTTAAAAATTAACAAAATAAACCACAAAGAAACAGGGAAAGAGCCTCAGTCTGTAAGCTGGGCTCCATATGCTGCCACTCAACCACCACAGGTCTCTTGCACTTGCTTTTTAAGTAACAACTTAGTGGCTGTAACACCTGGAGTGTACCCCAGGCAGCAGGTGATGCACCAAGACTGCAGTTTGCGATTCAGTTTCTGTTGCTCAGTCCCAAGGAAATGCTTTCTGCAGCAGCACCTGTGCTCTTTGTACAACTACTGCCAGCACTGGCAGCCATTGCGCCTTGTAATTACTTCTAAAATATGAAAAAACAACCTAAAGAGCACTTACCCTTTCTTTATCTTCTGCACCTCTTCAGAAGACACAAATTTTGGTCGCCTGCAGACCTGTCTTAGAGTTTTATAAGCAGTGTTTGTCTGGGTCATTTCTTGAGGAGAAAAAAGAGCAGGAAAAAAATGTCATGAATAAGTTTACAAAATGGGGTCATTAATTAAGGACAGTCATTCTTTAATGAAAACTGCATATTCACTGTCAATTCTACCTGCTCAGAAATAGTTGCACAAAGGCTGTATGTGTAAGCTTCCTGTCTTTCCTGTAACTCTGTCATTCAATCTGTGCCTACCCTGCTTGCTCCCTCAAGCCACTCATGCTCTTTAAACATTGCTACAACAGCACAAAGATGCTTAACTTGTATTTTGTACCATCCACAGAGTTAACTTACTTAAGATTCTATGATGACCATGAATCTTTTTATTTCTGGTCAGGTATGAGTCTGGAGAGTGTCAAGCAACAAGGGGGGAAGGTTACTTTTGTAAGGAATTTCCTCTGGGCCATTTCTACCTCACTTCCACTTCCAGTAAGTGAAACTGGTGGTGTCAGGAAAGGATGTCATAGCTTCTAAAAGCTGGGAGACTTTACAAGACTCTGTAAAGCAATGCATAGTTGTAGATGAGAACCTTTGAAATGACTACCTTTAAAATTGAGTTCGTATTGATGCTGGCCAGCCTGGAAAGGTACAATGGCACCTGGATTTGCTTGATATAAATTCTCAATTATAGCAGAAGATGGTGGGGTCGTGCTGCTCCCTTCTTCCTTTGTGGGGAAAAGAGAAAAAAAGAAAGAGTGGGAAGTATCACAATCAGGACTAAACCCTGGATAACTAGCTGGGGTAGAAGGAAAGAAGATGCAAAGAGCAGGATGATGAGGAATCTACCCAGAACTATGGTGGCCTGAGGCTGAGTACTGAACATTTGTAACATACACACAATTACATAATTAGTAATGATGGACACATAAATATTCCACTTAAAATTCCTGTAACAAGTTATGCTGGTTTTGCCTGGGGTAGAGTTAAATTTCTTCCCAGCAGCTGGTAGGGGCTGTGTTCTGGATTTGTGCTGGAACAGTGCTGACAGCACAGGGATGTTTCAGTTATTGCTGAGCAGGGCATGCACAGAGCCAAGGCCTTTTCTGCTCCTCTCCCACCCCACCAGGAAGGGACTGGGGGACACAAGGAGTTGGGAGGATACACATCCAGGACAGCTGACCCCAACTGGCCACAGGGACATTCCAGACCATATGGTGTCACTCCAGTATACAAAGGTGGGGGGAGGAGAAGGAAAGGGGAGACATTTGGAGGGATGGTGTTTGCTTTCCCAAGTCACTGTGACTTGTGATGGAGCCCGGCTTTCCTGAGATGGCTGAGCTGTCCAAAAGAAGTGGGGAATGGCTTTGCTTTGCTTGTGCACACACTTTTGCCTTATCTTTTAATCACATCCCACTCACTTTTACCATTCTGATTCTTTGTCCAGCCCCATGGCAGAGGAGGGGGTGGGGCTGAGCTGCTACCAGGCATGATGGGTACACCCAACTCCCTACCAAACCAGTGTTAGTTTGGTTGAGGTTCCAAAGCAAGCAAAGGCCTAGGCCAAGAACTTTTCTAGTTCCAACCTGCTCTCTGAAAACCCTCAGAGAAACAGGGTGACACGGTGAGCATTGATGCATATGAGCTTGGAAACAAACACTGATGATGTGGTTAATGCATGAATAGCAAGTGGTTCTTCCAAGACTAGTTTGCCAAGGAAAAAAGAACATTGCAGGTGTAAGGAGTCTCACCCTTACCTTTTACTTTGCTTATGATTTAACTATGAGCCAACCACTTCATTCCACAGACAGGAAAGCCTGAGTGAGCTCCTTGCAAGCCCTCCTTGCTAAGGAGCAGCTGCACAGCTGTGATCTCTCCTGGATCTGGGACACCTCTCAGGGTGACTCCTTGAGGCTGAGTACTCTTTGAGGTTACTCTCTGAGTCTTTTAAACTGTGCTCTATCCAACACCTTTCCCTGTGTACTTCTCCAAGCCCCTGGATCAGCTTTGTGTTCAGCCATTTGTGCTGCTATACTGTAAACCATATGGGGTAAACTCATCTGCCTTGGGGGAAGGTGAGATTCTGTATTTATTTCTTTTCCTGCATTTTTCAGATAGTACTTTCTCATTAGAGGACTTGGAGGTACAAGGAAAAACACTGCATTTGACCTCAGAGAGCAGAGCAACCCTTGCATGTCCAAGGAGGCAGGATAATGCTTGGAAAAGAGGCAACTACTTCCCATATATCTTAAGAACAGTGTATATATGTTAAATCTCAGTAGGAGCCATGGACAACTCCAAAAGGGAGCTCTCTTCTCTCCAACCTGTCAGCAATTTATCATGTCTGTTATGAACAGCTGTAGCTTCACTGCCTTACCCAACACATAAAATTCAAGCACAAGGAGTCGCTTAATTAATCGTGCTGAGAAAAGGAGACTGCTGGAGAGAGACTCCACATATTCCTGCAGCAGTGACTGAAAGCACAGGATGTGAACTCACCTGTTCTCCGTATTCAATCCACTTGTCTTGGTTATTCTTCCAGTACCAAATCCACTGTGTGGTCAGCAGGAATGAGGGTTTTGTGACTGATGATGGTGTAGACAGGCGTCGAACCAAAGAAGAACTGCAGGTCATTGTCTGGAAATTAATGTTCCTACTTGCCATGCTGTAAGGACAAATTCAGGTTTATTAGACTTAACAGTGGATATTTTATCTTCTAATCCCCAGTTTAAGCTGGTGCCATTTTCTTTAATATAATGTGACCAAACTTAATTAATTAATTAGATCTCAAATAAGAGTATTTATTTCCCACAGCACGTGGCCACTCTGAAAACCATTTCCAAGCCTCAGAAGTGAACTCTGGCCTTTGAGACAACAAATGCCCTCTCAGTCACATGTGGCACTGCCAGCTTTACAGATAGTGTCAGGCTCCAAGTACAGTGTGGCAAAAGGAACTTCTGTGATAACTAAGTGTGGTTTAGAGTCTTTCTCAGGACAAGAGCAGAACGTGGAAAGTGTGTGACTGAATTTGCCAGCAAACACCTGCAGCTTACCAACTTTGTTCTTTTTCTGTGGTTACAAAGGATGCAATCACAGCTATCAGAGCTGTGAGTTCTGCAAGCTGCATGCATCACTGCAGCCACCTGGGCTCTTATGCCTGCAAGGCTTGAAAAGTTAACTCCCAGGCAGGAAGACTTTGATAGCAGCCTCCTCTTGGGAATATTGCTTGTGATCTCCAGAGAACTGCAAATCAAAATCATCTGGTGCCTTAAGAGGCATGGGCCAAAATTAGAATGCCATTTTGTGAAGCCAAACTTGGGGTCCCCTATGAATCCAGGTGGCTTTGAGTGGGACTTTTCAAAAAGCAGTTAAAAAGAAAACACACTCTTTAAAATAGAAAAAAGGAAAAAAAATTACGGGCTGCTTACATAAAGGGAATTTAATAAAATATCTCTAGGCACATAATAGATTTCTATTATTGTTATTACAGATACTAGCTGCAGTAGGAAAGAAATAGCCATGGAGAAGGACCAGCTCTGAAATGTTGTCAAAAGGCTCAACTTCATTGCTGTAAATAAACTGATTAACAATCTGAAATACTAATATTTTAAGCACTGTATTCCACTGGCTTTTTACCTTGTACGGAGTTTTAAATTCAAGATATAGTTATTTTCAGAAGACAAAACTGGGGTGGGATTTTCATGGAATCACTCTTACTTTGCTTTTTCAAATGGAAAAATTCTCATTTTAACATCCTCCCAGCTTCTGAGAGGCTCAGGAACCAGAAGCTGAGAAGTCAAACATCTTTAGGAAGAAAACACAAGTTTTCCTACACGTGCTCAATCACAATACTCCAAGTAAGGAGTTCAGTGTTACTATACCTGCTGTTCTTTGGGTCACAATAGGCCTTTTCAATTTCCTCCATCATGGCAAGTTCCTTCCAGGCGAGCCCATCATGTATCTCCCATTTATATGGCAAATGGTAATGAACAGATTTGCATTTATCTGTAACGAAATCAGACATATTAAGAACTCTGCAATGATTAACACAGAGAGTAAGACAAGAAAAAACCGTAACAGAATCATCATCTTTTACACCTTGAGGCTTTCTCTCCTGGGCCTTGGTATAACCAGCGAAGACAGAGTGCTAAAAACAGAACAGGAATGTGTTTCTGCAGTCTTACCAAGGAAAGCAACATATATGTATGTATACACACATATATATATATACACACACACACATACTGCCACCAAAACCTTCCCTTTGCTGAGACACAACACTGGCAGCTGGGAGAGCAGTGCCACAGATAGGAAGTGCATGTTATGTGTCACACAACCACGTGTCTCAGCTCTATAAAAAGTCCAGTCTACACATCACATAAACACTTTGAAATATTTGGCTCTCTTTTCCTTAGTCCCTTAGAAATCATGGGGTGGTTGTCAAGGCCTGAAGGGTTTTCTTCTTACACTCCCTATCCAAGTATGGACCAAACACCTTACAACTTTCAAGCCAAATGTGGCAAATTCAGCACACTAACACTCCAACAGTTACTTGAGTTTAGTTATCTGGTGGTCACAGTATGGCTGCTTTGAGCCTGACCTTCACAGTTTCACCTAGGTACACCGTTCACATTATACACAGTCTTTTATCAAGACCAAGTGGTCAGGGGAATAGCAGTCCTTCAGAAACTGGACAAGCTAAGGGAAAGAAAATGTAATGGTACCTCTTCATAATAAAGGAAGAGCCAAACCTGGGGGTTAAACGACTGTTCAGGGACAGCCCTAAATACAATTACTTGTATTATTCCCACAGATCTCTGTTCTGGCCACTACCAAAAAGACAACGGACTTGATTTATCTTTAGCTTAGCTGGTACAACTACTGTGGTTTTTTGAGATGTTTTAATATCTCAGATCACTTTTTAAAGGACTTAAAGAGAGAGAATATAGCTATTTTTTAATATACATAGGATACAGCAGGAATAAAGGGTGGTATATATTTAAGAGCTGTCAACGACAGCATAAAGTCAGCTCATAACTTGATCTGCTAGCTACAGAAAGGGTAACACCTCACACTGGAAGAGCTTTGCCACAGGAACATACTCAAAGCCTGCCCCCATCAAAAGGGCTGAAATAGGCAGGATTATCCAGAGGAGAAAGGGTTTAAGTATACCATCTGTCTTTTCTCCAATTATGTGTGCAATTCTGTTTACTAGTGACTTGGAAAGAAAAAACACTCTTGAGGAGGCACAATTGCCACTGACACTCCATGTGCCACCACACTAGCCCAAGCCATTGAGCAGGACTGCCTCTGCAGACAACTCTTCTCCAACAACATTACTTTTCATAAAGCTTACCCTTGTTTTTGCAGTACTTCCAGACATAGAACAAACAGATCTCATCACAGCTATCCTTTTTGTTGTCCTTTGAAGCTTCATTAGAGGAATTGTCCTTTTTACCTACAACAAAGAACACAGCAGTCCGTATCTGCTCCAAGAGAAAGATACTGCATTTGGCACTTCACCCCAGAAATGACAAGGATTTGACTGCAGTAGCAAAGTCAAGCACTTTCAGGATGTGACTATCTCCCATACAGGCCAACACAGAAGTCAGGGCTTTGTGACTGAACAATAAACCCTGACACTGGAAGAAGACTCAGTGAGGAAGGACAAAGTGTCAGGAAGCTCAGAACAACACAGGGTGTGACTGACCATGGTGCTTGTGAAGAAGCTGACTTTGTCTCCACACCAAGGGGACCAGAGGGGGCATGAACAGCACTGTCAGCTGAGCAGACTGACTGTGGGTAGAAATGTTTCTCTCCAAGTCAGCCAAACTGGCGTGGAAGGAGTGAACACAGGGCTTAGCCCCACGCAGAGGTACTAAACCTAAACAACCAACCAAAGAATTCTGAAGACAGCAACAGGCTTGAACTGGCTTCAACTTCCCCAGGGACAGGGGACACCAAGTGAGTATATACTGTGACAGTGAGAGTATTATACAGATTTGCAATGGGAATCCCATTATTATTGTGATTGAACTGTGCACTGTAATTGCTATGTTTTGTAATATTTGTATTTTGTTTCCAGTGGATTGTGCATCACTTTGCTACATCAGAAAAGTCACCGTACTGGACACAGCTAGAGTAAGACGTAATTTTCTTCATAGCAACCCATACAATGCTGTGTTCTAGATTTTTTGACCAAACCAATCCTCGTAACACTCATGCCCCAGCTTTTGCTGAACAGTGATATACATCAAGGCCTCAGTTTTCCTTCATATACATCCTGCCCTCAGAGTGTATAGAATCAGAGGTGCACAATACCTTGGGAGGGGACACAAGTGGGAAAAGGACCCAAAATGCCTTTATATCTCTTCTTTTGCTTAGTTTTCCTCTTTCACTTATTATCTGGGTTTTTTCCCCTCCCCTGTCTTACGCTCAAGTTTTTTTGCCTTTTTTCTTTCTTTTCTCTTCCCACCATGGCTCAGGGGGAAGTGAGAAAGTGGCTGTCTGGGGCTCACTGAGGTTAGTACACAACACTTGTGTAACATCAACTCTCTTTAGATAAGCTCAGCTCAAGACTGGCGAGTTAGAAACAATCCATACCTTCATCTTTATCTCCTCCTGTTGGCAGTTGGTCTTTGTTCTGAGCAGGTACAGTGCTACTGGGACCTGCATGAGAAGACTGAATGAACAGCACTGCTGGGCCAGAAGCTCAGCTAGCTGGCAATATCCCAATCTCTGTGGGCAATTATGTCCATCACATGTGTAACTCGATATGAAACATTATACCATCCATGTGTGGAATATCTAAAAGAACCTGGTCAGAAGAGTAGTGGACCCTTGACAAGCTTTAAAGCCAAGACCCTTCTGCCCAGAAGAACAAGAGATTTACCAGTTGCTATTCACTCACTGGAAGGTCTATCAAGACAACAGCTCTACTGACAAAACTGACAAACACTCTGACAAAACTGTATCAATTGCCTAGGGACAGAAGGCAAGGAAAAATACTGCATGCACAGACACAATTCTGTCACCTTCAAAGGAAGGAAAAAATGTGTCCAGGACAGTACAGAGTGCTGCACAACGCTTGGGCAGAAATTCCAACACTGCTCTGCTGGCCATCTGGTACCATGGATTTCAGCACATAGTTAGGTAAGCACATAAGCTGCACTCAACTACCACTGGGAGCTCTCAGGCTGTGTGAAATCAAATCCCAACGAAAACCACTGGTCTCATGACTGGAGGGTTGGAAACAATCCATACCTTTATCTTTATCTCCTGCTCCTGTTGGCAACTGGTCTTGGCTCTGAGCAGGTACGGTGCTACTGGGACCTGCATGAGAAGACTGAATGAACAGCACTGCTGGGCCAGAAGCTCAGCTAGCTGGCAATATCCCAATCTCTGTGGGCAATTAATGTCCATCACACTTGTAATTTTCCACCAGCACTCCACTGCTGATACAACAGAGGTGCAATAACAGTTTCAAACCCTAGCTAGTCACAGTTATTGCCAGGCACTCAATTGCTGTTTTGTATGCAGTATTTTAGGTGGTAAATATGCAGTTCTCTCTCCCACATGATTGTGCCATGACTTACTCCATTCTTTCAAGCACGTAATAGCAGAGAGGAAAAAAATATGTACATATTGCAAGAGGAGAAATACAAAACCTGATTCCATGAGGGAAGAGTTGGTACAATTATCTTGATATTTACCTTGTGAAGGTGGCACATGTAGCCTGGATTCCACTGTTTGCGAAGTTGTCTTCAGTTCTTTAATCCTCGGAACTGCTGGTTTTTTCCTAAAATCATTTCCTGGTGTGGAATTGTGTACTGAAAGCACCAAAAGGATGATGGGGTTTAGCTGAGAGGTAAGGCAAGAACAGTTTCCACCTCTATCAAACTCAAAACCCTGTTTAAGAGCACTGTTACTTGCAACTTACCGTACTCCTTCCTCGGTTCCCTGTTGAATTCCATATGCTTGTAATCATATATAGCCTGGAAGTTTGAAGCTGTCTTCACATCAATGCCTCCAGTTTCCAACAGTCTCAATGCATGGTCATCCAAGAGGTTATGGGACATTATGCATCGAGGAAATTTACAGGTGCCCTTGAGAAAGTGTCGACACACATGAAGCCTGTTGCAGTGGTTTCGCTGCATACAGCGACCACCTTTTTTATTGTAAAACGGGCAGCTCTAAAAGGGGGGAGGATACAACAGGAAATGGAAAAGTACGTTAGAATTTTTCTTTGTCCTATAGGCATGTAGCTTTAACAGCAGAAAAATGGTGATTAAAAGGCAAGTGTTTACTGCAACATCTTTAATCTAGACAGATTTCTTGCACAGAGGAGCAGGTATTTTAAGCTGACTCATGCATTTTCAGTTTTGAAGTTGTGCATGTTTTGTTCCCAAGAAAAGCCAACCCAACAAGCCTATGAGTGCCAAAAATGGATGCAAAACAGTTGCATAAAACCAGACTGGTTTACAGTTATTCTATTTTAAAAATCCCTACAACATAAAAAACAACAAAGAACAAGTATCTCCATAAAAACACATACGCTGTGTCAAATGAGTTATTATTTCATGGAGCTGAAACTGAATTTGCACTTCCTATTTGTAAAGCTTATTCTGCATTGAAGATTCGAGCTTATAAAATGGTAAGAAGAGTGCTCTGAGATTAGAGTACATATGGGGAAAGCAATATAGTTCTTTATTCCTCTATGCACCAAAAAATAGGTACACAGAGAATTAGACCAGGGAACACATCACAGAACAAAACTCGTTCATATTGATCATTAAGCACCCCAGTAACAGTTTTGCTCCCAGAGCAGCCAGGAACAAGAAAGCTTCTTTGCGGAGGACACACAGCTGTCTGTCAGACAGCCCAAATATCACACTGGGACTCTCACTGGCCCCCTCCAAATCCCTCTTCCTGGGAGCCACCAACCACTGCTCAGGGAGAATGAGTTGGGCATCAATCAGCAGGTGGGGAGCAGTTGTACTGGGAATTACTTGTTTCTCCTGGGTCTTATTAATTAATCTCTCTCTCCTTCTCATTACAGTTATTATTAGTAATTTTATTCTATTGCAATTATTTTAGTATCCTTATCTCAATCCACAAATTTTACCTCTTTTCCAATTCTCCTCCCCATCCCACCAGGGTGGGAGAAAGCAAGCAGCTGCATGGTACTTATCTGGGCTTAAACCATGACAATAAGGAATCCACTATTTAGCTACATCAAGAAAAGAACATTGTCCCCTTGCATCTGCCAAGAAACAAAACCAAAAAACAGACAAAACAAACTCAACCATCTCCCTCCCCCATACAAACAAAACAGGAGAGCCAGAGAGAAGGTGAGGGAAAGTGTGAAAAACCCTGATGTGGTGCTGTCATGTTTTTCTTACCTTGAACCTCAGTTCAGGTCACATAATACCAAAGTGTGCTCTAGCTTGAGAGCTTCCTACATGCCATGTCTTCACCCACACAACCAATTTGTTGAGCAATTTCTGAGCAGGAAACAGCCAAGTTGGCTTTTACATCCCAGCTCCCAGGTTTATGAATGGCCTACACTGATCACAGTTTTCTCTTGATTTTGCTGTCTTACCGCATGATAGGAGTTAAGATGCTCAATTCCAGATAATTAATGATGCCTGCTAGGGGTGAGGGCTGAACAGATTTCTAGTAAGCACTTAAGGATAATACCAACCAAGGATAGTTGCTACTATTTGCTCATTATTGGGAAGAATTAGTAATTCTCCTTGCTTATCATCACCGTGCTCCTTCAGTCTGCCAGTAAAACATACTTTAAAACACTACACAAAAAAACCCCTATTTTGTCAAAGTCCAGCACTTTCACAACAGGGAACAAATAAACAGCATAGAACTGTTGTGTCAACAGATCTGTGAGGATTATGAACTCCAAAAGACAAGGACAGTACTTCAGTAATTTCTTAACCAGGAGCAGCTGTAGCCAGAACAGGGTATTACTGACTTTTAAAGAGCCATACCTTGAAGATAGTATTGCCCTTATACACACAGGCTGAACTAGAATGGAATATTCAACCAAATTTAACAAAATGAGTGGCATACTGATTTATTAAATATGGGTATCAATCTAATATTGATATCCAACTCGCACCGGACAAAAACTCCCCAACCATTAAAGTTAGAAAGTGGTATGTTTTATTACGACGTCGGGCAGCACAGGAGTCGCCTCCAAAGCATGCTGCAAAATTACAGATCATTCCAAAGTCTATTTATTTACAAAAGTGTTGAATATCCATAATGCAATTACAATAACACCTCCCTTTCCCCGCTTCGTATTGAAATTAACTTGAATACTTATTAAGCATGCACAGTGAGTTCCTTGTTTTGGGTCAGTGGTCTTTTTATTGGGGAGTGGGCACAAAGTGATGAAGTAAGAAGTGTCTTCCTCACGTTAAACTTTTCAACTTTGATATTAATGATTCTTGGTATGACTCCAATCCCTTTTATCTGTGACCCTTAAATGTACTTCTAGTTGCACTAATTCTCAATTGTTTATGATTTCTTTAGATTCATTTGTCAATTGTCTTATTCCTAGTTGCAGGCACAGCTAAGCAAACATAGATGACAAGTAATCAATTTTCCAAATCTAAAATTGCTACTTAAGTTCAGTTTCTCTTAACTAATCATTAACTCTAATTATTTTCAGTACAGACTATCTGTGCAGCTACCTACCCTGATTAGTTCTAACCAAACCCCTTTTCCTTAACTAAAACCTTGATTTTATAAAGAAATCCTTAAAATTCACTAAAACTAGTGTTTCAATACAAACTGGACAAAGGTTACTTCATAGAAAGTCAGTGTACAAAAACTCAGTGCGTTTCAGAGAAGCCAGATTTGACACACAACTGACTGCAGTCATTTGGTCATTTTCTCACAGATTCTTCTCATCTCTTATACCTTCAAGCACCAAAATGTGCAGGCCTACATGGAATGGAAAAGGAAAGGGCCTCCCACTTCCTCATCTTCAACATCTCACAGATAACAAGCAACATAGAGAAATGGGTTTTGGTCATACTGTTTACCCTGTAAGCAATGTGCAATTATTGTGATCTTTCAACTCTCTCCTGCTTACCTCATCCTTTGTAAACCTCTGGTAAGGTTGCTGACATTTTTGTTTACTTGTTTTGAGCAGTTTTATGGCCATCCTGTTGGGGTAACAGAAATGGGACACAAGATAGGCTGTAGCCTTGCTGCCCAGCTCCTGCTATCAGAGGGCAGGTCTGCTCCTGACACATCACAGATGACAGGGCCTTCTCCACGTGCATGTCTCTGGGTACTTATTAAACAGTTTAACTGCTGTGGGGGTGGCTTTTTTGATTATTCTAAGTACACAGCCCTTACACACACCTGGCTTTATGTTGTTTCACATTGCCATTCCCATTTCTCCATTCTAATTCTGTTTCATATCTTAACAGCTTGACACTAAGATCAGAACTCCACATTCTCTCTTGCCCTCTCCCATTCCTCATGGACAAAAACTTTCTCTTAAGACATGAGAACAACTTACATCAGGGAGGAAGAATGCATCATTCTGGAGAAGCAGGACTTGCAGCTTGTCCTCACTGAGGCCAGACAAATCGTGGTTTTTTAGAACTTTTCTGTTCTCAGCACTCATGATGTCATGAGAGTACTTACAAGAGCTGCAAGAAAATACACAAAAATATCAATGTTTACTCCTTAAGTCAAGTTGATTTAAAGAAGAACCTCAGATAATGTGCAGCTTGGGAAAAGCTGTGAGAAAAAGGTGGCTTGGCGAGAGTCTCTGTGAACATTTAGATGGTGTCTGTAATTAGCTAGAGAAGGACCAAACAGCAGAACTCCTCTGTGAAATGCAGTGACACTATCCTCCTCATTTTAAACTTCAATGCAGCCAGACCCCAAACATTCTTTGCCTCCAAGTCACATGACCTAAACAGCTGGAGGGAAAGTTAAGTTCAAAGGAGTACACCAACAATGCCAGAAGTTTCAAAACCCTCGATTTTGTGAACATAAAAGGTTGTTGTCCTAGGGATGACAAGTAAAGAAACATGCAAGAGTCTGCACAGAACAAATGCAACAGTGAAGCTGAAAACAACACTTTTTGTTATCTTCAGTGGCTGTGAAGTTTTATTTAAAAATAACCCCAAAATCAAAAAACAGGTTAGAAAGTTTAATTTATGAGTTTGAAGGAAACATTTACACTACAACAATGAAGACAGTACTGCCACTTACAAAGCCAAGAGAAAAGTCTGATGAGTATGAATTAGAGAGGGAGATTGCAGATTTTTTACATCTATTTAAAAATATATTGCAAATCTGTAATAAAGACGAGACACATAGTCCACCTGTGCATTATTTCAATGTAGTAAAATACAACTTCCTTATGTCTTGCTCTTCCAACACATGACCTGATACAGCCTGATGACATACTCAAGCAGTAAAAGCACCTGTTCATTTACCAGATTCAAGTCTATCCCTTTACTCTTTCAACCTCTAGTTAACTCCTGAAGCTCTTGTCATGACAGTTTTACCTCAAGGTGTATCTGATCCAATCCTTCCATACAAACCCTTGTGTAGTTATTTCTCCCCTGACCCCTGCTACCTGCTGGACACATACTTCGTAAGCAAATAAACAGGAAGGACATAAGTGTGCCATGTTTAGTCCTGAGGAACAACCTTGCAAGGGTATTAAATGCTGTAGGCACTCAATTAATGCCTATGAAGGTAAGTAAGCTACAGAGGATCTGAGGTGGGAGCCATCACCAGTGTTCCTCCAGTCAACTTGAGACTCCACTGACAGTCACACTGTGATCTACGTCACTTGAGTCTGTATTTCCGAGACAAGGGTTGTGTCTTGGAGTGACTGAAACATTCTACAGATGCAACGATAACTACACAGCTGAGTTAGTAACACATTTAGGCAAAAAAAAAAAGAAAACAGTGAAAAGCCACTTGCCAGACATTATTTAAAAAGAGGACTAACTGGACTAAAATAAGGATTCCACTAAACAGAAGACCTGAGCAACTTGCCCAGACATTTTTGTTTCTAGGGATTCTAAAACAAAAAGGATGAAACACCTGGAAGCAAGGCTAGATTTTACCTTATCAGTTAAAAAATAGTCTCTGTATTGATCTCTGTTGTCCACCTAGCAGCATTTCTGCCCCTTCATTTTAATCAAGCTCCCTCCCATGAGGGGTACACTCTTTGCTTTATTAGTTTTTAACACATACCAAAGTGATTTTAAATGCTTAGTGTTATTGAGAGGACAGAATGGTTTATCATTATGAAGGGAATCGGCTCATTGCAAACTTTAATTCACACAAAGTCATCCATCATGAGCGCGTATATACACGTGAAGGCATTTCCAACAATGAACCCCCTGGGAACTTATTGTATTGTCTGTAATGTAACAAAAAAAGAGAAAATCTTATCATCCTAGTGATGAGAGACATGGCTTTTCCCATCCATGTTACCCAGATCTAACTGCATAGTGAACCATGTTGTTGGTGCAGAAGAGGAAGGATCTAGTGGGACCATGCACGTTCCTAATGCTCCATCAGCACCAGACCTGGGGCTTGAGGGCTTCAACTACAAAGTTCCTCCATCAGAGATTGTAGCGGGAAAGCTGGATTGCTCTTCCGCATTTGCTTTTGGTTTCCTCTATGTTTTTTAAATTAGGTACCACCTTTGGCCACCTGTGGCTAGAGAGGTTGCCAGGCCTGTCCATCCCACAAGTCCTCCATATTCCAGAAACTGAGACTGATGTACCTGGGCGATCAAATAGTGCCTCTCAAAGAAAGGGCTATAAGCCAAGCAGTGACTTACAGCAAAACTCAACTTCTGTTACGCTCTGGAGCGAAACCAGAGGGCATGTCAGCACTTTGCTTTTTCCTTCTGAGAAATAGGTGTAAACTATTTCACCTAGATGCCGGGGAGGCTTGGGGACGGGTGTGGAGATTAGTAGATTTAAACAAACAAACCA
>VZRF01011653.1:942258-982487 GCA_013396875.1 Vireo altiloquus | reverse complement strand
ATTTGGGGGTTTGGGAGTGAGTAGGGTGGGGGACGTGAGAGGGTCTGGGGGTGAGGGGATCGGGGCGCTCCCCTGCCGTCCCCACGGGCTGCCCCTTCCCCCGCGCTCACCTGGGCCCCAGGTGGCACCTGTCCATGAGGTGCAGCTTGCAGAGGTGCAGCCGCTCGCAGCCGTCGCACTCCTTGCGGACACAGACCCGCACGTCCGTCACGGCCAGGACCTCCGAGCAGCGCTCCACCATCAGGAACCGCCGGGGGCCCGCCGCCAACAGCGTGTCCCGCAGCTGCGGCGCCGAGAGCCCGGTGTACTCCTGCAGCTCCCGCAGCCCCAGCCGCCCGCCATGGGCGCACAGCGTCTGGGTGAGGAAACTGGACACGGCCGGGTCGTTCATCCTGAACCTCCGCCTGGGACGGGACCGCGAGCGGGAGTGAGGAAGGAGCAGGGCGGGAGGGGGAGCAGGACCAGGAGCGGGGCGGGGACTTTTCGCCGCCTCTCGGCAGCGCTGGACGGGAATCGAAACCGAAGGCACGGGCGGGGCCAGCGGCTCGGGCCGCGCGGGGGGCAGGGATCCGCCCAGCCTGGAGGCCTTCTTGGCTGAACATCACATAAGGTAATTAATAACGCAAGAAGTGATTGAAAGGACAGTGAGGTTTCCTCGTTATTATTACAGAATCACGAAGTGGTTTGGGTTGGAAAGAACTTAAAGATCATCTCGTTCCGCCCTGTTATGAATGAAGTTCTGTATGTCTAATTCAATAAACAACAAAATTAAAATTTTGTAAAAATTTTAATGGAATATTAAATATTAATTGAGATGATTAATTATAATTAAGGTTAGTAATAAAGCATGAGGAAAACCAATTGGGGTATGTGGAGGGCTTCTCACCCTGCCTCATGTACAAAGCAAAAATAATCAAAGCTAAACTTACATACTTTCTGCCAATACCTATTTAGAGTAAATCTCCTCCTATTTCCGATTGCCGAAACTTATGTTACTAAACTGGACAGCGCATGCTCCACTTGTTGCCAGGGGGTCTTCCTGTCTTTTTGATGGTCGTTTCCGACAAAGGCTCCTCATCATTGTCACTGTCCTTTGAACAACCCCACAGGTTGCACATGTGCACCAAGTCTTGTGTTATAGAAGCCAGCATTATATTCCAAAAATAAGCCTTATTACTTCATAATACCTGGAACCATCCCAATTTTATCTGTCTCAAGGCAGATCCTTTAATTATCCCAAGGCCTATTCCGTTTTTCGATTTTACTTATCTCAAACCATATCCTGTGTCCTGCTTTCTCATCAACATCTGCAAACATCTGCTTTGTGACACTAATTCTCATATACCTTTCCTTTATTACTTTATAACAAATATTTTCTAAAATATTGATATTACAATTTAGGTAGCATGAATCATACTCATTTATCACCGCCCCCTACACTGGACAGAGTCTCCTTCCATTAGACCAGGTTGCTCCACACCCCATCCAACCTGGCCTGGAACCGTTCTAGGTATGAGGCAGCCACATTACCTCGCCTCGCTAACTTTTGCTCTCTCTACACTAACGCGAATCTAGTACAGAGCATTAGGCATATAATGCAGGATAAAACACATAGCATACACAAATAACGCTAGTATTTATGTGGCAATGCCATCACTTTTCTTTCTTCTCAACTGGCAGTGAGCTCCTGATCAGCGCTGGTTGCAGCAGTGTCCTGGCAGGGCTGCGAAGCTGTGCTGGTTTGGCTGGAGCAGGCTTTTCCTCAAGTGGCTGCTATGAGGCTGTATTTTGGATTTGTCCTGAAAACAGGCGTGATGATAGACATGTTTTCATTGTTGCTGAGCAGTGCGTGCACAGAGCCAAGGCCTTTACTCCTTGTACTGCCACACTAGGGAGGGGGCTGGAGGGCAAGGAAGGAAGAAGCCTGGGCCACTTGGAGTTATGGCATTTTTTTTCCCAAGACACAGTGACACATGATGGGGCTCTGCTCTCCTGGAGATGGCTGTACACCTGCCTGCCCTTGGGAAGCAGGGAATAAATTTCTTGATTTGCTTTGCTTCCATGTGCAGCCTTTGCTTTCCCTATTACACTGTCTTTGTCTCAATCCAGAAGCTTTTACCCTTCTGATTCTCTCCCCAGTCCCGCTGGTGGGGAGGGAGTGAGTAGGGCTGCCTGGGCCGAGCTGCTGGCTGCAGTTAAACCTCGACAGAAGCAGAAGTGCCAGGTGCCTCTTAGTGCTGAAGTAGGGCTGGGGAGGGTCTGTGGGACGGGGAAGAAGCACAGCAAATAGTGAATCCAAAGAGGGTTGAGGATCAAATCCATTTGAGATGAACTTTTATACTGAAACCCTTTGGCAATGCAAGTTTCCGGGACAGTATCAACTGCTCCCTCTGAATCAGGAAGTTAACCTTCACATGGCCTGTGTTGCCTGTTGCTGATTACTGATCTGGAAGGCATGTGAAACTACAAAGTCACAGTCCCTGTTCAGGCCACAGAGAGAGAACCACCCCAGGAATAAGGCCAGGGTGGTACTGCCTGTGGTATGCTCTTTCTTTGTTTTTGGAGGCTATGTAAGAATCTTTATTTTGGGCATACTTCCCCATATCTGTCCCCTTGCTATGATAATCGAACCAATGAAATTATTTTTAAAAAGCAATAGAAAAGGAGAGGTAGAAGGAGGAGTTTGCCACATCATAGCTTTAGAGAAGTAAATTGGTATTTCTGGGTTTCTTTATGCTCTAGGTGTGGATATTTGCATTCTCATGTTGTCAACAGATCATCAAGGATAATAAAACTCTGATCCATACTGTTGTCGTTTCAGGACTGACTGATAAGGTAGAAAATTATTCAAACATTGAGTCAGCAGTATATTGCCAACTTTAAACAGTGGATAATAATAATGACTCAGGCAAACTGTACAGCAATTTGCTTATATTTATTTGTCTTTTGTTTTGTCAGCCAGTTCCAGTGAAAACATAAATTTCTGCATTAATCCACTCTGAAATTTGAACTGCTGGTCTGAGGAGCTTTGCTGCATACTTTGTTGGAATGAAAGTCAAGTGAAGCACTGCAAGCAGAAAGAAGCTACAAATGCAAGCATGTTCTATTCTCCACTTAAATACAATCAGAAAGGGTTTTGGATCAGGCCTGAGTAAAAGCAAACAAAGAAATATTGCTGGATTTATCCTGTTTGTTGGTTATGCCCAAATAATCGACTTCCTTAGCAACTTGAAACAGAACCAATTTATGTGAAACAACACAACTGGGAGAGGCAAAAGTGATCACTGTATCAAGGAGTCCCAAATTATTGTTATTTTCATAGCAATTCCAGCCTCAAGTATCAAGCCATTTGCTTCAAGTTAAAAACCACTGTGGCTGGATTGCTGTAACCTCTTGCCTACCCTGTTGTGGTGGTAAGAAACAACAGGTCTGTTAAGGATTTATGAAAAAGTTAAATTATATTTTAGATTTACATATTGAAGTGTACCAAAGCAAAGTTCTGTATGCCTTCACCCTCCCTGAGATATGCCAATCCCATAAAGTTCAACCCCGATGATTCTTGTTATGGTATAACCCCGCCCCACCTTCTGGCACTTTCCCTGTCTGTTACCCAAACCCCACCTTGAAGGCTGAGTTAAGCTTGTCAATCCTCCTGGAGATAGATCCTCCCCTCTTGGAAATCCCCTAACCTTCGACGCCCCATTTGGTTGGAAAGCTGTCAGTTACTTGGATTGTATCCTTACTGGTTTTTGAATTTGTACTCCCTCCCTTTCCTCCGCCCCAAACCCCACCGGTTGGCTGGTTGTGTGATCCCTCCTCTGTAACCTCCTCTCCTTAAAAGAGCCTTCCCGCGTTTGTGTGGGGCTCTTTACCTCCTGCTTTTTTGAAGGGATAAGTATCTTGGTTGCAGCAGAGCAAGAGTCTGTTCCTTTCTTTTATCCTGCTCCTCGGCGCTTGTGTAAAGATTTCTAGGACTAGACTCCTGCGAGCAGCTGCCTCCCTGCTCGGTCACTGCCGTCTGAGCTTGGGAACTGCTCGGGGGCAGCATTCCTGCCATGTTGGTGGCTGTGACCTAGCCGGGAAGGGATAGTTGGAGAAGAGAAGATCACAGCGCAGCGTCACCCTGTCAATCTTTCTCTCTGGTGTCCTCCACTTGAAGCTGTAGTATTTCCTTATTTGCCGTGATTCTGGTATTCAGCTGACTCCGTAGTAAGCAAAATCAGCTTTCAGAGACTTGAAACTGAAATACTGATTGGTATGAACAAAGTATGAATGTGGCTGTGTGCAAGCACCAGAAGAAACAGCAGAGTAAAAGCTAAAAGAATGGCCCGTGTTAATAACCAAAGCCACAGTTTAAGGCAGTAAAAACGAGAAATGAATTGTTTTTTCTCAAACCAGAAATTCTTCATTCTGTGGGATAGACAACTTGTCAGCAAAATATCCTACTGTACATAACAAGTTCCTAGTAAGACCCTGCATTGCTGAATTAGCATGTTGAAAGAATCAATCACCGGTTGATTGTCCTATACTTAGCTCCCTAACTGTTGCTAATTATACTCCCTTTTTCCTCGGATCTCATCTTCACTGCTCCCTGAAATGGTGCCCGAGACTAAGAGGACGCAGGCTTATGCAAATAAGAGAGACCTCCAGCAGCATGGGATCGTTCTGTGGAATAAAAGCCCCTCAGACAACGAGCCGACACACAATCAGAGGACCTAAAAGACATCCTAGGTTGGGGAAAAGGTAGATGCATCTCCTAATCTTGATTTGGGCTTTTTTGCTCGGTCACCCTGGAACTGGACTAGCGTGTACCCTGGACTTCAAGCCGAAAAAGCAAGTTTTCAGGTGCTTCCATGAGGACAGGATCCTGACATCTGCTGCACTGCACCTTAGCAACAAAATCTACACACCTCCTCCTTCGGGTCGCCAGTGGGAGCTATGACAGTGGGAGTGCATCTTCTTGGGCCCCTCTGCCCAGCTGATTTCCTTAATTAAGAGCTGAATATTAATAAAGGCTTTAGACCTGTTGATTTCACTACCATCTGACATGCTGGATGTGGCAGGAAGATACAGCACGTCATAAATACTATTTATTTCCTGTTGGTTCCACTGGGAGCAGACCATAGAATGAGGAAACACAGAAAATGAGCAAAGAAGTTTCATGATATGCGTGGAGGCAGAAGTAGCCAGACTGTGAAGCACAAAGATGCCACCACAGTCAGTGCTGGGTCCCACGAGCTCTCGTAAAAGACCCTTTCAAGGCACCTTTCCACTGCCAATGGAAAATAACACAAGATTTACCAAAAGGGTGCGATGGTTGGTGCCCATCTTCCCCTTTGTTACATGTGTTATAAATGGGGATTAATTCGTGCCCATGTGATGTATATATGTTGTATTATAAAAAAACCTGCTTGAATCAAAATGTAAGTTGAACTGTAAAACCAAGACGGAGAAAGATTTCGCAAGCCCCAAGCCCCGGCTGCGGCGAGAGGAGCCTAATTAACATAGGAAGACATCGGCTCCGAGCGAAGGAGGCAGATACAACGCCCAAGCGATAACGGCCGGACCGAGAAGGATGATACCATCAAATCACTGTGATTGAGGAGTTCCTGGGTTCCCATAAACCTGTGATGAACTATTCATCAGGAAAGTTTGGCTTCTCAATATTGGTGATGGGCTTTTCATCAGGACAGGGGAAACGCTTTGTCCCGACCAAGCTGGAGAAAAGGAACTTCATGAATACACAGAGGAAAGAAAAGAAACTGAACATGAATATGTAGGATGGCCAGGAACACGGACTCTAGCGAAAGACTGTATAAAACTCGGTGCCTCCGTGGTGGGGGCATGAACAGGGGAGGATTCGATGCCATAGAGGTCGAATCTCTGTTCATCCGGCACTGACACCCGGGCTCAGTGCTGTCCTTTTGCGATCGTGGTTTCTCGCGTTACCGAAGTTTTGGTCGCGGAATAAATCTTATATTGATTAATATTTTATCTGGCCTAAATTATTTATATCACATACAACATGGATCCTGGCAAAACCCCTCGGGGGTTCTGAGTATGGGGTTTTGTGAGTGTGAACAGAGTTGGATAAACTGAATGAATGTGAATGAAAGCTGGGGAACTGAGTGAAATGAATGCATACCTAAATGCCAACTTCTGCAGCTTGACTGGGGGCAGATAGATTTTGAAGAAAAAGTTGCCTTGTTTGGCGTATCTGCAGTCGATGCACGCAGGATGTGGTTACACTGGATTCTGTGGAGCTGCCCTGCTCTATGTGAAGTAGAGGCTATTCCTGCTCTAAATAGTTGGTACAGCCCAGCTTCCCTGGCTCTGACCAGGGAACCACATCAGCAGTTCTGTCCCTGCGGGGATAGATAAAGTGTGCGGAAACACCCTGGGAATGATGCTGTCAAACCGGCTTTCCCTCTTTTTTTTTTTTTTTTTTTTTTCCCTGGCATGTGACCTGTTTAGTTTCTCTTATTGTCACCTCCATTCCACTTCTTGAGATGCCTCTTTCAGGTCTCAGCTTTGGCTCACCTTATTCTCTGCTCCTTGTCCAACTATTTTTTTTGCCTTGGATTCCCCAGACTGTTTCAAATAGCATTTTGCAGAACATGCTGGGACCATGTTTTCACCACCATCCATGTTTTCTTGTCCCTGCCCTCCATTTCTTACACGGCCCTCCACCAGTTCAGTACTGTTTGCTTTTAGCTAATGGATGCGTTTACTACTTGCCAGAGGCTTTCCAGACAATTTTGAGGCTTCCTTGTTCCGTAGAAACTGTTAAGCTATGTGATAAAAGTTCAGCTGGTGGGAGGCGTGTTAGATCCCGAAATATTATAGTTTATGACTTAAAAATTTCCATGAAGGACTTGTTAAAACTATATTACAAAAGCCGCAGAGAATACCACCACACTCTGAATAGGCCTTTGGAGTGAGGCTCTACACACCGCTGGCTGATGGAGATAAGATAAAGTGATTCGGGTCTGGGCTGGGGGTCTCCCAGAACACATTCAGAGGGATCAAGCTTAGCACCTTCAGGGATGAGACCACAGCCCAGGGCTATCAATCAGCTGCCGGGCTCGCACAGACCCTCGCACCAAAGGGTGGGGGGAGAGAGGCTTTGGGTGTGTGTCTGAAAAACATGTGGTGAGAGGCGCAGTGACCGCACATCCTCCACTGTGCAGAGGAGCTCAGCTGAGGGGTCCTTCACCGCGGGGAAAAGCTTATCTACAGCAGAGGGGGGTGACACGGCCCATCAAAGGCCCCCCGAAGGGATCCCCAGACCCTGCACCAGAGCACGTTTTAATCTCGGTTTTGGGTATATTTTGAACCTTCAAAGTTCTTTCAATTTTATACACAGAGACTTTATTTTCTTTGCTCTTCTGGGTTTAAAACCGGATCGTAACAGAGGTGGTGTTATAAATGGTGGATTAATTCGTGCCCGTATATATGTTATATTATAAAAACCATGTCTGAATCAAATAAAAGTAAAACCGGGAAACCGAGACGGAGAAAGATTTCGCAAGCCTCGACTGCAGCAGGGAGAGCCCAATTGACATATGACTGGCTCCGAACGAAGGAGACAGATAGCATCAAGAGGCATTTCGCACAACGCCCAAGCAGTGATGACCGGATCGAGAGGGATGATACCATCAAATCACTGTGATTGAGGAGTTCCTGGGTTCCCATAACCGGTGATGAGCCATTCATCAGGACAGTTTGGTTTCCCAAAACCGGTGATGGGCTTTTCATCAGGACGGAGGAAACGCTTTGTCCCGACCAAGCTAGAGAAAAGGAACTTCATGAATACGTGAAGGAAAGGAAAGAAATTGAACATGAATATGCAGGATGCCCGAGAACACAGACTCTAGCGAAAGACTGTATAAAAATGGATTCATTCGTGGTGGGGTTGTGAACGAGGGAGTTCCGATGAGATAGAAGTTGGTGCTGTACGTTCACCCTGCTCCGAGACCCAGGCTCGGCGCTGTCTTTCTCCGATCATGGTTTTTCGCGTTACTGAAATTCTGGTCGTGGAATAAACCTTTCATTGATTAATTTTTATTTGGCCTAATTTGTTTATATCAGGTGGGAACTCTCTTCTCACCTGACATGCCTGCCTCACACACACCCAATAACTGCAATCAGTTCAGACTGTCTCATCCCCAGCACAGGCACTGGAAGAAGACACAATCTTCACTGTAAATTGTAACTCTGACTCTGCTCAGGTCCCTTGCTGGAGCGGGTTAGGCTGTGGGGCTGGCTGGGCAGGGATATGCCTCCCAGGCACTTGTCCAGAGAGGAGGAAAAGGAGCACGATCCAAAATGGGAAAAAGCCAATTGGGATCGTACAAGAAATGATGAAATTGTCATGAGAAATTCAGGGGAGGGTATGGATGGGCTCTGTGTTCCTTCTGCCACCTGCTGATGGACCTCGGTACTGCTGCTGCCCGGGGTTCATTTAGGGATCCTCCCACCCTCCTTAATTATTACACCTTGGGGGGTCACCCCAAAGCCTCCCCCATTTCACCCCTAAAATCGTCTCGACAGGATCCAACACATACGGATGGCGGATGGGAAACCGCAGCGGGCTGGTGGGTGAGGGAGCTGGGCTTTGGGGGTGCCTCGGCATTTTGAGCTGTGGTTTCCTTAATTTTGGAGGCTCTCTCATTATTTTTGGCGGGTTTTAAATAATTTTTGGGGTTTCGCAGTCATTTGGAGGGGTTTCCGTAATTTTGGGATGTTCCCCTGTCATTTGGAGGGGGATTCCCCATCATTTTGGGGGAGTCCCTCGTAATTTTTGGGGGGTTCCTAATAGTTTGGTGGGTGCGCCGTTATTTTGGGGGGCTTAGCATAATCTTTGCGTCATTTTGAAGGGATTCCTCGGTTTGAGGCTCTGGGATGGTGGGTCCTGGACCCTATAGGGTTGCCTGACTCCTTCCCTGAGGCCATAGGGAGTTTTGGGGGGCGGAGGAAGGAGGGGCTAAGGGAATGTCTCTTCCCTATGGGACAGCCCTGGGTCCCCTATGGGGAGTGTAGGACATGCCCCTATAGGGCATCCCCCGTGTCCTTCCCCCCAGTGCTTTTTTAATGACTCCTCGTTATAAAATAATTAAATCAAAACCCACAGAGACAAGGGCGTGGCTCGTACCTGTTGTGCTGGGGGAACACGCGTCAGGAAATCTCCAAATCCCCTCTGGAACCCCCTAAAATGGGAACTGGGACCCCCTGGGACCACGCTCGCAAATCTGGGGTGATGTCAGGGCTACATTGGCACGGATCCCCCCCAGTGTGTTGTGTTTGCACACTCTGGTGACAATCCTGCACAATTGGGGTAGATTTGGCACGATCCAAATCTACCCCAATCCAAATCCTGGCGGCCTCATTAGGAATTAATGACGGGGGAAATGACCAGGAAATGGGGAATACGACACGGTTTTACAGCCTATGTTATTTTGTGGGAGGCAGGAAAAATAGGATAAAGTCTCTTAGAGAGAATGTTTTGCTTTAAGAAGTAATCGGGATGTGAAGAAAAAACAGGTTTGTGCCGCAGGAATCCCGAGGGAATGCGATTAAAACCGGGATGGCAACTCAGCATCCCAACTGGGGGGCACATCCAGGCTGTCCTGAGGTGAGTCCCCGTGAGGAACGGAGGCAGTTTAGAGAAGCCTCGGGAAGGCGGAGTTGGGAAAACAGAAGGACTAGATCAAAAGAGGCAAGAATTTGTGGCAGGAATTGGGCCGGACAGAAGGGCACCGGAGGCAGCGCTGTTTGACGTGCAATGCGCAATTCGCTCTTTTTGAGGACTCTATCCAGTGTACAGAGTCGACTCCAGGGGCTTTGGAATAGCGGGAGCAGCGACACGGTGTGGCGGGCACGGCGGAGCGGCGGCTGTGCTTTACGGCAGCGTGGCGGGCACGGCGGGGCGGTGGCTGTGCTTTACGGCAGCGTGGCGGGCACGGCGGAGCGATGGCTATGCTTTACGGTAGTGTGGCGCCATGAGGTGGTAGAGCGCTTTACGGCAGTGAGGCGCCACGAGGTGGTGAAGTGCTTTACGGCAGCGTGGTGGTCCAGGTGGTTACAGCCCAAAAATGCCTGAAAGTTCATAGGGAGGGTGTTATAAATGCATACTGTATTGTTGGCTTTTCGCTAATTTTAAAATGAATGTCATATGTGTAATGTAAGAAAATGAAGTGGTATGAAAAGATTTCATTTTAAAAAGTAGCGTGATGCGTTAGGATTATATCATATGTAGAATGTTTCTTTATGTAGTAAGCTAAAGATAGCAAAGATGAGCAAAGAAATTCCCCAAATTCCTGGACTATCTGGCTGAAAATAACATCGACAGGCGTCAGACCCTGGAATGAAGAATGGATCGATCAAAAGTAAAACGCAAGATAACCGGATAGGGGGAGATTTAGAACCCAAAAAAGTACCAAAAAAGGAAAAGTTGAATGATGCATAGAAATCTATGAATATGTATGCGACTCGGGCATTTAACAAAAGAAGTTTGTTACCTAAGGTGTGCCTCTGGCATCATGCCAAGCACCTGGCCCTATTAACTCTTTGCTTTATTTCTGTCTCCTATTGTCCCTTTTATTGAACCCCTTATTAAACCTTTTTAAAAATTTACCAAGAGTGAACCTCGTTTTTCACAGAGCGGGTGTGTGTAAAATACTCAGTCCTGTTAAATTCCTCATTTTTATATATATTGACAGGTAATAATAATTTGTATAAAAATTGATTTTAAAATAACGCCCCATACCTGCCATATTATATACAGGGCCTTAGAACATATGAACTTCTTAATAGATCCATAGAGCTTGAAAATGCAAATAAAACTTTGTTTTATATAAATGAAATGATAACGAAGGGCTTGAGAATGTGAGAATGATCTATATGAAGGAAGTAGAAATAGCTCTTTGTGGTGAGCCAGCCAAGGAACAGAGCAGTTGCTGAATGTCATCAGGGTAAAATTGAGGTAATCTGTAGGAGGCAGGTAGGGAAAATCTAGGAGTTAAAGGCTGTATTGTGGAGAGTGAACATTTTGAAGTGAAAACAAGGTAATCAGTAGTGCAGAAGCGGGGAAGATTTGGGTGATAAAATCTGAGGTAATCCCTAGGGGAAAGAATGAAGGTAAAAATGAGGTTCTTAGTGGAAGACATTTTGGGGGTAAAATTGAGGTAATCTGTGTTGGACAGGTAAGGAAAATTTTGATGGTGAAAGTTGAGGTAATCTGTAAGGGACGGTGGATATTTTGGAAAGAAATGAGCTAATCTGTAAGGGACAGAAGAAACATTTTGGGGGATAAAAGAGGTGATCTGGAGTTGTAAAATCTATGTGGGGGACATAATGAATGTTTTGCGGGTGTAATCTGATCTAACCTGTAGGGGACATTTTGGAGTAAGATTGAGGCAATTAGTAGGTGACATTTTGGGGGTAAAGTTGAGATTATTTGTAGGGGATGGGTAGGGAGAATATAGGGGTAAAACCTCGGGTAATCTGTAAGGCACAGAATTAAGTTTTCTTTGGTAAATGCAAGGTAACCTATAGGGGACAGAATGAACGTCTTGGGTTTAATATCTGAAGTAATCAGTAGGGGACAGAGAGAACATTTTGAGGTAAAATTGGGGTAATCAGTAGGGAACACCTTGGGAGTAAAACCTGAAGTGATATGAGGATGTTTTGGTGCTAAAATCCGAGGTAATTCTCTCAGGGATGAAATGAACATTTTTTAGGAAAAAGCAAAGATGGATTGGGAGGGGGAGCAGAGGTGATGTTTTTGAGAGCAATGCTGAATTAATACAGATGAAACAAAATCAGCCTTTTTTGGATGCTGAATCTGGGGCACTTTAGAGAGAAAAAAAGAACCTTTCTGAGAGAAAGTAGGGGACTAAATATTTTGGAAAAGAAATTTGAGGTAATCTGTAAGGGACAGAATAAATATTTTGCAGGGAAATTGAGGTAATTTATGGAAGGGTTTGGGGGTTAGAATCTGACTTAACTACAGGGGACAAGTATGGGACATTTTTTAGGAAAAAACTGAGGTAATGTGTAGGGGAAAGAATGAGAAAAAACTACATAGTCTGCAGAGAGGAATAAAATTAATATTTTAGGAATGAAATTGAGTTAATCTTTTGGAGGGGGAATGAAAATAGTGGAGTAAACTGAGGTAATAAGTAGAGGACAGTTAGGGAAAATTTGGGGGCAAAATTGAGATAATTTCCAGGATAGAGAATGGATATTTTGAGGTAAAAATTACATAATCAGTTGTGTATAGGAAGGAAAATTTTGGGGCTAAAAGTTGATATAACCTCTGTGGGAGAGAATGAACATTTTAAGATAAAATAATGTAATCTGTAATGGGCAGGTAGAGAAAATATTGGGGGTGAAACTTCAGGTAGTCTGTTGGGAGAGAATGATCAATTTGAGATAAAAAATGAGGTGATGAGTAATGAACAGGAAGGGGAAATCTTGAGGGAAAATCTTGATGAAATCAGTCGTGAACAGAGGGGAAGTTTTTGGGGTAAAACTTGAGGCAATGTGTAAGGTACAAGGAATTTTTGCAGTAAAATCTGAGGTAGTCTGTAGGGGACAGAATGAATATTTTGGGAACAAAACAGTGGTGATCAGGGATGTTTTGTGATAGTAAAATATAGGTAATGTATGGGGGAAAATAATATTTGAGGGGTAAAATCTGAGTTAATCTGCAGGTTAGAGAAGGAATATATTGAAGTAAAAATGAGGTAATCAGTAATGGGCACTTAGGGAAAGTTTTCAGCATAAAATATGAGGTAATCTGTAGGGGAGCGAATGAAAATGTTCAGGTAAAACTGAATGTGAGGTAATCTGTAGAGAAGAGAAAAGAACATTTTGAGATAAATTTGAGCTAATAAGTAGTGGACAGGTGGCAAAATTTTTGAGAGTAAACCTGAGGTGGTCTGTAAGGCAGAGAATGAAGATTTGAGGTAAAATGAATTGTTGGGATTCAGGTGGGGAAAATTTTGGGGGTAAAACTTGAGATAACATGGAAGGGATAGAATATTTTTGAAGAAAATCCTGAGGTAATCTGCAGGGGACAGCATGAACCTTATAAGGATAAGATAGAGGTAATCAACAGAAATTGTGGTGGTAAAATCTAGCTAATCTGGGGGGGGGAAATTAACATTTTAGGGATAAAATCTGAGTTAATCTGTAGGGGACAGAATGAAAATACTGAGGGAATCTGTGGTGGACAGGTAGGAAAAATTTTGGGGTTAAAGCTTGAAATAATCTGTAGGGGAGAGAATAAACATTTGGAGGTAAAAATGAGGTACTCAGTGTGGACAGGTAGGAGAAGGTTTGGCAGTAACCTTAGAAGACACGAGATGCCAAGGGCTGTGGACACACAGCTGTGCCAGTTTGATTAATGCAAAAGGACAATCCAAGACTTGTCTAGCACGAGTATTTTAACTGGATATGTGTAAACACCTTTTTGCTATGTCCTGCACTTGGGTCACAACACCCCCAGGCAGCTCCAGGCTAGGGAAGGGGGGCTGGAAAGTTCCCGGTGGAGAAGGACCTTGGGGTGCTGATGACAGTGGCTGGACATGAGCCCAGGTGGGCAAGAGGCCAGTGGCCTGCATCACTGTGGCCAGCAGGCCCAGGGCAGTGACTGCCCTCTGTGCTGGGCACTGCTGAGGCACCTCGGGCGCTGTGTCCAGTTCTGGGCCCATCATGACAAGGATACTGAGGGACTGAAGCATGTTCAGAGAAGGGAACGAAGCTGGGGAAAGGTCTGGAGCACACCTCAGGAGTGCTGAGGGTGCTGGGTGGGCTCAACTTGGAGAAAAGGAGACTCAGGGGCTGCTCCATTTGCTCATCCCCAGCCTGGATTGATCCCCAGGGGGTTGTCCTGACCCAGGAACAGCACCAGCACTTGGTCTTGTTAAACCTCATGGGATTCCCATGGGCCACTTCTGGGGCTTGCCCAGGTCCCTCTGGATTGGCCTGTCCTTCAGTGTGTCACTGCACCCTCAGCTTGGTGTCATCTGCAAACCTGCTGAGGGTGCACTCAACCCCTTCCTCTATATTATTAATGGAGGTATTTAAATAACACTGGTCCCAATATGGACCCCTGAAGGACACCACTTGGCACTAATATCCATTGGGACACTGAGCTGTTGACCACAACCCTCTGGATATGACCATCCAACCACTTTTTTATCCATCTGATAGTCCACTCATCAAATCTCTCTCTAATTTATAGAGAAGGGTGTGGAGGACCATGTCTTTACAGAGACCTTTTACAGCTGTTATAAGTTATTACAAATTTTCATGCTTCTTTTTTACTTCTTTTCTTGTTACTGCTTTGTTTCAAGAAGCTCCTTGAAACTCCCTGAAATCTGTTTGATATGGATGATGGTCACATTCTCCTGTAGCATAATCAATTTGGGGCACCTGCCTCCCAGATAATTCATATATTTGATCCATACACTCCCTGTGTGCATTCATATTTTTGTTCTAGCAGGTGTGCTGCTTCAGGTCATTTGCTAAGGCTGGACACAAGCACACAAAAAGGACTTGGCTGTCATAGTTATGAGTGCAAATCATCTAGGTAAGCATAGGTCAGCCAGAGGAGACCTTGTGCTGAAAGAGTTAAACTAAAAAGCAATTTTTTCAATGCAAGTGGCATTCTCATGGTTGGCAGTAGTAGGAAACGAAAAGGGAAATAGTCAGCTCTGGGTCATGTTTTTCTCAACCCTTCTGAGCAGAGGTAGTGCGGAAAAACTTAATGCTAAACTTCAAATGAAGTAATGTTGAAACACTCTGCATGTGGATATAACCTCAGTTCTAACTGCAGTCTCTTAAAAGATTATGGAACAAACTCTCCTGGAAATTCATTTACCATCACGCTTAACATCTTGTTAAATGAGGAGTGCACCCTTATCAAGCTGTGTCAACTGGGAGGAGCAGTTGCTACACTGAGAATTAGGCTTGTCACTCACAGGGATCTTGACAGGGTGGAGAAATGGGCTGATAGTAACCCCGTGAAGTTTGAGTGAGTGAATGTAAGTCCTACACCTGGAGGGGAGTAATCCCTTGCAAACACACAGGCTGGGGCTGACTGTCTAGGAAGCAGATCTGCAGAAAAAAAATGGGGGATTCCTAGTGAACAACCAGTTCCCCATGAGCCAGTGGTGTGGCCTTGTGGTAAAAAAAGCCCATTGGCTTCCTGGGATGCTTTAGGTAGATGTAGCCAGCAAACCCAGGGAAGTGATCCTTCCTCTCTGCTGGGCACAGGTGAGACCACGTTTGGAGTTCTGTGCCCAGTTTTGGGCTCCCCAGGATAAGAAGGATAACAACATACTAGCACAGGAGTAATAGAAGACCACCAAGATGTTTGAAGATCTGGCATGTGACGTGAGGAAAGGCTGAAAGAGCTCAGTGTGTCCAGCCTGGAACAGAGAAGGTGAAGGTGAGACCTTACTGTGTGTTCTACTATTGAAAGCATGGACAAAGAAAATGGTTACAGAGAAGAAGGATGCAGACTCTCAAGATGCACAAGGAAAGGACAAGAGGCAACAGACACAAACAAAAGATCTTCCAATTAGATCTGGGGTAAAAACTTCCCACTGAGGATGGAGATCCAGCAGCCTCTTTGGGAACCTATCACTACTGGGGTGCCCAGAGAGGCTGCTGGAGTTTTTCAAAGCTTGACTAAGCAAGGTCCTGAGCAAAATCCATCTCACCTTGAAGATGGCTCTTCTGTGAACAGGAGACTGGGTGAGCAGACCTCTAGAGTTCCTCTCCAACTTGAATTGTTCTGTGATTCTATAGGGGGAGAAGGAGTGATATCATCTTGCATCCCCCATTAAAGATTTCAGCTTGAAGCCTCAGACTGCATTCCTACAGTCACGGGAACACAAGTATGTAGAGAACAGAACAGTGTGGAAAGGATGTGTTCCTATCTGGTCTAGCACATTCTGCATCGTGTTATAGAGGCTATTCCTGCTAGTAGTGCCTAGTGTCTCCTCCAGCACCACATCCACAGCTGGGCCCTTCTGTGCTGTGTTGCCTCAGACCGTCTTGTGTCTTTTTATCTAGCTGCAGATTTCCCTATTCTTGGGCTTCCAGGTTCTCTAGCTTGCTTGAAAAGGGCTCTTTTTCAAGCCCAGCTGACCTTGTTTCCTGCTTGCTCTTCTTTCTCCTCCCTTCCTTCCTGTTAGCCTGTTAGGTTAGCCTGTCTGCATTGACCAAGATTCCAACTTCCTTTTAGCATTCTGGTTCTGTGCAGTCCAAAGCCTTCCAGACATCAGCTAAAGATGCTTGGTACAGTGCCCAGCATGCTCTGTACATTTTTACCAGTGGCTCATTCTCTCAGGTAGTCTTTACAAGCATTACCTAAAATTTATCAGTTGTTAGCATAAGCCTGAATTCACAAGAGTTAATAGTACAGTGAAGACAGGATGGTGAGTCTCTCGAGCCCCTCAGACTTTCCAGTAATCCTCCTTGCTGTGAGGTAGTGGGATGCTGAAAATCAGCAGGAGTTGCTTGCAGCTCTTTGAGAAAGATTACTGTGATTTAGAGCTTGTGGAGTAAGCCAATAATACAGGAAAATTATAAGAATTTAAAGAGAAAGATAAATGAAGCTAATGAAAATGAAGCAAAATTCTAACACAAAGTAAATGTTTAAAAAAAAATCCAAAACATTTCCAGTCATAAATGAAGAAATGAATGAAGAAATAAACTGTCAGGAACAATAGGGAAGGCTGGGTTTTTCTCGGCTTAAAATCAGACCCGCCACATATCATGCTGTCAGTGCAAAGCACTTGCATCTTCCTATTCTGCTTTCCCAGCTTCAGGGCCAAGCGTCTCGCACAGCTGTGGTACCAGGCTGGAGCTTTTCTTCTCCTGTGATGCTTCTGGGCCCAGGAGCCCCAGGAGTAGGAACAAAACTAAAGAGAGCTGGTAGGCAGAAGACCTGTGGGTGTTAATGCCTCAGAAAGGCAAAGGCTGAAAAACTGGTTAGAAATCAAAAGACTAAATAGGTGGTGATGACATAGTAAAAACCATATTATGTCTTGGCTGCCCAGCTGTTTCTGGGGCCCTGGGAGAGGGGCATGGGATTAAAACAACCCATTTGAGAGACACAGAATTACAGAATATGCTGAGTTGGAAGGGACTCAACAGGATTATGGATTCCAACTCCTGGCCCTGCACAGACAATCCAACAATCTTACCCCATGCCTAGGAGCATTGTCCAAACACTCCTGCAGCTCTGGCAGCCTTGTGGCCATGCCCATTCCCTGGGGAGCCTGTTCAGTGCCCCAGCACCCTCTGGGGGAAGAACCTTTTCTGGTATCCAGCTTAAACCGTACCCTGGTGCAGCTCCAGTCGTTCCCTTGGGAATGCAGGGAGCGAAGAGATCAGTACCTGCACCTCCGCTGCTCCTCGGGAGGATGTTGAAGACTACGATGAGGTCTCCCCTCAGTCTCTTCTAGGCTGAACAAGCTGCTGGTGAGTTGTAACCACTAGATGGAACTCAAACACTTTGCATTATTTTGCCGATCGTCTGCAGGGAGTCCATCCTGATTTTAGGTAAGACTGTGGGTCTGGTAGCTGAATGTCAACACCTGTGCTCAGTAGCAAAGGGCTTTTATGGAAATACAGCAAGAGCTCCTAAAATATGGGTGAATAATTAATCCATTCCAGTGAGCAGGGATACTGAATATTTTATGTCCAAACCATAGTAACGTTATTGGTTCCTACTGAGTGGCACTAAAGCCTCTGATGACTTGATGGAGAGCACTGGGATACATCATCCATTAGACAGACCAGCAGCACATGATTTTGGGTAAGGCATTTAGCATGGCTGTGGCTTGGTTCCCCCTTTCCTAAAGTGAGTTTTGAAACTGTCTGCCTTAAAGTGTGCTTGAGCATCCAGTATGTTGTTCTTTAAACTGTTTAATTCTCCTTGCTGGGGTGCATCTTGCCAGGATACAGTGGCAGATGAAAATGCAGTCATCTACAACACAAATCCTACACTCTGCTTCCTCCAGTTTCTGAGACTCCAGACTTGTTTTCTTACAGCCTACTAAATAAAACAAACTAAAGGAGAGCTACCATTCATTTCTTAAAGGCTTAGAATATTTAATTATAATTAAAGAATAACCAGTATTATGAAGCCTAGAGGCCCCAGGCAAGATGAGCTCTTTGTTGTGCTGTATCTTGTACAAACAGAGTAAAAGGAATTCTTTCCCTTAAGCAGGTTACAGTCTTCTGTAGGAAAAAGTGTACGTGGGGACAAAGAAAGCAAGCAGTGTCCTAGTAAAGGCAAAAAAGCCATCACTTGACATAAGAGAATTCAGAGGTAAAAGAGTAGCTCAGCAGCTAGTGTAAAACTGGCATACCACCACTGATGCTGTGAGTTTACAGCCATTTATACCAGGTGAGGATATGGCCTAAGGTGGGGGAAGTGTCTTTCTTAATGTCAGATTCAAAGTCTAGCCTAGCATTGAAGCAGATCTTCTGGATCTTGATCACAAAGCTTTGTTTTCATGCATTTGCTTCCCCACTGGCCAGCCCCTGGAAGGGGGCTTTGCTTGTCTCAGATTGTGCTGCTCGAGGACTTAGCTGAAACATCATTGCACACAGCTTGTAGGAGTCCTGCTGGGATTTTAGATGGGCACGGAGTAATGTGGAGAAAGACTAGTTCAGATCTGAAACAGAAGAGACTGAAAATTTAATTCTTTTAAAGGAGTACCAGCTGGAAGGAGAGTAGAATTCTTGCTATTACCAAACAAATTTTAAAAATAGTTCATATTCTAAATATCGCATAATGATTAAGTACTGTCTTTTCTCACAAAATACAGTATCTGTAGCTGTTATCAGGTAAGTAGGTTGTGTGTTAATTGAATATATTGTTCCAGATGCATTAGCCACTTTCAAAGTCCATAGAGATTATTTTTCCTTACCTCCCTTGAGGTGATAGTGTAAATATATTAATAGTACCAATATACTTCAGAGCAATGCAGAGATATTTGATTTTTCAAGAGGGAGGGCAGGTGGCTCAAAAATATTTCTCAATAGTTATTTTATCATTAAAATAAAATTAAAAACCCAGAATTAGTGGTAATAATGGTGACTATTTGTCAGAGACTGAAATATTATAGTTTTATGAGTTAAACATTTTCCCTGCTTTTTGAAAGTGTGTTACAAAAAGCTGCAAAGAAGAGCACCACACCCTGCATGGACAGAAGCCCCAGATGCCCACTGATGAAGATAAGATAACAACACCGAGTCAGGGGACTTTCAGAACATACAACTTAACACCTCCCAAGGTGGGACACTGCAGCCCCGAGCTGTTGGCTGCTCGCATGAAGGGGAGGGGGGAGAAGAGGCCTTGGGTGTGCTGGAAAATCCTATGGCTTTATCCGGAGCAGAAGGGGAGACATGCCTGACATAGAGGCCCCCCAAAAACAGCCCCCTGAACACCAGAGCTGATGCAACAAACCCTCTGTGTTGCAAGGGACAGTGTCTGCAAAGGGAGGTACGTGGGCGTTTCCACCTGGCTCAGAACGTGTATTAATCCACGGTACTTTGTACTCGCCCCAGCGGCCCGGCCTGGCCCGGCCTGGCCTGGCTTGGCGGCTGGCATGGCGTGGCGGCGTGGCATGGCATGTGGCAGCATGTAGCCGCAGCGCAGGGCCATGGCACCGATGGGGGACCTTCACCAGCACCAGAAGAGCAGACGGAGAAGAGCAACAAGCCATCAGGAGCCTCAGACGGGTGATATGCTTCCATCTAACCCTTGTCGCCTCTTCCTGTCTCCCCCAATCCCCTCACGCACCCTTCTTTTCCTATCTCTTCCTTTTCTCTTTCCTTCTCTCTGCCTCTGTCGCTATTAAATAAAATTCACCAATTTTTTTGGCGACAACATCTAATCTCGTTTGATTTTAATCTCGTTTGGGGACATTTTAGAATCTTACATGTTATTTCCAGTTTATGCCCAGACTCTTAGCATTCTTGGCTTTTCTGGGTTTAAACCGGTTTGTAACATTATTCTGAGATAAAGACTCTTCCTTATCAATTTGTATTCATAAGCACCAAGAAACTAGTGAAAGTCATCAGAATATTGGAAATGGAGCAGGAAAACCTGCTCTGTTAGTAGGAGATTAATGGCTATTCTGACGTACAGTCCTTCAGAGAAAGAAGAGACAGATTTCTTACAAGTACATCTTGTCAGTTGTCCAAAGCATGCAAAGTGGTAGGGAAGTTAGTTCCTAATCTAAGTTTATCAGTTAATTGATAGGTTATATGAAATACATGAATTGATAGCAGAACAATCCAAATCTGTAACTTAAAAGTTTGTACAGTGTTGAGGCTTTTAGTCTTCCAAATTCAGCTTGGAGAATTGGAGGGGTTCAGCTGGGAGAGTAAAGCTGCAGAGAGATCATTACCAGGTGGGGCTAGTACCAGTCACACAAAAAAGGTACAAAAGAAGAAAGAGGATGAGCATTATCCATATGAAAAGCGCCTACTGATTCACAGACCAAGCCAAGAACATTGCTGTTCCCACTTTTGGCATTTCTTTCTGTCTGTGTGGTGTTACTCAAGCAAGAGACAAACCTTTTCTCAATAGAGGAAGATCAGTCAAATGATGTACTTGGATTGAGAATAGGTTGACAAGGAGTTTTTTAATTGGAGTCTTGCCTTGCAGGTGAATTCTGAATTTCCTGGCTTTGGTCAGTGTACTTCTTCTGTTTCACAAATGCTAACAACTGAACAAATCCATCTTCCTGGTCTTGGAAAAAAGCAGTTTGCCTCGGAGACTTTCCAATATTCTTGGAAATAAGGACATAAATGAAATGTAGAAGCAACTGACTTGTAAAAAGGGAGTAGCAGAGTTGTAGCACTCTTGGTATATAAGAGACTGTGCTTGTAATGATAAATTTTATTAATATGATATAAAGTAGCAAAACTTTAAAACAGTAACTAATACTTAGCAACTCAATGCTGATCCTCCTAAGAGTAAATAATAAATGCCCATTCCGCTGTTTCTTCACTTCCATAAAACTATATGCACTGACCATGCAGAAATAGTGTCCAGATTGATACTACTAACATGCATTCACAATTTGTGCTTTATTATAAAATCCCTGTGGTCTTGGTTGGAGACAGTTTTCCTAGACTTTGGGCTTGATTATCTTCTGTGATATGCAGGCATTTGTTTGTTGGAGGGCACAAGTTACTGATGTGCAACGTTCAGAAGTGATAAAGATTCTACATTTAGTTTAATCCTGTTCCATCTATTCTGGAATAATACTGCCTCCAGGAAGGGGCAAATATGAAATATGGAGTACGGTTGACTAACAAAGGTAAAACTGGAAGCTTTGGTCTGAACTGGATATCATAAAAAATAAAAGGTGGGCCACAAGTTTTGCTATGCTGTGATGACTGATGGAGAACAAGAGTGTGGTAATTGTTTGCAAGCCCTTCCTGGAAACCTCTTGACTGTTCCAAGATGCAGAAACTCATGTAATGTAGCAGTAATCAGCATTTTACCTGAAAAATGTTACCAGCATTCTCTTCTTGGAAGGCTGAAGTGATTGGGAACATGCTGCCAGCATTTACTCTGGACTAGGCAGTGATGTTTTCCAGGCATATAGCTAATCACCAAGCCAGTGTAATGTAGGACAGGTTAAACCCACAGCACAAAATTGGAATCAACTTTTGAAGTTTTTATTTTTCTGACAATTTTCCTTTAGATTTTATCATCGCTTGGAAAAGTTTTTATGTATGTTTATCTATCTAAATATCTCAAGAGCTTGTAGATTTTTTGGGACTTTTCTGCTGTGAACATCCCACGACTAAGTGGAAAGATGTCCTTGCCTATTGTTTGTCGTATGTAGTGCAGGGTGGTTCAGCAGTAAAGTCAGTCCAGCACCTCTTAGCACTCCAAGGACCAGGCACCATGGCTGGCAATTTAAACAGCGTCAGGGAACGTCCCCAGGCAGGGGAGCACAGCTGCCTGCCCCGTTCAGCCACTGGAATGCTCTCCTTGGTAGCACCTTTTCCCTTGTACCAACCAGCATGCACCTGAGCAAAGTCTGAGCATGGTTTGGGAGCTGATGTGGGACATTAAACCTCAAAGGAAGTTCGGGTGCCATCAGGCTGGCTTGGAGGGGTGATCTTAACAAGGATGTTGGCTGTCCCATGCCAGCAGTGTCCTGGGGACACTACATTTATCTGGTTTTACTGATGTTACTTGGGAGTAAGAGATACAGTTTGCATGCACCTGTGATATCCCACCCTTAAGGGGAAGGGAGCATCCAAGATTCGTAGATGCTCTTGGTCAAAAGGAACAGCAAAAGTCAGAGGGTCTGCAAAAATTCATGTTACTGAATTACACACTTGGCATGGAAATTGGTAGGTTAGTCCCTAACCTACTATATAAGCTCATGTCAGCAGGGGTTGGATAAAGGGCTAAGATGAAAAGGAAGAAAGGAGGAAAGGGAGAAAAAGAGATCACTAGTCCTTGTTCCAGTGTTGATCCAGCCCACAGGCTGCCCAGGGTCTTGGGGCACGCTGCATAGGCTTGATGAGGGTACCTTTTTATAGACAAGTTTTCCTTGCCCTGAAGACAGGGCTCCTATTTTCTGTGCAAATTAGTTTTTATGCACTGTCATTCTTTCAGACCTTTCTTGAAATGGTTAGGAGGGCTAAGGGGGTCTCGGGTTGATTTCCCCCTACACTCCACGCCTACTTCTCAGCCTCATTGCTGTGCTTGCTCTTTGCTGTGTTGTGCTTATCTCCAGGAACTAGAACAAGGGTGCTTGTCCTAGAGAAGTGCTGCCCTACCTCCACATGGCCCCCTTTTCCAGCCACACTTTGTTCTTTCCCACAACATGTTATTGTCTGCTATTTCCAACAATCCTTGGTTGGCTCCACAGCCATCTGGCTGTCAGTGTTTGAGATATACACATTAGCCCCTTACCTTCTGGGATTCTACAGCACTGGATGATTAACCTTGCTGGGAAAGGGAAGATTTAATCCCAGTTAAATTACTACAGTAACAAGGTTGCAGCACCTCCATTACCTGCAGTGCCCTGGGCATTTCTAAATGTCCCATCATGACAGGCAGTGTCCAGATGCAGGCTGTTTCTGCCTGGCAGTGGGCAGGAATGGTGGCAGTGGGCAGATGCTTTGCATCCAGCAGTCTCCCTCATGACTTGTGCCACATGCCAAGACAGCATATTTTTTAGCATCGCATGCATGGACAAACATAGACTTTTGCAGTACTGAATGTGTGTGTGATGTAATTGACTGGGGTTCTTTGTGAACATTTGCATGAATGAAGGGAATGAACCTTTCTCCTGTCCCATAGTCTGTGTCACCCCTGGGCTCCCGGTGACACTTGCCAGCTTTGTCTGCTCACAGATAAAGCACACCAGGCTTTCTCCAGGGCTTAGACTTTCTCCTACACTGTAGACAGGCCAGCAAATTGGCCCCGAGACATGTCTCTTGGCTTTCAGCCCTCTCCAGCTTAGGAGAAGCTAACAGATGTTCTGCTCTGAGTTCATTACAGGTTTCCAGGCAGGGGAAATTAGCAAAGTCTCTTTAGCACCTGCCTTTTCCAGCTGAGGAGGAGTCACATGCAGAGGACCTCCTCAACCCTGCCTATCTGATCTAATTTGGGCATAGGTCCCTGTAAGTTCACTGCCTAAACTGTCCCACCCCTTTGCCACTATGGCAGTCCCAGCTGGCCCTGCCTTTTTTGCCTAGGGCAAAATGCACTGGCTGTGCTCAAGAAGTGTTGCTTCAGAGAATTTGCAGTTGGTTTAGATGAGGAGTCAGAAAATAAAAAAACAAGCCAACCCTCTAAAGTCTTCATAGAATCACAGGTCAGTTTGAGAGAGACCACAGTGGGTCATTTGGTCCCATCTCCCTGCTCCAGCAGACACAGTATTGTATCTGGATGGTTCTGGAATATCCAATGAGGAGACTCCACACCCTCTCTGCTCTCTGTTCAGGGCTCGGTCACTGCCCAGGGAAGAAGTTCTGCCTCCTGTCCAGGTGGAACCTCCTGGGATCAGTCCCTGCCCGTTCCTCTGGTGCCATGGCTGGGCCCCCAGAGCAGAGCCTGGGCCCTGCTCGGAGCCCTCCCTGTAGACAGGGACACCCAGGGCTGAGGGCCCCTCTCAGCTGGGGCTCCTCTCGAGGCTGAACAGCCCCAGCTCCCTCAGCTTTTCCTCGTCAGGGAGATTGGCCTAATCAGCTCCAGGTCTTTCATCTCCGCTGGCCCTGCTCCAGGAGCTCTGTGTCCCTCCTGTTCTGAGGATCCCAGAGCTGGCCACAGCACTCCAGATGTGACTCCCAGGGCTGAGCAAAGGGGCAGGATCACTCCCTGACCTGCTGGCACTGCTCCTCCTGATGCACCCCAGGATTCCACTGGCCAAGTCCCCCAGGGCACTGCTGGCTCATGGTTCTGTCAATCAGTTGCCATGGTTACTTACTTTTTTTCAAGCCTCAGGTTCTACAGCCTAGTAATTGCATGAAGGGAGCCCTGGTGGTGTAGTGGGTAAGCACACGGCATAGCAAATTGCCGAGGCTCAGGTTTGATTCCCGGCTAGGCTGCTCCCCGGGCAGGCAGTGCTCATTAGCCCTGCAAGGGGGCAATCTGCCTACCTCCTGAGGAGGACCTCAGCTGCCACTGTCCAGAATCGCTTTGGCCCGGCAGATTGAACCTCGGGATTAAAGGGTGGGCTCAGATCTGCGCGCCCTGTGTCTCACCTAAAAAATCCAGTGTGCAGGCTGGAAGGTCTGAAAGGAAAGAGGCTTCCCTGGATCTTCGTACGCAAAGGCTGGCCAGCAAAAAAAAAAAATTGCATGAGAAATTTTGTTCTTGCTTTAATATAAATAATAATAACAGCTGCAGATAAAGGCATGGAATTACTGATTCTAGGAGGCAAAACAAGAAAGGCTAAAAACCCCAACAGAGGCAGATGCATGGACGTGCAGCAAGGGAGGATGACAGCTGGCTGGGCCATGTCCCGGGTGGTGTGTCCCCACACCAGGTCATCTGATGAAGAACAACCTCAGCATCAATTCATGTGACAAGGGCCCATGCCTGACCCAGTCATACAAGGAGCAAAAGAAACACCATCCCTTCTGCCAGGCCTTGCACTGAAGGTCAGGTGACACAGTTACGCAAAGAGGAAGGTCTCTTCTTCCTCTTCCTCTCCCTTGGCTGTGTCACCTTGTCTGGCTCCAGTGCAGGCAGAGTGGTAATGCTGGGGTTTGAGTGGGAGAGTTACGAGAACTAAGAGGAGAGAGCTGGAGGCAGAGAATCACAGGTCTCTCCTTTGGCAAAGCAACATCACAAACTAAGTTTTGCTGGTGATGTTTTCGAGCTTGTTGGTTTTAAGTAAGTGTCTACATGGGGAGCAAACCCTTCATCAGTGATCAACTATTACCATGTTTGGTAGGTTTGTAACACTGTTAAACTGAGCATAGCAAAAGTATGTTCTGTAATGTGAAACAATGCCTTTGCAGTTCTTGCTTATTTCTAGTAAATTCAATATTAGCAATGACATCTATAAAAATACCTTTATGCCTCCTTCTTTCACCACTAGAATATTGCTGAGAATCAAGATGATGCTATTAGAGTGTCTAACAGTGGAGTGGTGAGTTGTAGGAGACTCTTACCTGGGATGTGAAAGGGTTAACTCACACGGGACGGGCTCTGAACTAACAAGGGATAGCAGTTTTCTGAAGTTGGTGTTACTGAGCCTCAAACTGTTGGAGCTTGGCACAGGAGTTATCAAGGGAAAATTATAGGGCCTGTGAAATATATTGAGGTGGACAAGCTAATCACAACAAAGGTAGGGTTTGATGAAGTTATTGGAGCTTATTTGGCTTTGTGCTGATATAAATTCTTCAGTGCTGAGCTACTGGCCTTAGCACAATAGATGCCATGGTCCTGTAACTGTTTGCACCGGCAAGAGCCAGACAGCACCATGTCCTCCACTGCCTTGGAGCTGTGATGGACCTGCCACAATAACATGAAGCAGAAGCAAATACACCGTAAGCACAAATGGGACAGCCTGGAATGTATGTTTGCATGACATTGGCTAATTGCCTCAACTCCTGCTGCAGTCAGTGGTGACAAAGAGATAATTCACCTGTTCCTCTGACCTTTTACAGACACCCGCAACAGGATGAGATGAACTTCAGGCACTAAAGAGAGATCTTTCCATTTCAGTGCCACAAAGTGATAGGGAAACAACTGATTTGGACCCCCAGCTCTATTGATTGCAATGAATGTTTTTTTCTTGGTGCCCAAAGCATAATTAAACCCTGTTTGAGCAAGGAAAGGGTATCTGAATTTCGTATTGTTTTTTCCTACCTGGAATTCTCCTTGGCCATATGAAGTATGGGCAACTACTACATGAATTCATAGAGTTAGGAAACTTAGGAAGTATCCTGGTATCAGAACAAATAGTAAGAATATTAATATGGAAATGAATCATTCAGATTGTGTGAATGGAAAATGATATAAATTGAACTCTGGAAAGACAAGATTAATGGGATAAATTTGACATTACAACAGTGATCTCTGTATTCAGTGACTGCTCCATATACTATGCCAAAGACAACTCTATATGGGCTACTTTTGACATACTTACTGCAAGACTTTGTGGCAAATGGAAAGAGAATCCAACAAATGGTAATTAGCCACATTATATCATGGTCAAAACAAAGATTAAACTCTCCCATTTAAAATCAAATCAAATGCCTTGTAATACGACACAGATAAATACTTAGCAATTATGGGATGCAACATCAGTGCCTGTAGGCAAATACAGAACAATATATTTCTAAGGGCAGACACTCGAGAGACTATTTATTTAAATTGCACGAAGATTTACACTGCACTAATCTCATTATGAACCATACATAGGAAACATGGGTTGCAGCACATTATATGACAAAATTGGACCTTAAAAGATTGTCACATTCACAAGGATCTTCTCCTAAATAAAGGTAGCAAGACACTTTATATATCGCAATACTTGGCTCCAGAAAGTAATGCTGTTAGAAAATATTAATGCTGTTAGACCTGTTTAACAAGCAATTTGTCTTCCAGGATTCATTTTTCAATTGAAAATCATCATTAACACCTGTCAGATCACCATAAAAACATGTTCACCTTTCAAATCATGTGACCTGATTTTATTATAACTTATGTGCATTCTGAATTTGTGTCTCTGAGGGTGGTAAATTAAGCGAAAAACTAAACCTTTTATCCCACTCTATGATAATATCTACTTCCCATGCTGTATTTTTCATCTGTACATGCTCAGCTGCTTTACCACGACTCTAGTTTTGTTTAGTGGGAAAGCTGTAACAGAGAAGGGAACTCATGTGCAAATTCCCCCATCAAAGCACTGAAGCCCAGGTTTTTGTGTTCCCTGGTCTCTGGAGGTAGGGGTGGCACTGTTGTACCACTGCTGATGCCACTGTGACAGTCGTAGGTCTGGCACTCTGGGGTTGGCCAATGCTTTCAGGCACATTGGATCAAATTTGTGATCAGCAGTGGGCAAAGTGGCAGCTTTGATTTAAAATCATGTGCCTATTTGAAAGGATTGAGGAGCTGTTCCTGTCTCTTTTATCAGCTGCCCATTGCCATTTGAAGGACAATTGCCCAGCTGGGCACTTCACCCACTTTGGCACATTGCATCCAAGTAATAGTGATATTTTTATAGAATTGTCAGACACGTGGATCTGTCTGTCTTCATCATGCCACATCAGCAGTCTTCCGTGATCCTGCGATTGATTCTGATTGGGAAAAGAGGTGAAAAATCTCGTCAAAAACAGTTTCTGATTTTTATTTTCATTTGGATTGAAGCTTTTCTTTCTTGTGTAGCACACATATATATCCAGAAAAATAAATTTTCTTAAGCAAACTGAAGAAAGTCTTGTCACTCATCAAGCATTCATGGCACTGACCTCTAGAGTTTTAAGTGATTTGAGTTTTACACAAACTAGGAAGCAACTTTTCAATCAGCTTCTCTTTTTTCTTTGTAAAATAATGTGGCATTTGGCATCAAGCAAGGCATTTTAAATAGAGACAGCTGGTGGCAAGTGTTTTCAGGGAGAAAGCCTGAACTTGTGATTTTCCTCACTTTCCCTCATTGCAGATTTGGTATCTTTAAACCATAACACTTTTTTATTTTGTTCCCCTATCCTTTCCTCTATCTTGTGTTGGTTGGACTTGCTGGCTGGTGGTCAGCTAGAAGGGTTTGGGGCTTAATAAACAATATAGAGGCCAGACTGTTCAATTGGGATCTCTGGAGACAGAAGTATTGTAGATACTAGACTGGGGAAAAAAAACCCAAAACCACAACTATGCTATTTCTGTTGCAAAGATATTTGGGGGTTTTCCAACTTGTAAGAAGGTTTGAGAAAGGACTCTCTGTGTCTTGGGAGATCCATCTGTGGGAAGGTGTACCAAGGAGGGACATCTAGAACATGCTCTCTTCACCTCTGCTCTCTCTGCAGGTTTTGATGGCAAACACATCTACCTGTGAAGCACAAGGATTCAGCCTTATGCATGTTTTTACCCACTCTGCTAGTGAGAGATTTGGAATCACAAAGTAAGAAAATCCAATCCCTTATCTTGGTTATAAAGAGCTGTTAGAGTTTTCATCAAATATAATAAATGAAATAGAGCGTCCATCTCCCAAAAGGAACACACATCATCTCAGAAAATCAGCTGCACGTGGGAAGTCTCTTACTGATGAACTTCATTTTCAGTACTGGATGATCAAGTGGGGGGGGAATTGTGTGGGGCTTTTTGTTGTGTTTGGTTTCATTTGGGGTTTTTTGTTTATTATTTTTAATTATCATTATTATTTAAGGCATCACGCCATCAGTGTCAGAAAATGGCTTAAGCAGCAGTACCCCCAAAGTCCAACCTTGGCATCGAGAGGCAGTAGATTTACTTGCACAAATATTGTCCACCTGAAGACGCTATATTCCAGAGAGGAACCAAAGGTAAAGTACAGCCTTGGTACCAAATTCCTTTGACGTTGAAATTCATTCCTTTTCACAGCCTGTGACATGCCAGTTTTGTCCATTGAAGAGTGTGATGCAAGATGCCACAGTTTGCTGTGGCTTCCTCTTAATCTGGGCAGATAGCCAGGATCTCTCTTGTAGACAGAGGTAAAAAATGGAAAAATGAGTTTTTATGTGTCAAGAGCTGTTGGTTTTAATTTTGGGAAGCATATTTCTAATAGCAAAATGGTGGGCATAGTAGATGTGGTTTTTCCTGTTAGCTTTTTGCTTTTTAAATAAATGAGCACTTGGTTATGGACAGGAGGGTAGATGAAAGGAAAAGAAGGGGCAGTTTGTTTTTGAGAAGTTTTAGAGTTGCTACTGGACTTTTTTTCAAAGGGGGTAGCTTTAGGAACTAATGTTCCCAAAGTTCTTAAAGATTAGAATAGAATAGAATAGAATAGAATAGAATAGAATAGAATAGAATAGAATAGAATAGAATAGAATAGAATAGAATAGAATAGAATAGAATAGAATAGAATAGAATAGAATAGAATAGAATAGAATAGAATAGAATAGAATAGAATAGAATAGAATAGAATAATTTCAGTTGGAAGGGATCTGCAATTGCCTGGAATCTGTATATGACCAGGTAGGAGATGAACCCACTGGCCACATGAGCTGGACCCCCAGAGGACCAACACATCTGGAAGTGTTTGACCTTTGCATCCTTCACCCAGATGAGATCTCTTTACAAAAGCAAGCAGCCCAAAGAGGCATTGTGTAGAGCTGCATCAGAAGGTGTGAATCACTGTCTCTCTTTACTGGGTGCACTGAAAGGCAGCATTTATCTCCCATTAGGTGTTCGAGGCAGATGATGGAGCTCAGAGCACTCCTGAAGATGGAGGACTGTGCTGTTGACAGCAGCCAGAGGGTGGTAGCACTGCACAGCTCCTACGTGTCTGTCCTCCTCAAAGTATGGTAAAAAATCGCTGCATTTCTTCATTTCTTGTGAGGAAAAGAAGAAAGAAGAGGTGAGGGTTTTTCAATGACGAGGAACTTTTACAAAAACATCTCGTTTTCTTAGGCCCTAAAAACATTATGCTACCTCAGACTACTGCTGGTGGCAATTTTCCGAGCTTCTACTTTTTCAGAGAATGCTCCTTTTGATATGACAGCCATAGGCTGTCAGGCATAGTTTCTCTGCCATGGCATATAACTACCGCAAACAAATGACCCCACCATGATAGTGCTCATATGCAGCTTCCAGGCAATCACAGGTCCTGTCCGACTGAGATACTCCATTCCATTCTATTCCCTTCTATCTCTAAGGACTTTGAGAATGTAACAATATTTGGTGTTGTGGAAGTCTTCTGGTATACACGTCTCTCCATTTCTGTAGTTTTAAGTTACCTTAACTTTTCTGAAAGTTGGAAAATTGAGGAAATTAATTGGTGAAGGGCACAAACCACACAGCTAGCATCAGAACACTGTATACATGTGTACTTGTGCATATAGTGGTGTGTCTGACTTAATATTACTTAGTTTGTAGTTTAAAGCATAGACGATCCAAAGCTCACAGCTTCCAAATGTCATTTTACATGACATTATGTATTTAAGTGCTATAAAAAATAAACTTGGGCTGCTGAAATCAGTCAACTTTTCTTTTTCTCTCCTATGCCACTGAGAACTGTGTGCCCCTGTCTGCTCACTCCCCTTTCAAGTTGCATTTATCGTAGTAGTGTAAACCAGAATAATGTGCTGGCCTTGCTGTGTGACCAACACATTGGGAGGTGGCTTCACTGCTCTGAGCCTCAGTTCTCCCATAGGTGAAACAAAGGTAATGATGCTCTGTGGAGAGCTCAGAGATCGCCAGCTGCTGTGGAAGAGACAATAGTGTGATGGTAATTACCCAGGCACTGTAAGGCCCCACGTTTGGTGCCATTTTTTTGTCTGTCTTCTGACACTTTCAAACGCTGCCATGCACACTCTTCACTGTGTTTTTTCTCCCTCTCCACTGCTGCTCTTTCTTCTCTTGCTGCTACGTCTCCTCTCTCCCATAGGCTTCTCTCAAGAAAATCTACTTTGTCTATTGACCCATTTTTCTCCCTTTGTGGGATTCTGATTTGTCACTGCCTTTCCCTTAATAACCGTTTGTATCAATAGTTTCTTCACCACCATCCCCTTTCCTGTTCCCCTCCTCTGAAATTCTCCTTTAGCCCTGACACTTTCTCTAGAAACAGCCTCAGGCTATTTCTAACCTTCCTTCTCTCATCAAAGTGCTTAAAAAATCAGCTCACTTTCTTCTCTTGGCAGGAAGGCTGCTGTGGTTCATAGGCCAGGCTGGGAACCAGGAGCTCCTGGTTGGTGTTGGTGGCACTGCCACTGAGTCACCACCCGGCCTTTGGCACATCACTCGCCCTCTCTCCTCTCCTCGCTTTAAAATAGAGCAGTACTCGTGTGCTTACCACACATGGATGTTGTAAAAAACTTAATTACCGCTTGTAAGATGGTATCTAAGAGTGAAACATGTCTTTATCTCTTGCAGTGGTAGTTGTGACCACTGCAATCTGCACTTAGTTCAGGCCCTGGCATATGGAAGTGTCTTCCCCAGGCAGCTAAAGCCTTCCTTTTTCCTGGTCACAAAGGTCCCTGTGCCATAGTTCTCTGACACATTCTCCTCTCCCTGTCTCTGCCCCCCTGACATTGCTGGTGAGACCTCTCCTGAACAAAAATCCTGGTCCTCATCTCAACTGCCTTTTCCATCTTCACCAGTTGCCTTGCTCTTCCCTTTCTCTACAGCTGACAGAACTTGTTCAAGCTGTCCTCCCTCCTCCCCTTCCTGGGTACCCTCTCAGCCTGCCTTGATGGGTACAACCCAACACAGAGCCTCAGCCTCCCTGGGCAGCAGCTGCAGGGACAGCTCTGGTGAGCTGGTGGCCACCCTCGAGGTGGGAAGGGGTAGTAAACCCCATGCTGGGCAGGCAGCAGTGGTGATCCCACCACTATGTAAGTAGCAAACCAGGTCAGGCCTTGGCACACAGGTCCACCCACCTCAGCACCTCTTCCCAAGCTAATATTGGGGTCAGCTCAAATTTCCGGTCTTAATTATGCCACTCCCTACACCAAAGAAAACCATCAGCAACCTGGGCTGATTATTACCTCTTTCCTGGGAGAGGGCAATCTGTTTGCTGTGATGGAGTGTCTGCAGAAGCTGCAGTCAACTCTTCTGGGTGCAGACCTGCCTTTGGGAATGAGAGACAACAACAGAAATAAAGGCCACTTCAGATCAGGACAGTCCAAACCCAATAGGAACAGAAAAGTTGTTTATCTTTAGTATTCTTCACTAAAATCTTTTTCTTTGGAATGTATCTGGCTGTATCTGAGCTCAAGGTATAAAAGGACATGAGGATGGAGTAAGATGAGTGAGTGGAAACTGCTGCTCAGCCAGGGAGAGGCTACTAACTCTCTATAATGCATGCACTCTATATCCATAAACGTCAGGCATGATTTAATAGGCTATAAAATCCTACATCATGATGCCACTGGAACTATTGAAAATAAAAGCAGATAAATCACAATTCTGTGCAACAAGCTGTACTCATGTTGCTATTTTTTTTCATCTACCGTAGTTTCATTGTACCGTTTGGTGAGCATACACAACTCTCAGCCTTGAGTTTCCACTTCCTTCTCAACTTCCAAGCTTTAGTTTTCACATCAGCCCACTGGCTTTGCAGCTGTGTGCTGGCCCCAGAGTCTGCAGAACTGCTCAGAAAGGTGCTGAGCTTCCACAGGCTCAGTTTTTCCCCCAGCAATACCAGGGGACACAAGACCATTACGAGCAGATTGACTGCTGTTGCTCATATAATATTATTCCTCACATTAGGTTATGAGCATTAAATCCACTAGACAATTTTTATCTGGCAAGAAAACAATTTGTGTCACTCTTTTACTGCCAGCAAGATACAGAGTTACAATGACACAGATGACAGAGTGTGCACCACAACTTGGAACGGGCACGACAGCTGTAATCCTGTCACTCTGTGGAGAAAATGATGCTGAAAAAGGAGGGAGTGAGTGGTGAGACAGGGAAAATACTACTAATAGAGAGAACAGGGTTTTTAGAAAGGTTTGCTTCACTTCTGCAGCTAAGGTGACTGAACCGGAGAAGTAAAAATCAACCATAGTACCTGCAAAACATAAATAAATTTGGACTTACCTTACATAGAATTTGACCACTGTCCCTTCAGTTTCTATTTTTTCTTTATTTTTGTTAAAAATGTTTTATAGTAACAGAAAATAACTTGATGATTTTTCTACTTTTACCTTGAGTTACATCATATATCTTAATGCTTCTTAATTGTTCTGGTCTACATCATTTAATTACATATGAAATAAAAAAGGCAGGTGGTAAAGCAAAAAGGAATAGAGAAATAACAGAAGAAGGAATGAAAGAGAAGAAAGAAATTTTTCAGCATTTGAAATTTGTCAGGAAAGTTTGAAAACATGTACTTTAACAAGACAAAATCTGGAGGCAGATAAGAAAATGCACACACATCCAATTTAAGGACTTTTCCAAAGTAATTTTTCTCCTCAAAATCCTGTGATTTTGAGGTAAGATGCAACTAACTCATTATTTTGAATTCAAGAGGTTGTAAATACTGACATGCACTTCACTGTTCTGGACTGTGAAAGAACAAAACACAAAGTTAATAGCTTATGCCTAAAATTGGGAGCTGGGCATCTACTGCTTTGCAGAATTGTCCTCCAAAAATCCTGTTTTTGGTAACCTTTTCTGCATTCCCTTACTTACTGGTGCTTTGCAGAAATGATGAGCTCACATCCACAGCAATTTCTCTGTGGCATCAAGGACCTTGATCCCTGCTCTGGCTGTGCCCGTGCCTGACCCTGACCAGCACAGCCCTGCCCCTGTCACTGCACGTCTTCGGGTGATGCCAGGAAGTTCCTCACATATCTGCAGAGATTTAAATTCCATTTAAACAACCAGCCCTGCTAAAGTAGGTTGAGTGGGGAGATTTTGCCTGGTGCAGCCCAGCCTCTTACCCCAGCTCCTCTACAGCTCCCTCCTACTGACCTTCCCCTCCCTGTTCAACCCAGGCTCAGGGACCACTCTCCCTCCTCCCAGGAGCCTCTGTGCAGCCTGCCCAGCCTTGCTCATCTCCAGCCAAAGGCAGAGGTACCCTGCTTTTACTCCTTGGTCCTTGCATGCCTGCTGGCCCTTCCACAGATTTTGCTGGGGCAAGATTCCATAGTGGCAGGGCAAGGAGTGGCCCCTGGCCAAGCCTCCTGTCTCTTTGAAGGTGAGCAAGAGACGCTGCCAGCATGAGCTGAGGGGAGAAGCTGTGTCTGTGCCTTTGAGGGACCACAAGATTCCAATTTAAGGTATCCCTGCCAGTCTCCATCTGCTTGCACCATCGTCAGGGAAACTGAGCTGGCTTTAAACAGAGGGACACACATGCATGAACATACAGATTATGTATTCCTGTGCCTTTTCACAGTACTAAAGGCAGCTGCTGGCACAGTCAAAGGAGGGTGTGCCGTGACTTGCACAGCACAGCAGTGTGGGATGGGGTACTTCTACATCTTTTACACTCTTAGCCCTGGAAGTTTTGCTTTGTGGCACCACACTGCAACCAAAACACTAGGAGAGGTAGAAAAGGACTTGACTGTAACCACCTCGTGGTGCCATGGGACTGTTCACAGTGACATGAGAGGGGCCTGTGGTCCCAAGCAGTTTGGACTAACCTGACAGTCAGGTTTAGCTTTTGCCAGGTTGGTGTCACTGGAGTCAATGCTCTCAGGAGCTCTGTCAGGGCCACTCACTGCCTCATTTTTACGTGCTACAACTTGAGCATATGTGCCAGGAGTAGCATTGTCAGCACGTGTCTAAGCAGTGACTTGTGCAATGGAGTCCACTTCTCAAACATGACTATAAACTCGTCTCTCAGAAAATGCTGTGCTGCTTTGAACAACAGTACAATTCTCAATTTCCCATCCCCTTTCTCAAACACAAGAGTCACGCTTGGAGCAATAGAAAACTTTCTCTCGTATTTACAAAAGCAATACACTAGATGATTCAAAATAATACAAATATGTGACAATGTGTGAGGGTGACGTGGCTTAGACCATCAAGAATGACGTTCAGCGTTATTTTCTTTTACATATATTTGCTGCTGGATGAATAGGTGTCATACCAGGATTTCTGCATTTCTATTTTGGCTGTTGTGGTTTCTGAAATGGGAAAGCTATGTGAGTGCCTAAGAAAACTATACAAGCATCTTTATATCAAAATGCCTGCAGCTTTGGGGAATGCACAAAATTCCTATTTTGACTTAAAATCAAAACAAAATAAACTTTTAATCAAAATCATTATATTGGTGCAAATCCTATTCATAGAGCCAGACCATGGAATCTCATGTAAGATTAGAATGTCAGATGAACCAATTTTCAAAAATGCAAATAAAATGGATATAGCATTTCTCACTCTAACACTGCAGACTGCATTTCATAACTATTCCAAAAAAGTCAAGGATTTGGGACTTCTACCACAAGAAACCTGGCTGAATCCTGGAAAAAGGACTTGCCTGATAACATGAAGTGAAAGCTAATCTTACTGCAAATGATGAGAAGCAGCATGACTGATGCACACTAGGGCCATAAAACTCACTTTGGTTTCAAAAACCAATTTGGTAAGGGGAAAAGGAATCATAGAGCTAAATGTGCAATGGGAATCACTTCGACAGCACCTCTGTGTGCCAACCCTCATGGATTTATTTCCATTTAGCCCTCAAGACTAAAAAACTGGTTGCATTCTAGCATCAATATGTCCTTGCATGTTCTGTGAATTTACTGTCTCCTACTGCACTTTGTTGCTTAAGAGCTTGATTCCTCATTTTGGAAAAGTCATCTCTGTTGAGGCCCAGTAATGTCAGCAGACCCATGAAGTCACATTTGAATCTGCTCAAACACCAAAAGACAAAAATAAAACTAGTAATACAGATGAGGCAAATAAGTGAGCACTAAATGAGTCAGTTAAGTTGTGCTGGGGAAAGATAAAGGGAAGATGATAACAGAGGAGAAGCAGTAGAATGAATTACTGATAGCTGGGCACTGGGAATTAATGACTGGTTTGAAAATAAAAAGAGGAAAGGAAAAATACTACTATGAACAGATGCTTCTTAATAAAAGTCAATGATTATTGTAAACATCTGAGGTGCTGCTGTACACTGCTGAAACCAGAGAAATAGTACACAAAAGAAGGAATGAAAACCTTGGCTTTCAGCTGGATGTAGGTACCCAAATGTCTAAGTCCTTTGGGAAAAGGGCTTCAACATTCTTCTGGGACATATGAAAAACCCCTAGCCTGGCTGCTGTGCAAGTGCAAGTAGGAAGACACTGGGAATCCTATGGCTGTGAAAGAGGCCCAGGTGGCAGAGAATCAGTGGAAGCTGCTGGGCAGCTGCACTGCTGTGGGCAGAAGATTTTAAGTCCCAATGAAAGGGTGGTTTGTCGCCTTTACTTCAGGGTTTGCTGTTTTCAGGGACACACTTTAGGCTAGAAAATGCCAGACTTTTCAGACCACTATGAAAAAAACATACTTCAGTCTGTTAGTGTCCCCCAACACGCCATTCACCTTCCCTTTCTGGGAGAGCCCAAGGCAGGAGCTTGGCCTCACTTCACAGGCCATAGTACCTTTTGCCTGTATTAGTGTTGCTGATATCTATCCGAAGAAAAAGTTAGGGGAATTCTGGCTGGAGTGTTGATGACGTTCTGCCAGATCATAAATCCTACTTTTAACTAATGGGTCCTCCCTGAAGATAAGCTAAGCAGTAGCCTCTAGGTGAGAGGGAAAGAAACTCACTGGGAGCCTGTTCAAGGTTAAATACAAGCTAATGGACTTCCTTTCCGCTCTGTGCAATCTCCACGTGGCACAGATCTAAAGGGGAGATGACAGCTGGACGAGCTTCCTCCTTACTTTTCCAGAACAACTGTCCTGCAACCATGGACTACCCTGCACACCAGGAGATTTGGTAGCATTTTTCTTCTCTTGCCCAGAGCAGCAGGCAGGACCTTAAGGTCTGAGGTCTCAAGAGACAGAACTAATGAGGATCTGCAAGAAATCAGGGCAGAGAAACAAGGGCAGAACCAAGCAGAAAAGCTAACACGTGACACAGGGTTTGGCCCTCCTTGTTCAAAGGGTTCAAAGGAGTTCTCGTGTCACAGTGTGTAGCATCTAGCCAGCATGGCTGAAGCATACCTGCTTCTGTTGGCACCGGCACACCACAGGGTGGGGTGGGGTGTTTTGTCCAGCCACATTTCCTTTCCAGCTTTCTTTCAGCTGCTTCAGTGGGATTGACTTGTGACTGAACAGGTGCTGCAATCATGCCTGTGGCCTTCTCTACACATTCACCATTTCTTTCTTTACCTTTTCTAGTTTCCATACTTTGCAGTCACATTTAGTGAGGTATTGGAAAAAAACAAACAGAATGAGCTAGAAGAGAACAGCTCTAACACAGGCTGTAGTCTTGGAGAGATACTTACAACCATCCATACTGGTTCAGAGGCTTGAGGGGATGGATCAAGGCCTGTATTTGTAAGGGCCATTAATCAAAGTGCAAGGAAAAGCAGCTATGTGATCTCAGAAGGAACAGATGTTGAAACTCCAGGCAGAAAAAAGAAACCTGGGACACACAGCTTCACCAGAATGTCTGTGGAGAAAAACAGGTTGCAATGGCACTGCAAGAGGAAACACTGAGGACACACAGGACCGGATCTGATTCAGAGCCATGTCAGGTGACAGAATCTGTACAAGCCTTTGAGGCAGTTTGGAGACAAATGAAATTGTGATGGGATTTTGGCTGCATTCACAAAGGATCAGGCCCTAAATGTGGGTATCCATGGGCTGAGGAAATGACCAGTTGAATGGGTATCAAAGAAGACCAATGACATAAGTTATTAAGTGGCTGCAGGGACTGGTTAATGAAGGGAGATAAAAAGAAAGGATGGTAGTGACTAGGAAAATAAGTGATACCTGTGCATAAAACACAAGGAGGAGCCATCGAGGAGAAAAACTGTTTAAGGGAGTACACAATATGGATGTAACCAGAAGTAATTGGGTGAAACTGGACAAATGAAAATATAGGCCAAATATCTTCCTGACCATGGGACTTTTTGGGACTTCGTGGGACTCCAAAAGAAAGAGGTGCAAGTCCCATTACCTGAGGCATTTAAAAGAAAAGAGAAATCATACAAGTGCTGTAAATCCTCTACCATTAGGAGAACAGAGTAGATAACCTAACAAATCTTTTCCACCTCAAATTTCTATATTTGCTATAAAGAATCTCAAAAACCTCCAAACTTCCATGAGACAGAGAACAGTAACCTAGCTCTTGGGGAAAGCCAGTGGTAATCATGTAGGTAAAAAGGCAAAATATCACGATAATGAAACTGAGAGGGTAAGAGGGGAGAGGCAGGCAATGTCCTGTATTTGGCATTCAGTTTTGGACCCCTCACTTAAAAAAGGACATTGAGGTGCTGAGGTGTATCCAGAGAAGGGCAACAAAGCTTGTGAAGGGCCTAGAAAACATGTCTTACAGGGAATAGCTGAGGGAGCTGGGGTTGTTTAGTCTTGAGGAGGCTCTGGGGAGACCTCATTAGTCTCTACAACTCCCTGACAGAAGGGAGCTGGTCTTTTCTACCATGTCTGCAGTGAGAAAAAGAGAGGAAATGCCTTATGCTGAGACAGGGGATTTTAAAACTGGATATTAGAAAAAAAATTTTCACTGTGTGGGGGGCATCAGGCATTGGAAGGGGCTGCCCCGGGAGGCAGTGAAGTTATCACCCCTGGAGGTACTGAAAAGGCATCTGGATCTGACACCAAATGATAAAGTTTAGTGATTGAGGGGATAAAGTAGTGCTGGGTTGACAGTTGGGCTGGATGATCTCGAAAGACTCTTCCAACCTTGATGACTCTACTTCAGCAGTTCAGCTGTGCTGAAGAAAGGCAGTAAATATGAATCCTTCATTGTTGAGTTGGTCCTATATTAAAAAAGGGTCATTGGTTGCTAGGCTGGGAGGGGATAGTACCTTCCCTAAGGCCAAAGTGAAACTGTAAGAGGTTACGAAGAGTCAGTCCTGGTTTGCAAAATGGACCAAGGGTTGCCTACAGCAGTCTGGCCTCTTAGCCATGCAGATGAAGCAGCACCGCATTTGATGACAGCACACCCCGCTTAAGGCAGGCACCATGAAACGTGAGCTAAGCCTTGCTTTGAACGCACCGCGGTTGGATTCCCTCTCGTTTGCCATTTTTGGTAGCACGAAATCACTAATAGGAGCCTACACTATCCCAGCGCACAGCATCCTTCCAGCAGACTCCAGACGCAGCTCTGCCTTGCAGTCCCACGGGTACAAAGCAGTGCTCTGCTCCCAGGCACCTTCAGGCCTTGCAATAAAGTGGGTGCATCTAAAAACCAGTCAGGACACCAAAAACTGCCCATAAAATCATAGATTTGGATGTAGAGATGGCCGAGGTATTTTTCCCTTTCCCCCTGCTATTTTCCCTCTCATCATGAGGGCTGGGGCTATACTGTCCAGGAGCCGGAGAGAAACCGGCGCTGAGACCATCGCGGATGAAAATCACACACGCTCCCACCCGCTGCGGGCGATACAAACACATCCCTGAAACCCTGCGCTGGAGCGACCGCGCCGGGCTCCGAAGGCAGGGTCAGGCCGGCGCCGCCTCCGCGGACACCCCGTGCCCCGGTGGGCTCGGGGCGCTCCCCGGCCGAGGCTGTCCGAGCGGCGGCGGAACAAAGCTCGCTGTGCTGCCGGGCCCGCCCCGGGACCGCCGCTCGGCGCTTAAAGGGCCCGCGCGGGGTCGAACGGCACCGGTTTGGCTACGGCGACACGGCCCGGCCGCGCCCTTCCATCCTCCCCCTAGCCCTGGCCAGCCCGCAGCGGTACCAGGGCGCTGGCCAAAGCGAGCCGCCTGCTCCGCCCGCGGGGCTGCGGTACTGGGCCGGCGGTGGCCGTTCCTGCCGGCGCGGCCCCTTTAAGGGGCGGCGCGGGTGCCGGGAACCCACGTCAGTTTCGGCCCCGAAACTCCGGATCAATGAGCGGCGGCGCGGGGCGGGGCACAGCGCCCGGCCCGGCTCGGCCCGGCCCCC